>OX382178.1:9956841-10464806 GCA_947507545.1 Clistopyga incitator | reverse complement strand
GGGACACCAGACACCGGCAATAAACCTCGACAACGATTGCGAGCTCTTACGTTCCGCGCTCACAATAAGGTCTTAGACGGTCCGGTGTACGCGTAGGTGTTGAACGCTACGAAATAATGATGATTGATCCTAGGAAAGGTTTCACCGTTAAGTAAAGACCGGTTCACGCGAGCGACTCGCAAGTTAAATCTGATATATATACACTACGACCTCGGTTTTCGCAACTCCGATTTTCGGGACAGTCGCAGCCACTACACTGTCATCTCTCAAGGATCATATTCACCGTTGAAAATATTTCGTGTAATTTTCCATTATAGGCGACAGAAGCTCTTTCACAGAAACTGACATATTCAATCTGTTATGCAAGGGAGATGTAAAATTTCAGTACTTTCGATGAACTTCTATGAATACTAAGAAATGTCATGTTAATTTCCAAACTTTTGTAATGGCAAAACACGGTAAAAAAGACTTCGTTACATACACGCCGGATTATCAAAATTAACTGGCTAAACCAATTAAGTGATTCCGATGCAATTTTTTAAAAATCGAATTAAGTCATTTCCAGAATTAAGACTTCAACTAATTTTCAAGTTAATTTTGAATCTTTTTTTGTATTAAAAAAACACCAAACATCTTAATTGGAATGTCCTATGTTTAAATTTTCAATGTAATAAAATATATTTGTTTAAGTTCTTCGTCTGCTCTAATTAGCATTAAGTCCTTGATTTAGATATTCTACATAAGCTGGTGTACGTTCGGTACCACTTCTGTCCCAAAAATCGAGGTTGTAGTGTATGTAGAATTACGTACCACCACCTGTCCATAGTGCGAGATACTACTCGCGGTTCTGTGGCGATCGCGTATCTCACGCAGAACCTTCCTCGTCGCCTTGCAATTCTTCGGTTCGAAGATAATACGTGCAACGAAACGGCTCACTGATTCTCGAGCTACGATCGCTGTCAGCATTCGCCGTCAGCAATTGTTCGAACGATCCCATACCGTGGAAGATAAATGCGAAGATCTGGAGATCGGGTACGGTAATATATGTATGGGAACTCAGAGTGTACTTTGTAGTTAAGTGCTTGGCATTATAAGAAGATCATTCAATAATTGAGGGTGTCAAAATCGTTTTTTTTTAAATCAAAAGTATGGAAAGACCATAGCTGTAAAGGCATTCAACCTGCAATTGATTGCTCCGGAGCAAATGAGTGTTGAAACTCACACGAGTCGATGTTGAAAAATAAATTCCCATACTTCGTTCATTGCAGAAACCTTTTAAATTTACTTTGCTCTGAAGTTACGTTTCTCGAGCAGTTCACTTCGTTTCCCTACTTTCGCCTGTCCACTGGCACATGCTGTGAATTGAGAGATGAAAATGTCACGGGCCAACTAGCATTGCGAATACATTCAGTGATTGATGGATGTGTGAAAAACCAGTTTAGGTCTATCGAATGAAAAGATCACAGCTCGATAGCAATTTAGCTTCAATTGATTGTTCCTAAGTGGACACACATTAATATTTTTGTCTTTTGTGCACTGCAGAAATCTTTTAAATCAACGTCACTCTAAAGTTAAGTTTCTCGAGCAGTTTACTTCGTTTTCCTACCTTCGCCTATCCGCTGGCTGCACATGCCATATGAATTGAGAGACGAAAATGTCATAGGCCAAGTAGGGGCATTGCGAAAATGTTTAGTGATTGAAGATGTGCACAAGTTTAATCTCTATAGAGTGAAAAGATCACAGTTAGATAGCAATTTACCTTCAATTCATTACTCCGAAGTGGATACAGATTAAAGCTGTCGTGAGTGCACTTCGAAAAATATATTTCGGTCTTTTGCAGACGGCAGAAATCTTTCAAATCAACTTCACTCTGAAGTTAGGTTTCTCGAGCAATCCACTTCGTTTTCTACTTTCGCATGTCCACTGGCACATGAAATGTGAGACGAAAATGTCATAGGCCACATAGCAATGCGAAAATATTCGCTGATTCATGGATGTTAAAAACAAGTTTATTTCTATAGAATGAAAGGATCACAGCTCGATAGCAATTTAGCTTCAATTGATTACTTCTAAGTGGACACACATAAATATTTCTGTCTTTTGTACAGTGCAGAAATCTTGTAAATCAACTTCACTTTGAAATGAAGTTTTTCGAGCAGTTTACTTCGTTTTTCTATCTTCGCTGATGCGCTGGCACATGTCATGAAGTGAGAGACGAAAATGACATAGGCCAAGGGGTATTGCGAAGATATTAGCTGATTAATTGATTTGGAAAACAATTTTATTTCTATAGAATGAATAGATCATAGCTCGATGGCGAGTTAATTTCGACTGACTGCTCCGAGATAAATACACATTAAAGCTGACGTGAGTGCACTCAAAGAAATGTATGTCGGTCTTTTGGGCACTGCAGAAATCTCTGAAATCAACTTCACTTTGAGTTGATGTTAATCGAGCAACTCATTTCGTTTCCGTACGTTTGTCAGTCCGGTGGCGCGTGCCGTGAAGCGAGAGACGAAGATATCATAGGCCAAGGAAGGGAGGTTATGAGGACGTAAACCCGTTCGCATGTTAATTCAGCATGAATCATTCGAGAATGCAGTCGCGCGCGATTCTTATGAATAATCGATGCATATATCATAACGTGTGTCGCGAGTTTCAGACGCGAGAGATCTACTAAACGTAGGAGTCGGATCGAAACTAGATATCACGCTGGCACTGTTTATCGTGAGGCTTTAACTATTTTGCCACGTAATTTGCCCGGAAAATACTGAAGCATTGTAAAGCGCAAGAGAGTCAAACGGCATAATATCCGTGAGATGGATGATGGTTTGTATGTGTGCAACTAGCTGAGCCACTCGACCCACGCTGCTCCACTCGCTTTTGCATAAAAATTCATTCCTTGGTAATATATGTGTAGGATATGTGCATACAGTGCATGAGTACCGATGCTTGATTTCATCGATCACCCGTTTATTATTTTCACAGTTGCCTGTCGACTTAGAATTGCAAAATACGGCGGATAATGACAACGCACTCGCTATCTGCAACGTAATCAGAATCAGTAAGCAATTAATTTGCCAATAAGCTTAAAAACCATTATTTTTCTCTGACTGGTGAATTCTTTAAGTACATAGTTTTCTATTAAGCGATTAGAATGTTCGCAATATATTCCATGATACAATGTGCTTGAAAATGCAGAGGAACATTTTCTTGAATGTCAATATGATTAAAGGTACTTTTTTTACTATTCAAGTGTATTTTGCAAAACTTGAATAATATTGAATTAACGTGATGAAAAATGATTATCTATCGGGTATTGCTAGATATATATACACATTAGACTGGGCCAAAAAAAACGAACAATTTTAAAAAAAATGGTATTCTGAAAATATTGTTCATGGTGACAAAAAAAAATTATCCTGAAAGTTTGAGCCTTTAATATTAATATTAAGGGGTGTATCATTACCACTATCGATTTTTTTACATCTACCGTATTTATTACCCAAAACTTGTAAATTATGAATCTGAAAAATTTGGTCTATCGATATTTTTAACGGAAATTAAATTTCCTACAAAAAATCTCTCTTAGTAAATTTACGTAGAACGAGCCGTTTCCTGGTAATCGTGCCTCAAACATTGATTTGTTTTTTCAAATTTTTGTATGAACTTTTTATTTTCGTAACTACCAGACAAATTAATATTTTCAAAGATCAAATGATTATTTTTGTGGGAAATTTAATGCTCTACAAAAAAGGTGTCTTAAAATTTTTCAGAAAATTCAATCCTTTAAGAGTTATTCGACATTTTTTATGTCGATTTTAATTATTTTAATGTCGACTGACTCTTGAAGGAGTGAATTTTCTGATAAATGTTTGACTGCGAGGAAGCCAAAATCGAAAGAATTATCATGAAGGGGGCTTCATGTATGACTGGCCAAAGGAATGAGGAAGCAATGTGTAAGCAATGTTCCACTTTGTGACTTTCAAAAAAACTTCATGCACATGTGAAGTAAATTGCAAAGACACATGTCGTACAGAACGGGATTTTAAAAAAATCGTATTTTAAGAACCGCTTTTAATTGGTCCAGACTCTGCAGAATAAGAGAATGTAATCAAATTGGGGTTAATAACGTGAAACAAAAAAACCCACGAATTTCAAGGTACAATTATATATCCTGTAGTTACAACCCGATTATGGACCACGGAGCAATTGTGTCGGTTGTTTGTTGATTACCCGAAAATTAGATAAATAACTTGCGACAGTGATGACAGAGTAATAATGCAAATTACGAGAGAAAATTAGGAGAATATTTTACGTAAGGTAGCCAGAAATTGAGTAAGTGTAATGTTAAATTGGAGAAACTTAAGTGGGAGAGTCGTCATGGTATAGATGGGTTCGGCACGAAATTGAATTTCGTGGGAGAAAGACCCGAGGAGGAAACGTTCTGAATCTACCGAAGACGGTTTACCTCTGATATTACACGTCCGCATTCGCGGAATTACCTCATACAGCTTCCATCGAGACTCTTTATTGCATCGGCACACTGCACCCATGTTACATTTACCTATGCTACCATTTCCTTACATCACGTATTACATCGCTGTGAACAAAACAATGTTCAATGTGCTTCAAAAATTCTTCTCTCAACGTTCGTCAATATCGTCATTTGATAACAGTTCTCTAATTGTGCAGAACCGATCTTTACACTCGTAGTTGTCCAATTTTTTTCACAACACACCTAGTTTGGCACGACGAAGTTGAACACGCCATTATCTCAATAATGGTGTCACAATTGATGTTAACACGACGATAAGAAAAGCCTGCCTATGATAATAAAATTCACGACGGAAGTTTATACATCAAAACCTGACCATGACAAATCTCTGGACACCACCAGTTTGACACTTCAAAGTTAGATGCGGACGTACATGGGGGCACGGCGCCGGCATGCGGAAAAAAAAATCGTGTCTGTCCATTTGGGTACGGAAAGGAACGAAAACGTGACGTACGAGATATTCGCGATCCTCGGCGAGCTATTCATCTTCATCTTCATCGTCATCTTCGCGTAGTAAGCATGTAGTTTATTTGTTATTCTGTTGTGCAGTAATACACGAAAACACAGGCACTAATCTGAGGTGGAATGAATAATAAGGCATGCCATTTTAATCTGCATCGTTGATGCACAGGGTCGAATCTGTAACTGCGACTGTGGAAAAGCGACGTTTTTTGCATTTAATCCGTTGACATTAACGTGACAATCGCTAATCTGTCATCGGAAAGAACAAATATTTCGATCGCCCAATATAAGTTCGCTCAGATCATAATGCAGACGTGTTTCTTTGGTCACTAGCAATGTTGAAATTTGCATATAGTTAGATGTACACACATGAGCATATGGATCTATCCATGCGACCATTGCGGAGACAAGAATAAAAGTAAATCGCCTCGTATTCGCTACTTTATAAGTGTCGGTAGCAGCCAGAGCAGCTACAGCACCAGCAGGAACAGCAGTTTATCGTCTGGGAGAGATACTCGGCGATTGCGACAAGCATTGCGCGATCGTACGACCATTGAAGCACCAATTGTTCGAGCAGATCCTTAAACTAGGGTTTCCAGCACAGGAGCGAACCGAACTTTTCAAAAAACATCTTTCTCCTTCAAGTTGCAGACAGATCGATTCCTCGAAGCGCAAACCTAGAGGTTGAAGCTTCGATGTAAGAGGCTGCTTGGAAAAGAGATGACGGAATTGTTTCAGCACAAAGAAAAAATTGCCCATTCCACGCGGCTATTGGCAAAGGGTTGTCAATATTAATTAAACATAAAAGAGAGTCAGAATATCCCGCTGTAATTGAAACGCTTGGAAGACCGAGCTGGATTCTGGTAAATTTTCATTAAGATGAATCATTGATTCAGAGGAGTTTCATCCTGGCAAATATTAACACTGTGATGAAAGAAACTCTAAGTTCGACTGCTATCAACAAATGCACTCTTCGTGACGCTACTCGTCAGGAAAACATCTTCATTGTTGTACTTTCATCGGCATTCAAAAGTTACCATTCGTATGTATCTCGATTTATCGAATCGTCAATGAGCCAAACACTGTTTTGCAAAATCGTCATTGAGCCGAATAGATTTTGATTAAATGACAACATTAAAGAAAAACGCGCATGCTTGAAGAACAAACATACAATGGTAGTGCAAATTACACCATAACCTCTATAATATCCTTAGCACAATTACCAATATGTGTCTTCTTCGTGTGATGTATTTCTACTAAATTATAACACTAGAGAAAAATGCCCATGCTTGAGGAACAAATATACAATGGTAGTGCAAATTACACCATAAACTCTATAATATCCTTAACACAATTCGCAATATGTGGAAGTATATTTTACAATTTATTCAGTAAAGTTGTGCGATCGATGCAGTCACGTTTCCAAGAAGTTAACGCGAGTCGTCGCACAAGAGTTATTAAGAGGTCCAAGCTACCTATTGGAGAACCGCGGTACATAAAGAAACGAAACCTTATGTACCTTTCAGAGTATCTCGAGACCCGGGACACCTATAAGCCTCTGGAAGCGTCGCCCGCTAAGTTACCGTTTGCACGATCTTCGTTCGGTGTAATTATCCGCACCGGAGTATAAGCTTTAGAAACTCAGCTCGGGCATTCTGGTTAAACCAATCGTACAAGGACCCCAAGATAAAAGCTTGGTAGTAGTGTTTCTATGAAACGCCTGTTATGTCACGTACTATCCAAAAAGTAGTACCCACTACGTTATATTCCAAACTACGATGGAAGGGTCCTCTAGGAATCAAATTACGAGAAGTCAGAGGAAAGCAATAGCAGCACACGTGCACGACGACTGGTGAGAGCGGAAAGGTAGTGGATTGAAGATAGCTCTGGACTGGTTAAATTGAATGAATAGTTGCTGTACTGTACTGTGCCTATCCTGAGTACAGCATGTAAATACATACACCTACGTAACTCCAGAATTATCCGGGCAGGGCCCATTTATATACATTCGTTTAAATTCTCGTCAAAGATCTATTAGCGTGCGGACGGGCTCGCGAGACACGAGTGCACGTAACGGTATCGTAACCATATTATAAACGGGAGAGACTGCCACTTCAGGAGTGTATTATCTTGCATGGAACCTGATTTCCTAGTTTGATTTATCTCACCATCCCTGTCTCTCACGTTTCAACACCAATTTCAATTCAAGGCAAGCCACAAGTGACTTCAGATTTGTATTCGTGAAGTAAGAAAAATGAACAGGCTTTTTTTTAAGTGCGTCGAAAGCTGAGCGAATTGGAAAGAAGGTTCACGATATGGTAGTATTTTTCGAATTATATGTATGTATATGTGAAATATCGTGGAATTATATATATATATATATTTGAAATTTCCGACGTAGAGGCGGTAATGTATAATATCTCAAGAACTGAAGGGTAAGCAATTCTCCATTTTCTCTGTGTATTATGGTCTTGTGAAATATTCGCTTTTTTATTTTTTACTACTGACATGGCGGAGTCGAGAAATTGTAACAGAAACTGTCTCAGGGTCACGTGTTTGATAGGAGATACTTGCAGATCATGCCAACTTCAAGTGTCAATATTTTAATCCACGGACACTGAATCTGATTTTAATTCCATTAATAGATAACATGCTCAACAATGTATACGCCAAGTTTTAACAAATTCTTCTGTAAAGCTATTCCGTGAAGTCACTACCTGAAGCTTCAAGGACGAATGTATCATACCAGTTTCACAAGAAAATCTATAACCGATTTATCGTGAAATTGCTTTCTTCACCGCCGTATTCTCTGTAAAGCTTCATGTAGCTTCGATTAGGAGAGATAAATGTGCAATTTTCTTTTTCATGTCTATTTATAATCAATGACATAAAGTGGTTAAAAAATGGATACTTGAAGGCGATGCAATGCTTGCAATAAACATAAATAGCAAATGCAAGTGATTATTATTTTACGGGAGAGCGTGAATGCTGAAATTTCTTATATACAATCATCGGTACTTAGCCAATGAAAAAAGTATTCAAAATATTGTTTTATTCGAACAATGTCCATGTCTGCATTGGACATTCAATTCTATATGCAGCCTCATAATGATCTTGTGAGTTATTTCTGGTCTTATTCTTCCAGCTCTCTCTCTCTCTCTCTCTCTCTCTCTCTCTCTCTTTCTCTCTCTCTCTCTCAGTTGCAGTGTTCAGATATACACTTATATCTCGTTATTCCAGTGCGGATCGATCTATCTGCAAGATTGCCGAGCGGTTCCCTCAGAGTATAGCAGCGTGAAGAAATCATATAAGGCCATCGATTGACCGCGGTAGCCGGTCGCTTGCCTCATGATTGACCATCACGTACACGCCTCAAGGGTTCTCCGAGTCCTGCGAGCTCAAAGCAGCCGAGAAGACGGAGATCGCAAAGACGCGTGCACTGTTGCACGGCGCCTGACGGAAGAGCGAAGAGCGAGTCTAAAGGAGAAGCCCCAATGAGAAGGAAACGATAAAAAGAAGCTATCCCACTATATGCTCGACGACCGAGTGAGCTAGACGGTAAAGCAACTCTCGGCTAATTGATAGATTACATGTCACGCTTTACCGATGGTCGTCATACGCGAGCGGCCTTTCTGCGTATAATTTATTACGCCAACGCTTCCCATGGAAGTTGGCGAGGAATCCTGCACGCCTCGGACTTGGTGACTTGCTCCTGGCTTCTGGTACACCTTGCATCTTGACTCTTCCGTTGCTCGAGACTCCGGAACACTTGAATAATAGATCGAGATCGGTGTAAGAAACAACTGTCATTGGCAAAGGGGAATGCGGTTACCGGTAAATGGTATTACGGTTTTTCATCCCTCGATCGTTGATGTAGCTCCAAATAATTAGAAGTTCAGATGAGAGAACTAATGAAAGTAATTCCTTTTTAGAACATTTCAGTTGTTTGCATCCATGTTGGCATGTAAAACTAGCCGATTGTACATATTAACCAATTGGTAAGCTAAAACAACTAAGTGCTAAATAAAAAATTCGATTGAAAATACCAACTACTGACTTTTAAACTAACCGACCAATTGATAACGCGAAGCGGCCGATTTTTGTGACATTTGAAAATCTCAAATTAACTGATTCGTAATCCAATGGCTAACTTAAACCAATTAAGAAGGAATTAAGGGCGGTGATTGGAGATTAATATAAATTAATTTTACCAAGACTTAACATTAAACATATGACATATTGATTTTTTTTTCATATGCACCTGTTACCGGTTTCAATAGCCTATTGGTTGTTTCATTGTATCAAAGATTGCTGCGAATTATGCCTAACCCTAGAGGAGTCGATGATTATATCGTTTATCATGGGGGTTATTCTAGACTCAAAGCCACCTTCCGGTTAATTCGGTTTTCAATGGACCGTGTTCTGTGTTGTGACGTTTGGTTGCTTTTGTCGTGAACACTCCTATACTTGAGTTCATATTGCAGGGGCTATGGTGAGTTTGCATCGTATATATAGTACAGTATACAGTAGAGGTAGATAATACTAATGCCTGGAAGAGCAGAGAGACTATTTTGTATAACCAGTTTTGCCGAGGCTAAGATTTACGACCCTGGCCATCTCTGGGCACTTCTCTGCTTCGCGGATGGCGTTTGCCATGGCAATCTGCATCGGGTTCACCGGACCTCAGATTCTCGATTGCACGAGCCATAATGTTGCTCAACAAAGCCAATAGTGACCAGTTACCACAAACTGGTAATGCCTAATTGGCTTCCACCACGGAATTAAGTAGACATCGTAAGTTTTTTCAAGTATCATAAAATTTGTATTAACTTATGGCACAAATAATACACGGTGGAAGGTCTAACTTGTTTTTATTGATTTAATGTATTAAATTCAACGTGTGAACTTTGCACTCTTCTGCAGCATTTCCGGCTGAACTTGCATAGACATTTTATTTTCTTCATCTTTACAGTCACTGAAAATCTATAAACATATTATATATCATTCGCTGCGGTATCAAAATCATAATAGCCTTCCTTTGATAGAATTGCGATTTGATGTACGATTTAGCAATAAAGATTATATGAAGTGCGAAATACGTCAGATACTGGTGCTATAGTAT
The DNA here is from genome assembly GCA_947507545.1 of Clistopyga incitator. Lineage (NCBI taxonomy): Eukaryota > Metazoa > Arthropoda > Insecta > Hymenoptera > Ichneumonidae > Clistopyga > Clistopyga incitator. The sequence continues at coordinate 10,454,664 of OX382178.1, read as the reverse complement.
ATTGTAATGACTGCGCATTTATATACTCTCGGAAAAATGACTATTCAGATTGCATGTCCTTGATTTACGGCTAACGACCTATTTATCTCTAAAAATATGAAGGGAAACTCTCAAACCAACATCGTCGAAGCATGCCATTTTATGGATTATTGGATTATATGTCAGCCCGTTATTATCGGTCTGTTCTCCGCGACGATCGACATTTTTACTTGCATCTATTATGTGTATGTATATTTTCGCTCCACGGGAGATCCATTTATTCATGGAGGATCTCTGGAGCGCTCGTATATAGGCTACAACCAACAACCTGTAATCACACGGCGCTCCCTTGACGTTCACGGCCAACGGTTCTTTCCAACAACTCTTCCTGCCCTCCAGCGTTCTATATCTAATCGCACGGTGTTATACGCCTGGACGTTTAAGTCCATTGAACGCTGTAGCTCTCGCGCTTCTCGCCACTGCATAAGACGAGGGGAGCTGGGAAAAGAGATTACGAAAGCCTGGGCGCCGGTCAGTAGCCCCATCGGGAGCTAACTCCGGGAACCTATTCGTCTATATGCACCGGGCACCTACGACGTCGTTCCAAATTGCCGCCCGTTGAGCAATTAGTCGTGGACGATCAACGAGTCATCCAAGTAAAGTTCCCGATGTCTGCCCCACGTCCCACGATTTACTTGCAGCAACATTAGCATCACCGGGGAACCAGGACTCTCTTCTTTGACTATTCGCAGCAACAGACGCCTTCCGTATCACGCATCGCGCCCGCGCTCATGTTGCGAAGATGATGTACGAGATGCAACACGAAAGAAAAGAAACCGAACGCGGAGATAAAATTAAGTATAACGACCACTCAATAACATGGCATAATCCGATTCATCCTGCGGCCTCTGATCGTGCGGCATACTTCCGACGGACGAAGCGCACACACCAGTTATCGTAGATTTAACGCCCTTTCCCACGGAGCAGTCAGAACGAGTCTGCTCTGCTTCGAACACCGGAAATTGATGTAGCTTTGGCTCATCGGCAGTGAGATGCTGAATTTATATCGCTTAACAATTTTGCAGAGAATTACATGGCAAAGAAACCAAAATTTCAAACCTCCTTACATGGTGGGTTATTAAAATCCAGGCTGGAACTGCTTATTATGAACGGGGAATGCGAATTCTGCAGCCTCACATTTTGTGCCAATCTGCCCTGGTCAATATTGTACGGCCTCGTTCGGGTACCCTTTTTCGGGCAGAGTTGGTGGGAAGCCTCAAACGCAACCCATTATGATGCATTATTATTCCGTAACCCACTGAAAAACCATATAGGCCTGAGACCACAGATACAGTTGATTACTTCATTGTTGATGCAAATTAGAAAATGAAAAAGTTTGATAATCAGAATTTCATATTTGGGAAAAATTATATCGACACTTGTATCAAATCGTGAATATTTGAGATTAAAAAAATTATATCTTTTCATTGTATTACACCCAGAAAAAAAATTGTTACATTTAAAAAAATGAATTTTGAAATGAATATACAATTTTATTCAAATGCGTATTTCTTTCATGCGTAGCGCATCGCATTATCGACTGGTCTAGATACACCAACGCTATCTTTGATCGAAGTTTCAGGAATAATTGATTTAATACAGCATTTAATTCAAATATTGAATTTGAATATCGTTCAAATTTTTCCACAAATAAAAATGTTTTTTTTTTTTTTAAAGAACGAAGAAATAAACTTACATTTAAACCTCCTCGAGTATATACAAAGCATTGTAAAGCTGCAATTTTGTAAATACATAAAGTGCAGGAAAATAGTATAAGGAAAAAAGTAAGAATTGTCGCAACCGTCATCCAAGTTTAAGTGTTCGATGTCTTATTTGATTTGTGGAAGAGTGCACTCCTTGTACGTGTGTAGAAATTTTTATTTCGGGTCTTTATGCCAAAGCTCTTCAGCGTATAAATTAATCATTTGTCGTTACATACTCACCAAATAATTGGTTACAGTAAATCCAAGTCCCACTGCACCCAAGATTGCTACACTCATGCTTCGGTGGCTGGCGCATTTTTTATAAATATCAAACCGAGAGAAAAGGTGAGTCTGAATGTGCGAAACGGATCGCTCGGAATACTGCATCACCTAGCTTACACTTTTTGTTTGCATTGGGAATTTTTAATTTCGCTTTTGTTCGATTTGGTGGGAATACTCATTTTCCCAGGTACCTAAGAAGGGTTGAGCAATTGGCGCCATCGTTGAACCCCTTTATTGTCTATAATAATTGCTCTCTTGGGAAATGGCTGGAGGATTGCCCTGTAACATTGCCATGCTTTTCATATCGTACCATTAATTATATGTGCCTATGGATGAGCTTGGTTGCCGGTGGTTTGACGCTCAGTGACTACTACGGACAACATAGGACAGGCAAACTCGTTGCTATGCTATACGCGCTCTATAACTGGTCTCACTCTTCCGATTGACCTCGTAGTGGCAGTAGCCAGTTATCTGTTGAATGAGATACATATATAACGCGCTATGGTCAACGTCGCAGATCTCACCTCGCTTTTAGAGGGTAGCGATGCTAATCTTAACGGCACTTGCTCACCCTCCTCGTCCTACCCTGCGTCCTGTGCTGCCAGAGAGCTGTGCATGGATAACTACCCTTGAGGACCCCCATGGCGAACCACCCTTCGCATCAGCCCTGACGCCATTGCTGTACGCTCGCCAACCGTTCCAGTTTTACCTCCTGCCACATATTCACTCGCGAATACCGTCATACTGCTCTGCAGTATACGCGCAATGGGCTACCATTCAAATGTCAATATTCGTGCCGAAGCATTTGAAGCGGGTTGCTATTTTTTACTGCTGTATGTACGTAGAATATTTTTTTTCAATCAACACAATGGCAGATTGCAAGGGATTTTTTCGTAATGTAACGACAGAACAAATTAGTGTACAGTGTGTTGAAAGTTTTGGTTTGAAAAAAAAAATCCCAACGTAATTTTGATGTTTCGGTTTATTTGCCGAGATTTTATGGTGTCTGACACTAGCGAGTATGAGTAGAGATATAGGAAGTATTGTATATATTTTATAGGGAATTATGTTTTATGAAAAAAAAAACAGAAAATATTAATGGATTTTACACTCACCACAGCGAAATGATCGGGTTCATGTCGTTAATCTGATTGTACCGAAGCCATACAGAACTTCACTCTACAACGATCTGGTCCATAGACGTCTCGCGGGTCCCCTCTCTAATCGCGTGAAAGTTCCCAAGCGTGTTGTAAGCCCTGTATAACATACCTTTGACTGTATGCCGCGCGAACTGATATGTACCATGTGCGGGATGCTGAGGATGAGCGTTCGTGTGTGAAGACCGTGCAGAATGCTCATGCAATGTCGACCCCCTGAACTGACCCCGTGAGCTCTGGAGTGCAGTAACTGCCGCCGAACGTGTTAGATTTTCAGCATCCTGCTTGATCCCCGCACCCGGCAGTCTGATGTATCTGTGACTTCTGCAAACGATGCATTTGAATTGTACGACCGTCGCTCATTTCATCACAACGGTAGTATGCCATTTCAGTGCCGCGATTCGATTGTACACCGAGGTTAGACAGTGAAAGATATATTTTATTGGATGGACTCATCCATCTGAATTTTTGAGGCTGTTGGGGATAACATCAAATATGGGGCATTCACTGTGTTTTTAGAGCACACTTCACGATACCACTTTTTTGTACCATTTTCGATATTTTCCAATAATTAGACATTTTTAATGCTGATTGAGAATAATTTTTGTTATTTAAAAGTATAACAGTCGAATATCTAGGCATTCAAAAAACCGGAAAGACAGATGCCCTATTGAGTTATTATTTTGCTGTTTGAAGAAATATGATTTTTAGATTGTCGATGTTCCTTACCTTTAGGTAAGTTTTTATATCATTCAATTCACTATTTACAATGCTTCTTGTTAGGAGAATAATGTCGTTATCTATGGAGAATCCCGGCATCGTTGAAATTAAAGGGGTCGAGTCAGCCAAATAAGTTTTTTTACTCTTTCCATTGGCCATGAAAAAATATAAACTAATTTCCTCCCTTCAGGTTGGCCTGGAAGGATTTTTTTTTTTTTTTGTAAATGGCGCAACGAATTGGGTCAACCGGTTGTTACGTAACCAGCTTCTTGAGTTTCATACTTTGCGCGTAGTCCAGGGAACGCTGCTCCAAGAATTGGCCTTCAATAGGTCTCATTCTCGTCGCAGTTTCACTGCACACAATTTAAGCGGCGCAATTTTTTTTAAAGGTCAGACCTTAAAAGATCCGTGTCTCAGATGCCAAAATTGTTATGACTTTTATACATTCATCTATAACTCTGGTTAAAGGACCTTTGGGCGACTTTTTGTAATGAAATCGGGGAATTAGTAAAATATTGGATTTTGAGATTTGAGGCGGTGTAAAAAATATTTAAAATCTTTTTTTTTTAAATTTGTGATAAGAATATTTCATTCAATTAGTAAATTGTGCCGAATGAGGCAAATAGTGACTTACTTATTTTCATTCATATGACTACAGCGGAAGCTCTTACGTGTTACGTAATGCGGCGACAACGTAAGGTAATTGAAGGGCTAATCCCGATTCGCTGATGGGTTTGAAGATACTTTATTAGCGCCTTGTCCAACCCTACTCTCCACCCACGTAAACTAATTAAAGCTGACATGTGACAGCTTCTAGTGTATTCCACTTGACGTTGCATTTTGTTCAATTTTTTTTTTTCAATTCTCATTCTGTAAATCAAACACATTTTATAATAATTTTTTTTTGAAAATTTACAGAGATAAAAGGGTTAAAAGAACATGGGACTTGGTACCATTTTTTGCTGTGTGAAATATCGTGGAATGGCTCGTATAAAGTTTTCCGAATGACAAAGTGCAGGTTCTTTGATACCTATTCAAGCACAGATTTTGAATGAGACTGAAAAAAATGATGGATCTATTTCGCAACATGCCAATGCCGATGATTTCTTACGTAACCTTGTGGTCTTCTATCATCCAAGCTCCGCCAATAATAAGTCAGATTTGAAATGATTTAAGACCTTCGTGATCCAATACTTCCAAGTGATCCATGTGTCGTGACTTGGCGTTATGGTTTACGAAAGGATACATTGGCAAGTTTACGAAATTGGTGAACGTCAAACTTCGCTAATCAACGATTGTTATAAGCGATATATCACATTGCGTCCGTGAAGCGGCTCACGAAGGTCCCAAGTGATAGCATTAGTGCAGCATGGTGGAGGAGCAGAATCTTGCACTTTCACTGAGAGAAGTGTACATGCAGGGCTGGTTGCCTCGCTGAACAACACGAGAGGAGTCGAGCCTCGCCCATCAGCGCGCACTCCGAGCTTGTGTAACGACCGAGCTACGACCTGGTTCCCATAACTGTTCCAAGTACAAGCGGAGGGCATCTACTATAGTCTTCGACGCTGGAAGGTTACCATGGAAAAGACTATTCCCTGTACCGTGTTCTCTTCTCTTGTTTCGGCTTGGATTTTTTGCACTTTCCGTCTATTCTTTAAATATATCTACAGTTAACACTTAACGTACAGTGAAACGCTATCTAAATTGTGAATTATGGACAAGCGATAGATAAACACGGGCTTGATCTGTACTGCGAATGAGACCGTTGGTTAACAAGGTACCCGATGTGACTATACGTTGACATACTGGAAGAACACCCAGATTTTGTTTAAAACAGCGTTTGTATTTTTGTTGTTGTTGTTTTATTTTTTGTTTTAATGCTGCGAAATGTCATTTCACTTGTACATTAGGTGCTTGCAACGCTTCAGGACTTTTTTGTATTTGAATATCTCACAAATAGTCTGAAAGGTAGAGGCAGAATATCGACGAGCAATCATTTTATTCACTGGAAACGCGCAATAAATTCTCCCGCGCAGAAAAAAGTCAGGTACGGAGCGCCTCGTTGGAGGACACTCTGCCAGCCCCGGCGGAAGTCCCCCAAGCGAACCGCGACGGAACTGCAAAATCAGAGGTAAAATAGATTATTGAAATATCCTGTGCAAAGTAATGGTGGTCCAATAAATATTAAATATGTTTATAGCTTTTATCGCTCCTGCTGTACAGCACATCATTCTTAGGATATACATATTTTAGCTCATCTTATGTTGCACTTCTTCAACAACTGTAGTTGAGCAAACTAACGAAAGTAAATAAGCACATATATATATTTTTTTCATCTGCAATTTTGAAATCTCCATCGAATGATAAAATCGAAATGATAAAAAAATTGTTGAATTGTGCAAGATTTTTAACTTTCATTTAAATTTAACCGTATTTTTTGTAACGAATGTCAACGTATTGTCGTGTGTGAAACACAAGATGATTTTACGCAATGTTTTGCAAGCACGAAGATGTGCGACAGTACGTTGATATTCGTTACAAAAAATAGTATGTGACACGTGTGCGAAATAGCGGCCATTATCGTGCGGAGGTTGAGAAAGCGGAGCACTCGACTTGCCTCGTGCACTGCTTCCTAACCTCCGCACGATAACGGCCGCTTTCTCGCACTAGTATCACAATGTACTATCAGGTATTATGGAAAATTATCTAAAAAATAGTTTAGAAAAAATCTATAAAAAATCTTCATATGCGCTTTAATATGAATAAAAAATTACAGTGCGGTTCTAAGACATTTTATCTTTGAATATCTCACAAATAGTCAGGAGAGTTGATGCGGAATATCGGCGTGTAATCATTTTATTCACTGGAAACACGCAATAAATTGTCCGGCGAGGAAAAAGTCCGATGCGACGTGCCTCCTTGCAGGATTCTCTGCGGGTGCCCGGCGGAAGCTCCCCAAGCGTTCCCCGGCGGAATTGCAAACTCATAGGTAAAATAGATTATTAAAATATCCTGTTCGAAGTAATGATGGTCCACTAAGTATTAAATGTGATTATAGCTTTTATCGATCCTGCTCTACAGCATGTAAAATAAATTCTTCGAATATACATATTCCAGCTCATCTGATGTTGCACTTTTTCAACAATTCTAATTAAACAAACTAACGAAAGTAAATGAACACATATATTTTTATTATTCATTTTTATTTCGTCCGCAATTTAGAAATTTCCATCGTAACGAAATAATTAAAAAAATCATTGAATTGTACAAAATTTGTAAGTTTTATTCAAAATAAAAAATTGTAGCGCGGATCTTGATTGCAATGTCATGAAATGTATCCACTCTACATGATTCGAGAAAAATAACTGAACGCTGCTATAGCTCATGCAAGATCAAACTGTAACCACTATTCGGTGAAAAGGTTTGCCAACAAACCACGAAATCGACGCAGAAAAGAAACGTGAGCCCCGATCGTTTTGCGCGCGGATGGACTCTTCAGAATCGTGGCGTTACGCGAGCAGTTTCGACGAAATCGAGGCGCGTGAAAATCGCAAGCTGTCGAGTTGCGGCAAGGAGGCGTAGACACAATATACGTTCGCCTTCGGGCAATTGGGTCACTATCGTCTCGCCCGGGCGGGCTCAACCGGTCGGACTTTCGCACGGAGCGTCGCAACGACCGGCAAGCCCCGTTAATAGGATTAATTTTGTAATGATGACAGCTCCGCTCAATCTTCCACTTCACGGCAGCACATCATCGATCAATTCGTCGGGTGCCCACTTCTGCCGTTGGCGGAGGCGAATATAAAAAGAATAAATATCAGACATTTCTCCTACGTCTCGCTTTCATTCCGAATGTCTCCAATTCTTACAATAACTTGTACAAACAACACGAATCAATCAATAATGTAATGTCTGGGTACGGCACAATGCGAGGTTGGAGAGGAGGTAAACAGTTAGTGATATGAAGTTATTAGAATTTTAATATTTCAGAAGAAGACACAACAAAAAATTTAATAGTCAGTCGTGTAATCATTATGTGTACGATCACATGTGTAGAATTCTATCTAATAAAAAGAACGTTCTGCCGCTATGAGAGTTTCCTATCTGCTGAAACCTCATCGTATGGTTACTTTTGTAATCTTTTAGGACATTGGTTCTTGTATTAGTTCGGAGATGGCTCACAATAATACCATACACTGTGGTCCAGAAGATTACGATGTTGTACGATCGCACGTGTAGAATTCTATCGAGTAAAAAGAACGTTCTGCCGCTATGAGAGTTTCCTATCTGCTGAAACCTCATCGTATGGTTACTTTTGTAATCTTTTAGGACATTGGTTCTTGTATTAGTTTGGAGATGGCTCACAATAATACCATACACTGTGGTCCAGAAGATTACGATGTTGTACGATCACACGTGTAGAATTCTGTCGAGTAAACATAACATTCTGCCGCTATGAGAGTTTCCTATCTGCTGAAACCTCATCGTGTGATTACTTTTGTAATCTTTTGGGACATTGGTTCTCGTATTAGTTTGAAAATGGGTCACAATAATACCATACACTGTGGTTCAGAAGATTACGCTGTTGTACATCGAAATAGGATAAAGTGGGCCAACGTGTGGATACCACATTCGAGGTAGCCAAATATACCGCATCGTGGACGATATGCGTGATGCACCGTGTGCGACGAGCCGATAGGTGACGGGAAATCGCCTTCTAATTGACGTGTCGAATCGGCCGTGTGTCCTGGTACAGTGACGGGAAACGAGAATGAAATAGGGGGAGTGGGTTGGACACTAGATGGATTCTCACTGTTGGTGCTGTGATGTTTGTCGCACCAATCGCATACCGCTAGAGGCCGTGGCACACGTTCCGGGTTCATCCTGATCGTAAAACCGCGAATGTTCACTCGCGCCTCGCTGCACAGCTCACCATCATATGCTATAGGACACGTACACCAGTGAATATCGAACCAACCGACAGAGTGGAAGAACTGTATAGAACTGTAACCGCGTGAACTATAAAACGAAAGTCCCCGGCAAAGTAGAAGCGCAACGGATCTATTGATGACCGACCAAGAGATGGTGATTAGTGATTCGTCCCGGTGATATCTCTTGTCCATGGGATAGTATAACCATAGAAGGTTCGGTAAATGCGCGAGGTATTTGCGGTTTTGTCCTCGCCACCGGTGGTAAGTTATTACTGCCAACATTGGGCATGCAACCCGTACTGCTGAGTGACCCTAAGACACTTTCATGGGAATGCAGTTCGAACTCAACCAGATGAAACTTAGTCTTTCTACTTCCCTGTATTACGTTCTTATCATTAATTACTGTTCAAAGTCACTCGTTAATCGAGGGAGTGCATTGTCGTAATGCAATCTGATAATAATAATAATAATAATGGTACATGTAAATTCAAATATTTTATACACTTTCAAGCATGTTTTACTAACGGATTACCAAGGAAAGGCAACATGCTTGTGAGTCTGTAAAAAGTGAATACTCTGTTGAAGATCGGAAACAGAATTATTGTTTTTGAAGTTGGTATTAACGACAATAATATTCTGTAATAGGTTTCGATCGTTCTGTAATTCCCGGGTTGATCATATAAAAAAATATATATATATTGTAAATAGTCCATTTTACTGAAATATAAATCACCTTTGATGAAATTACTATAACGGTGGCGACTATTCATGCAATTGTTACGTGGTTCGTCTGCTTCGTATCAAAGGTTCAAACTGAATAATAGTTTCTCGATCGAATGTAGATAACAAAAGGTTACCTGCGTTGTCGAGTTACATTACATTATGAGAATGAGCTACGATGTTCGGCGGTGATCGATAATAGTGAGGAGTTAAGACAACTTCAGTCGAGAAAGGCCGTAATAAATGGAAAATTGAGATTTTATCAAACGATTCGAGCTTTTCTCTTCAAGAACTGATGACCATACGGTATATCTATTCAAAACACGATTGCAATTACCGTCCATTAATTCCATAAACGTTTATCATCTAAATGACATGATAGCTATAATTTCGCGTCAATTAGCTTTTATCAAAATATCTTACATTTTTTAAAATAATTTATGAGGTACTGAGTATATTCTAAAAACATATTAAATATTGGTAAATAAATTTCGTACCCAAATCTCGACTTTCCTACACAGCTTCTTTAAATACATATTGTTGTATAAGCACTACAGTTATTAACATGAAATAATATGTATAATTTCACAAAACGTTTATATTTTAAAAAGCAACGCTGACTCACAACACCAATTCAAAATCAGAATCGTGGCTTAGTGAAATCTAACCAGAAACAAGAACCCTTGAAGCGAGGAGTTTATTCAGATTTAATAAAATCGAATTCAATTCGTTGCTCTTTTTTGACAAAAGTCTTTCCCTTTTTTTTTCGAGTCCTCGCTACTCCACCTACCGAATGTTTATTAGCAAACACTGGGTGTATTGATTGACAGAGAAAACAATGACGAATGGAGATTTTCATCCCGGAGCGACGAGATCAAAGGAATCGCTGTAAGAGATAACGAGAGCACTCAATTCGAAGCGAAAGATGCAATAGAGGGTGCGCGTTCTCCAATCTTCAGTTTGATACATCGCTGACAAAGTCTTTCCGTGTTACTCCTCGCTGATCAACACGTCGTGGTCCTTTATTGATCCCTTTAGCTGATTGTAACAGAGACATAAAATCCAACGTTGCATCCATCATTCGTCGAATATTTCAATTCGATGTAATTTCTTAGCCCGTAAACGTAAAGGATTTCATTTGAAACTTTCTAACGTAAAGAACGTAAAGTATTAAAGGGTCCAGATTATTATTATTATTATTATTATCATCATTCATTGAAATTACGTAAATTATTAAAAGGTCTTCCAGTAAGTTTGTTTCTTTACGTTGAGATGGAGTACACGAATCCGGAAAATAAATCGCCCGATTGAAATAGTGAATTAGTCGTGAAGAAGAAAGTATTCCCTGCAGTGATCAAACGAACGAGATGAACTTTACCGAGGCATTTATCATGCGTGTGGGCGGATGGAGGGGGAGGATACCGAAAAAGGTTCTCTGTGGAGTATGGGGCATTTCGCCCAGTGTGCAGCATCCTCTTTACATCTTCTTTCTCTCTCCCCGTGATAGGCCTCTCTTTATCAACTCCGTACAACGGAAGATACGACTCGGCAGGTATAAATGCATTATTATATGCAAGTCTTAATGTTATGATGCCTGAACACAGTAAGAGTTCTCCGACGACCCACGCATGTTGCATTTGGCATTCTTGCACAAGCTACTGCTTCGCTAAAACGAAATCGAATTACCACCGCACGCGCGTTTTAAGAACGTAAATTTTGTCGAAAGTATATAAACGGGACTCTTTATAGTCGACATACGAGCCATTTTCTATTAGTGCAGTCACATTTTTCCTCAATAATTAATTTATTTCTTATGATTAGTTAGGTTTCACCATTGCTTCTTTTGTTTTCATTGCATTTAAAAAATATATTTTGCCTCTCAGTTTCACACCAAGTTATTCCGAGGAATTACAGATTTTTTATCAGAAATTCATGGCCAATTCGCTGAAGAAACAAAATACTACTCAGGAGCTCAAGGAGTACAATTTTGTAAGTGTCGAATGAAGGATTGGGATTATATAGCAGTTTTATTTTTTCAATATTCATTTACTTCTACCTTTTGAATTACTATGTTTCAAACGACGATTGTACATAAAACTTTAGACACGGTTTATTGTCGCACGGATGTTTAGGGTCTTAATAAAATGATGGAGTACAATTTGAGATTTGACAAGACTAACGAAACCTTGAGGGTTTCGTTGTAAAATTAGGTTTCTTCAGATAAAATGAAAAGTAGAAATGTCATTAAAGAATATCAAGTTTGTTCGTTGCATTGTTTGTAATTATACGATTTTAGGTTTAAAAAAAATACTCGTCAATTTAAAAAATGGCAAGTTTCACGTGAAGCAGACTTTAAAACTAAGCTAAGACTAGAGAAAAAAATGGGTTTCGTAGCTGAAAATGTCTCACAGATGATAGCTCATCAGAATGATGCAAATACTTCATCATCTACGATACAGGACAAGTTCTGGCTCGACTTGTGGACTAATAATACGTGATCATTCTCGCCTGTCGCCCCAGCAACAGCATGAATTATTATCTCACAGATTTGATTAGAATTCAATTAGAAAAGGTGGGGAACGTATCAAGCAACACAATGACAACCTCGGCGCACTGAGGTTACGCGATCGTGTCGACGCCATAGCGTCAGATGCGCATTAATTGATTTTTCATTGAACTACAGACCTCGAGGACTGCGACGTGGCTCAGTTGAATGCATATGGACAAGACAGCAAATATGCCATAGACGCCTGCACCTCTCGCGATCAGCCGCATGCAGCATGTGCTTTCGCAACAGTCCACGGATTGCATTCAGCCTCCTTCTTCACTTTTCGTCTCGTCGATACTTCGCGGTAAAATACAAGCGAACATTATCACGCCTCTTTATTGTAAGACCACGACAACGGGGTCAACACCAACAACAACAATTCTCTGTCGCCATGTCTCTGGTATGGTCTCAACAGCGAAACGTCGCTCCTGCTCTTACGATTATGTAGTATTTTCGTTCAGACTGTATTGTGAAGTTATGATAATGAGTATTAAGGGTCATCACTGTAATTCGTAGCATGAGAAATGTTCAACGCTCTTTATCGTCAAAAGTAATAGCACTTAATCATAGCTGCGAATAAAAGTAAAAACATGCCTTGGTTATTGACTTTACGTGCATACCCGTGTGAAAGAACGGGAAAGAACCTTACTACTAACGACACGGTGAGTTATGAAATTGTAGCAATTTTCACACTCGTCCAATAAGTGCATAATCTTCTATACTACAGGATATCTCAGCTCAGGTCAACAATTAATTGGTTCACCACTTCAATTATTTAACTTGATCAGCTTACAAAATGTCAGATCGTTTGATTAAGCTGGTGGAATATCATCGAAAACAAAAACATAAATAAACGATTCAAATTCTATGAAATGCCAACTTTTGGATAAAATCACACTACATACCAATATTGAACATTCATTTTAGATCAGTTTCTTAAGTGGCAACTGAAGAAAAAATCAGCTTCTTGCGTCGCATCATACATACCTACATATTCATAGCGTACATATTTTTTAATCATTTTATACTGTATTTTTCAAGTATTATGTTGAATAAAATAATTTTTTTCAATAAAATATAAATTTAAGAAACCGATATCTACTATTTTTTGAAAACTAGTGAGTTATTTACGTAGCATACATTTTTGAAAATAAAGTTTAAAAAATGTACTATAAATACTTAAAAATTGGCGGTGAAAAAACAACTTTTTGCTTTTTCAAGCAATGCGTGGAATGTCCTTTACTCGTTCTCCCGTGATGCCGTTACGTAGTGAGGGTACCCTGTGGAATTTCCACCTCAAAAGAATCTCTTCACTCGAGAAAACTCATATCAGTTCGGTTCTTCTTTCACATATTCTCGGCCGTGACATAAAAAAATATATTAACAATTCCTATAAATTAGTAAGATATTCGCCTTCTTGAAATGTTAATCTTGTAGAATGTCTGAGCAGTGCTTGAGGAGCAGTGTGAGCGCGAGAAGCTGTTCAAATTTCTGGGTCTTTAAAAGGCCGCGTCACAATACAAATGTCATTTGTGACAGAAAACAGCAACGTAATAATTCGAGGCTATTTCAAAATCACAACCAACCTGAAAATACCGGTGCACGCCACATGCAAAATAAAAACAGGAGAGTGTTGCGTCCGGGAAAGTAGATTGTACCTTTTTTTTCGTTTAAATATACTTTTGGGAGTTGATCTCCCAAATTCTAGGGGATTATTGTGTTGACAGTTTAATCATCATATCCGTTTGTTGATAAGGATTTGCTCATCGACATCTAACCGTCTGTACTGTTTCTACCATTTGTGCAAGTACAACATTCAGAGGGTTGCTTTATTGATCACATTTAAAAAATGAATTCCTCGTAATAAAGCACCTACCTGAATGCCCACGGGTTTATTCGCTCTGCTGGTGGATGGTGGATTATCATCGAACACAAAAACATAAATAAAGCAAGCAAAACAAGCTGTTCAAATTTCTGGGTCTTTAAAAGGCCGCGTCACAATACAAATGTCATTTGTGATGACAGAAAACAGCAACGTAATAATTCGAGGCTATTTCAAAATCACAACCAACTTGAAAATACTGGTGCACGCCACATGCAAAATAAAAACAAAGTCGGCTCAATTGCCTTTCCCTTCTGAGCTTTCCATATTGAGAGAATGGACGAGAAATGTGCTCTACCACAGGGTGTTGCGCCCGGGAAAGTAGATTGTACCTTTTTTTCGTTTAAATATATTTTTGGGAGATCAAGTATTCTAGGGGATTATTGTGTTGACAGTTTAATCATCATATCCGTTTGTTGATAAGGGTTTGTTCATCGACATCTAACCGTCTGTACTGTTTCTACCATTTGTGCAATTACAGCATTCAGAGGGTTGCTTTATTGATCACATTTAAAAAATGAATTCCTCGTAATAAAGCACCTACCTGAATGCCCACGGGTTTATTCGCTCTGCAACTGATATAAATGAAACGAATATTTCGAGGGCCTGTTGTGAAGAGCTCGGTCGCCATGAATTTCATACTCTCGCTCACTGATGTTACTTTAATGATCCGCATCTCACATCCGCAATGTCCGTAATTAATGCTGTACTCACGGGTCCGTACATTTAATTTGGAAATGCGAAGCAATTCGGCGTATTTATCGATGTGAGAGGGTCGGGAGTTGGCTCGACTGGGAAGGCGAATTGAGCTGAGCATCGTCGAAAGTTCAACTCGTAATTCATCCGCATGGGTTTCGAGCACTTCTGCTCCTATCTCACTTGGTTTTCGGCTGTTTCGCTCCGACCCGGGAGCTCCGAGTTTCTCCCTCGACCACAGCGGTCACCGCACACCGGCGTCAACATAAATCCAAAGCATCGTGTGCCCTCCCTGCGTGCTAGGGGATGACTGTGTACACACATAGTCACAGATGGAAACATAGAAGAGAACCTGAAGAGCGATAGCCTCTTTCCAGGCAATGATGACGGTCATCGCTGCATCGTCCAGGCCTCGGTCCTCGACTTCATGAGCCACGGAGGGCTCCTGCAGATCAGATCCTTTGAATTCCCTCTTCAACCCTTATCCCATTCCACGTCAATCGGCCAGAGAACGAATTAAACGTTTCACAGTCCCCAGTTTCCTCGTAATACGAGCAAATTGCCTGTGGCTATGGACACCACGTTCTCTACCCTTAAAATAAGGTGCATCAATTTACGAAAGCCTCTGTACACGCGATCGGACATCAATGTTATTTTGAAATTATGTGTTCTTCCAAGTTCTGAGCTGAGAAACGTCATAACAGGCGTAAATCGAATTTACGAGAATTTGGTTCGATTTTGAACCCAGCTCTTTGAATGACAATGGGTGAATTGTTTATTGCTCGTTTTTTTTAGTAATAGTATTGTTGCAAGGAATAAAAAAATTGCGGGTTCTAGAAATTGCTTGCTTAGCACTAAACGATTAGGTATCAAGATAACAGAGCGAAAATTGACAGGTTTGTCCAATTCGAGACTACCTAAGACGATAAAATGAGGGTTGAGATTACACAGAGGTTTAATAAACTTTGATCGTAGGTATTTATTCACTGAATCCGATGAATTCATTGAGTCAACATGTTCATTAATGTGCAGTATGTACGTTAGCGACGACGTATAATTTTTTTGTAGATAGTGAGGTGAGACGGTAAATTATTTTTAAGCGTGGATAAATAATTACCATCGTTCGTTCGTTTGGGAACGAAATGGGATCAAATGCGCTGATAGGCAGTAGGAGGCGAATGTGGGTATTAGATCTTAACGAGGCGATTCATCAGGTAGCCGGTAACGAATGAGAGCTAACGGCTACAAGAGTCTTTGATACAGATGGGGTCTTCGCTTGGATTAATTAATTAGCGAATCCCAATCGTCGATAGGCTTTGAAAGAAGGCGTTTCGATTGCGGTGTACGATTCGATCGAATTGATTATTCCTCGGGTCTTCAAAACTTTATTCGAACCTTCATGCTCACAGTGCGGAATTTAATCCGTTGATAATGAAAAGGGCGTTAGGAATGTCATTTGAACTTTTGAAGTTTATGAGGCTGAATTTTACACGTTGAAATTTGCATCCACTGACGCTGACTCTCATCAATTTTTTAACCGTTTTTCTCATAAAATTCTATTTTGAAAAAGGAGACACTGGTATTTCTTATTTATTGCTACAATAAATTCGTTTCATATGAGAATTAGTGTAAGAATTTTGACTTCTCGGTGTTGTTATTTATCTGGACGTTTGTATCTTGGACAATGTCTGCCCTATCGAGAAATGTCTAAAATAAAATTCGTGTATTTTTGGTACACCCATTTTCTATATTTCTTGATTATTATGCCTGTAAGTACCAACATTTAATTGATCATTATTATGGAACGGTACGATGAATCGAGTAGATATTTTGCACGCAAATGGTCTATCAATGCATCTTCAGTTGATATATGATACATAAACTATCCACGTACATGTGTTACTCATTTAAACCAAGGCTCTTTGCGAAGTTTATGAGGAAGCTAAAATTGATTAACATACTCCCTTATAGAAAAAGCGTTGCAAAAAGCAAAATATAGTCAGTAAGCACTGTGCAAAGTTCTACTTTTCATACTTCTTATCATTTATTCCGAGTTCTTGACTTATGGTATGAACACTCGACGTTTCTTTTTTATCTTGTATCGTCTCAACCGAGAAGAAAATAATTATCTTTTGTCTCGTCTCTTAGCTAATAGTTTGTAATGTATATTACTTTTATAGTTAGGAAGTCAATGGTCTGTTTTTCACTACCAACCGAACTAACGTAACCGTGACTACGATTCGAACTTAGTTTCAATAACTAATACGCAGTACAACTGATGCTAACATTTGTCGCTACTCTTATTTATTTATTTATTTTTCTTCGTGTATATTGATAGCAATCGCGGTCCAGCCTAAATAGTAGTCATCAATATACACCACCTCATGTCTACGTGATGCGATGCAAAACGCCGGGGCCACAACGATTTCTACTGTTGAAATCCTCTTTATAATTGAAATATCACACTAATAACAATACTCCTATTAAGGGACATCAAAATATAAGTATCTTAGTCGACGTTAAAGCTGCTGGAAGATCATGGATCGCCACTACCTCATGATGATTGCACGAAGGTGCGAAACGCCGGGGCCAGAATGGTTTCTATAGTCCTTTTTATAGTTGAAATGTCACCCTAATAACAATGCTCCTATTGCGAGACGGCAAAACAGAAGGAATTCAGTTCACGCCGAAGCCGCTCGAAGATCGAGGATCGCAACTCCTGGAAATAGTAATCGTAACTGCAACGTTTATGGCTCAATTCTATCGTCTCGGCCACAGAGGCGTGGAACAGTAACAATTTTCGAGCCAATGAATTAAGATTTATAGTGCAAGACTCAGCTGAAATTCCCGTCTTCCCCACAATCGACCGAGGGCAGTCGTGTTCAACCTTCGTGAGACCCTGATTTTGCAAGGAAGGAAAATGAGAAGGCCAGGAGTGTAGTCAAGCCAGCCCTTTTGTAACTCTGATTACCTACAAGCTGAGGATATTCTCGTGCGAAATCCAAACGACCTGGACAAAGAAGTGGCTTCCTCGGACCTCGGACTGGACGGATAGTCGAGAATGGCACAGTGGTCGATCGAATTTATGGCCGGTGGTTGCAATTCTCGACGACTTTGACCCTAGTCCTACGAATGCTTTCGCAACTGCTATGATTTCCAGGCGCTCTTTCACCGTAGGGTAAGAAACCCTCTTCTCCCTCCGTGGCTTTCCGGGCAGCTCACTTATCCAGGAAAATTACGAGACAACGATATTGTGGCGAGAATCTGCGACCATTGTTTTCGCTGCAGTTAAACGGGTTTGCTGCAGAGGTGCCATCGCAGGTGACTGAAACTTTAGTCCTCTTGGGACTTAGTTAAGGGTGGAACGAAAAATCTAAAAGAAATGCCAGCATTTTTTTTTGTACTTTCTCGTCACATACATGTTATGTAAGAGAACAAGTATAGCAATTTAAACCCAATTCGACCTTCAGATTTTGATGGTACATGTTTTGAGTGTCCCAGATTCCAAATTTCATCCACCTTCTCATTTCTATCTACCTGCCGGTATCGTCCGAAAGTACCATGAGTTTAGTAAAACTTTAGGGGGCGGCATGGCGAAAATGCGATGACACCCTGTTTAACCACTGCCCTAATGGCCCTTTTTTTATCCTGTCTGTATCGATACTGACAGGCTGGCCTGAAAGATGTTTTCGTTTTTTCTCAATCTCAAGAGCGATCAATATAAAATTCGTATAATCAACGCGTACACGAAAATATTTTTTCCTCGAGAGGTCACCTCCATATTTTCGAGAATTATCTTGACAGCATCCTTATGTCCCTACCCTCACCACCAAATGGGGGAGCCTATTATCGCTGGGATTCTGTTCTAGGGTAGCATCCACCAATGACAGAAGTTTCCAATCACCTTGATCGACGGCGTTCCGCCCTCAATCGTGAGCTAGCAGACAAAGCACACAATGACCGCAATTCTTACGCACAATTAATCTAAATTCTAATGCACTTCTGCCAATGCAGCGGTACTTATGGTTTTGTTACGCGTCAGAAACAGAATATCACTGTCACGAACGTATATTTTTGTTCGTGTCGCATTTTGTCGGCAAGTGGTTGAATTATGCAGAGCGAAATGATAATAACAACGATCCAGGATCTGCGAATGATTCTTGTACGAGTATTTTTAAGTAATGATATTCTTCTTCTCGATAAAAAGATAAGGATGAGGGAGGAAAGAAGAGGTATACTGTAGAATAAGCAAGTATTCATAGGGATCCTCTCCTTCTTCTCGTGAGTCATCAGGATCAGGTTGACTTTCGATTGGCCTTTGATAACACCAGACACACAAACAGGACAATTATGGCCTCGTTGTATGGCAAGCGATTTGACATTGTGATCGTTAAGCATGATATGCTCTCAACTAACTGTGCGGTAAAAAGTAAACCCTGATTTGAGTTGGGTTGAATTTGTCAATGGCGATTTGGACAAGCGAAAACAAATTCTTGCCATTTTTCCTTGTAATTAATGAAAAAAATGGACTCATATGGATCCAAATAGTCATTTCAGTAAAAAAGAAAACGTATTCAGTTGATAGAAAATTAATACATTATCGAAAGGTCTGATAAATTTCAGCTTGACATTTTGTAGGATTCATAGGTGGTTCATTTATATAATTGCTTCTATTTTCCCAATTGTGAGGACATTTTTTCTGGTTCAATGGTGATGTCGATTCCAATCTCCTTTATATTTGTTTTGACGAATCGTGACTGCTATCGATAAGTTGATTCAACTTAATCTTTTTTTCAGTTCATCAGAATAGAAAACATTTGTCGACAGGTGATTCGAAACAGAATGTCCTGTATGCACATAATGTATTGCTCATTACATAAAAATGGCTGTTTTGCTTAGCTCTTTTACAACCTTGCGATTCCGAGTTTTTGCGCATGAAAAAAAAAAATGCGGATGCAAAGAGTAGGTTCGCACTACCTGAAGCACTCCAGAAGGAGAAGAAATTGCACACAAAATAATGAACCCGAAACCCCATTCTCGTTGTCGTTCGTAAATCACAGAAATGAGCATTAATATTCATTAAGCTTATGCAGGTGGGCAAATTACGATGTGTTTGCTCTGGTACTCAGGAGCGCTTATATATGACGGAAATGGTCACTGGACTCTTCTGACATTGCAGTGGCTGCACTTACTACTAATGGGCACTACCGCTACTGAGGTACTTGTATGTTGGCATTTCGTGAGAATTATTTTCATTTCTAATATTATAATGCGTACATTTTTCAAAATTATCTTTAAAAACTTAAAATTTGTATCTTATTTACAACGATGAACATTTACCTTTGTAATTTAGAAAGTCACTTGCATATCATGAGTATGCAATTGCGTTGCAGTTGCACGGCTGCAATTTTCAAAATGAAGATATAACATGAATTATTCAGAAAAAGAACAGAAAAAAATAAGCAATTTACATGCCCAACGTTTTTCCGTCGCTTACTTCATCTAAGCATTAAAAAAAAGTTTTTGCACTATGAATTCTATCACACGAACATAAAAGAAACTATTTTCTACGAAGCGGTGAGCCAAGATTTAAAAAAAAATGTACTTGTAACTATGATTATTTAATTTCTTAATGCGTTGTAAAATTCCATTTATCATAAAAGGACAAGATTTTGAATGTGCACTTGCATGAATATGTTTGGTCCCTCCATTTCAAGGTGACTAAGCCCCTTGGACGACAAAAGATTCGCTATATTTATCGAACAGTCCAATCCCCATTATCCTCAGCTGACGCCATTCCCTTAATGACCTTTTGGACATTTATTTCTCAAATTTTCGTGGGTGTGACATACGCGTTCTCCGCGCCGCACGTTCTCGGAAAAAGATCAGCTGATGTGGCGGATAGTAATAAAAACTGTCGCATTTCTTCAGATTTGCGGGCATGACCGGACTGTCGCGAATTCAGAAATCGGTGCACTACAGTGTTTCGTTGTGAAAATAAAAGAACGCGATACATTCCCAGACTCGATTACTGTGTGCCTTGGATTATGGAGCGTATAAGGTGGTCCTGCACGTTGCAGCGCACCACGAAAGTACCCCGTGACTGTGAATCATTCAGTTTTATGGTGATCCGACATTTTGTGGGCAGGTAGGTAGACCACATACATATATACACATGCCCCATACACTCGGAAGATACGAAACTCGCTTGCGTCTCGTCTTCTCATGATTCTCGGAATCGCACTCCAATCGCCTCAGCGCATCGACGAGATTTATCTCGAGTTATCCTCGGAAAGTTCACATGAGACGGAACTCCGCC
Source organism: Clistopyga incitator (assembly GCA_947507545.1). Classification (NCBI taxonomy): domain Eukaryota; kingdom Metazoa; phylum Arthropoda; class Insecta; order Hymenoptera; family Ichneumonidae; genus Clistopyga; species Clistopyga incitator. The sequence goes on along the minus strand of OX382178.1, from coordinate 10,433,667 downwards.
AATGTGATTCAGAGTCAAAATCCCTGACGATTTTGCCGAAGTTTCGTTGCCCCGGTGAACTGGGATTTGCTCTCGAGAATGCAATTACCAAAATGACGTTCATATTTCACACTGAATATCGCGGTGGCCTTAATCTGAGGTCATCCTCACGAGGCATTTTTCGAAAAGACGTGAGGCCCTTGTATCACTTCGTTAGTACTCGATGATATGCTGAATGCAAAGGGAAATTTGTAGCTGACGAACGACTGATTGCGGAAATTTTTATGAGGGTCGTACTTTTTGGAATCAGCCAAATTAAATTCGAAGCCATTCCAGGGGGTGTTGATATTAAAATGTTTTGCAATTCGAACAAGCTTGATTTTTGCAAAATATATAAGTAATTTTGCCTAATATGACTCTCATGATGATGGGATGATCAAAGTCCGTGTAGTGGACCTAGTTAAGATTTTCTAGTGCAAAACAATCACCACGGATATTTTCAATACCAAAGTGGGAGGATTTATTTCATTATAGGTATTTGTTAAAGATATGTAAATATGCATTGGAAATTTACTGTTGGATGTTTAACTGAACCTGCATTTAATGATCCTGAAGGAAGTCCAAGAAAATAATAGTTGTCTGTCCAAATACAATCTCGTTGAGAGGTAAGACGTTTCATTACAGCATGTTTTACTGTTTTTATTATTTGGGACGAGTACCAACACATTGGTGGTCTGACTGAACATTTATTGGACAGCCGGTAGCCATCAGATTTGATTGAATCAACCGACTATGTAGAAACATCACTGATGTATATCATACGGCAAGAGTTAGAGGTACTTGTACGAATCAAAAGAAATCTAGACAAATTCGAAGCATATTTCGGATCGGAATTGATACCATGTCTCGATAGCACTCTATGGATTCTGCAAGGCCAGCAAGGGTGGAAAATATATTGAAGTGCTTTCGGCTCAAAAGATGTTTTCTTTCAAACGCTCATTCCAACAGTCTTCGTGTGCATATTCCGCATCTTTCGCTAAACTTGAGACGAATACGTAAGAAATTCAATAAACCGGTCGGGAGGTATGATTGAAACCTTTGCGAGCGCCGGAAGAAAGGTTCTCTCAGTCGCTGAAGTCGGAAGGTGAGTGTGAGAGAGACGTCCACAGAATCATACACAGAACGAAGGATTGAGAACAGGCTGGCGTCTTGCGTGTTCCGTTGCCCCCAGCCACGCCAATAATTCATGGCTTTATCTCTCGATCAAGCGGAAAGAATAACAAAATCGGATAAGCCGTTCGAAAATAATATGAGAACGATTGAGGTAACGAGTTATCTCAAATCTGATCGTTTCATTAAGGGTTACTGCCCCCGCCACTGATCTCCGAAAAGTAGCAGCGCTACTGATCAGTACTTGCTGCTGTATCAGTACTTACTGTAAAATCGGTTTTTCTTGGTTAGTTGAGTGTAGGCTTGACAGCTTTGAAATATAGCAAATGATTTTGAAAAAAATGAATCTAAAAATCTAAAAAAAGTTCAGCTTCTCTTTTAGATCTGGAACTTTATCGTGAAAAATCACCAACTAAATCTGGTAGGTCGAGGGTCAGACTCAGGTCGAATTACTGTGGATTGGCCCATATATTTTAGAAACTTGTTTGTTCGTTTGTTGGTTTACTCCTCGCCCTTTCCCTCCCTAAGCCCGGCTTATTTCGCATTCCTTTATGAGTCCCCGGGGCCTCATTATCCTGAGTCCCGCTATGAGCCCTTGATCATGCCAAGTTTCTTAATGAACCCCACCCAAATCCCGTTTATTCGAAGATTTTGAAAACCCGACTGTAAATCCAGAAGTATTGCGATTACTCGAACTGTGCTCCAAAAATCTGAGAACACACACTAAAAAAACGAATCTTGGGTGCATAGGGGATATCTGCATACGCAATAAAATATGCATGAACTTTGTAACTGCTGTAGATCCAGAACTAGCCTCATGGAAAAAAATGTAGCACTTAATCCCGTGTTTTCCTTATTTCCTGGAACTTGTCAAAATCCAGGACCGATTCTGAAACCATATGATGCCATGGAGGTTAACGTAATTACCAAGGGAAAATTATTTTTGGTCTCCACAACGAAGACGACAACTTTTAGTTCACGTTGGCCAAAGTTTCTGTTAAGCTCGTTTTCCCGGATGGAGACTGCGCGAGTTTGAATCGAAGGGGACGGAGTGTTGAGACGTTATCGCACACCAGGACGACCACGTTTTACTGCGTAATGCGACCTCCGTACCTCAACTAGATCTAAGTGGGTTTCTTCTGTCTCGTGGCTGCTGGTCGACCGTCCTCATGGTGCGGCACCGGTCCACAGTAACGTGAGGCTCAACTGAGAGCCTGCGACTCAGAGGCCGGAGTGAACGTGGCACGTTTTAGATTCGGTGAGGCATAATGTGCGACCCATTGCTCCCTAAACACGGGGCCGCCCTTTATCTGCATTTTATAGCCTGGCGGGCGATAGATGTAGTAGGGTGAGGGCTAGCTAGCTGTTCCTCTGGTGCGGCAACGATGACAACGACTACTGAGGGCTGAGTTTTCATACTATATACAAACTTCCCGTGTTCGCGTTATTTTCCCGGTGGTACTTTTTCTGCTTCGTCTTCTGGCATCGTGCACGTCCGGATGACGTATTTTTTAACTGCCGACGACACGAACGCTCTAATCTACACCATTATTACCGGGACCTTTTTATAGCGCATAAATCAATTCGGCTAAAGTAGAATTACGTCCCGTGTCGAATCCCGGCCAGGCCTCTGGCAAACCCAGTGAGCTTCGATGCTCGCTAAAGTATAAGCTTCTGTACTATATACCGCTGGAAAATGTTTATCTTTCTCTTTTCTTTTCAAGACGGTGCTCAGTGGGGTCGTTTTATTCGTGAATTTTATGGAGATTGGGTCACCTTCGCAACTAAGAAATAACGTTTTAGTGAGAAAACGTAAGTCACCGTTCCTATATTCTATATAGATTCGTCAGGGATTTTTTTTTAAATCCTTTTATCCGCTCAGAAAAATAGTCGAACGAAATTACAAAAAAAAAAGGTTCATCTACGTACGATATTATTCATTCCAAACTACTTTCGGATTCTATGAATTCGAATAAAAAAATTGTTTTTCATTTTTGCTGTCAGGAAATGCATATCAGCAAAAATTGTGGCTTGTGGAGAAGTAAAAATCAGTATAAGTTATTCTATACGTTGCTTGAGTATCGTAAATTAATTTACTGCGGCAACACTGAAAATTGATCTGAAATTGTAATTTAAAGATCAGTCACTACCGCACCAAATTTTGTTTAAATATTCTGCACATAATTGTATTTTTGTAAATGTCACAATTAAGCTGTACTCGTCTCAACTATGACACTTAACGATAAACCGTTCGAACAGATGTAAAAAATGCAATTATGTCAAAAGCTATTCTATTCAGAAGTGGTATAAAAATATGAATATCTAATAGTCTCAATGTCCAAATATTTTCACTTGGGCGTTCATACACAAGACTTTTCCGAGTCTAAAGAAAAACTTTCCAGCTTCACAGTCTGTCCACCTCCACCGAGATCCTCTTCGCCCTTGGAAACTCCATTTCGTCCCTGTCCATTGATTCCCCGGACCGAAAAAATGGCAATTCAGGGGAGTGCTCACCGGGAGGCCGAGATTTTAATGAAGCAAGACGTCAAGAGAAAGGAATGACTCGAAGCGTGGTAGAAAAAAGGAGAGGAAAAAATGGTGGAAAACAATAGAAAACGCCGCAACTGGACTGAACATCGAGCTAACCCGCGAACTAACGGTCGTTAGCAGTGCCCTGGGCCGTATCGAAGAGGTCGTTTTTAGAAGTATAGTACACGGACGAGTATCCTGTCTCTTTTCTCCTCGTCGGTATGGTGGAGATAACGCGGATCGTCAAGCAAGGGAGAAAAAGTTTTATGGATCTACGTTGAGAGCGTCATTAGCGAATGAGAAAGAAAGAAGAAGTTAGAACAAGTGTGAGTGAGGAAGCGTTAAAGTACTATATACTTGAGAGAGACGACGAGAGGGAGAGAGAGAGAGAGAGAGACCATTCCTTTGATGGTTCCTCTTAGAATATGTATATTAGGGAATTATATTACTTACCTAGCAACGAAGCAGTAGTGGCAGCAACTACCGACTCGAAACCCAGAAGAATTACCTATCTAAGCGTTGCTTGTGTCGGACAACTTATGCAACTGTAAATACGAAACTACCAAAGTCACTACTAGTTACGCTTCCGAATTTCTTAGCCTCCGTTATAAGTATTTACATATCAGTAAAGATAATGACAACTCTTCGCTGAGTTGTCATTGTCCCTAGTTTCTGACATGGAATTACTCGAACTAACGCCACGACTTTGAATAATGAATTATGTTTCCTTCTCCTCTGGCACGAATTCGCATCACGATTAGCAATGCCTCAGAGTTTATCTGAACGGCAGTTGAGGCAAAGATCCTGCATAATCCTTTTGCAGTTTTGCTGTGAATGGCACAACGATGGCGGAAAATAAGGAAGAAGCTTCGAAGACGTAAAGTATATGAAGCAGATCTGGAGAGGATCAGAACTCAGCTTAGTTGAGAAATGGCGCATCAATGATGCGATTAGAGTCTCCCGATGAGCGAGAACACGAAACTCCGAAAAGTTGCTGTGAAGATAGGAGGGGATGATGAGGGTCGAGTCGTGTTGGACTGGTGCTGGTATTGCGTTCATTGGCTAGCTGATCGAACGTGCGTGCCACCGGCAACCCCAATACTGGATAAACAGTATTGGAACTGAATACAGCTAGGTTACTCTTGGGAGTCAGGGGATATAATTCTTCATCGTGCGAATGGGATGCTACGAGCTGTCCGGCCATTCCGACTTCCCGCAATCGGATATAAACCCTTCGCGGTCGCGTGTTGCGCAACGGGAACTCTCGACCGATCTGGGAATTCTTAAAATATGTGGGAAAATTTTTGGGAATTTTTTAACGACAACAATGAAGTTACGTATTTATGGATTACTGTTATTACGGAAACAGTTACAAGCTCCACATTAAATTTGTCCATTTATTTTCTCGCAAACGAAGCGTTTTCATGAATAAAAAAGTCTCCGACATTTGAATTGCAGGATACTTGAAACTGTCTGAAATATCGAGACTTACAAAAAGGATCCGGTGTATGTTTTTGTGAATAAGAACGCATCGTTGTTGAAAAACTCGAGAGAAAGATGGTATTGTCAGGTGACAACGGAAAATTTTTGGGAATTTTTTGACGATAACAATCGAGCTACGTATTTATGGATTATTGTTATTACGGAAATAGTTACAAGCTCCACATTAAATTTGTCCATTTATTTTCTCGCAAACGAAACGTTTTCGGGATTTAAATAATTTCCGACAATTGAATTGCAGAATACGCGACACTGTCTGAAATATCGAGGCTTACAAAACGATGCGGTGTATGTTTCTGTGAATAAGAACGCATCGTTGTTATTGTTGGTCGGTAGGATCGAAAACCTCGAGAGAAAAGTGGCATTGTCAGGTGACAACGGAAAATTTTTGGGAATTTTTTGATGATAACAATCGAGCTACGTATTTATGGATTACTGTTATTATGGAAACAGTTACAAGCTCCACATTTAATTTGTCCATTTATTTTCTCGTAAACGAAGCTTTTTCATGACTAAAAAGTTTCCGACACTTGAATTGCAGGGTACTTAAAACTGTCCGAAATATCGAGACTTACAAAAACGATCCGGTGTATGTTTTTGTGAATAAGAACGCATCGTTGTTATTGTTGGTCGGTAGGATCGAAAACCTCGAGAGAAAAGTGGCATTGTCAGGTGACAACGGAAAATACGGAATAATCGACATTCTGGAGGGCGAATATTTCACAACTGACAAGAAGAGAAAAATGAAGGAAGCGAAAATGCACGATCGACATAATGACAGCATACGAGGCCACGATACTTTGGGCATAACGTAGCGTTTTTCTCGCATACACATCGGTCGACACGTTTTTATGTTGCAGACGAGGACGCGGGGCGGGGGAAATGGGAGAAAGGCAGTCGCAGCTTGTCGGATCGTAAACCGTAGAAATCAATATCGCGACGACGTCGCCCACCGAAGTCGGGAAACACACGGCGAACTTGTGCTCGATTTACGGACTGAATCGCACGTTGCATTTTCGAATAACGGAGCCGAAAAACACTATTGAAACGAAATGGAAAAGTTGGAGGTTCTGGATTCTAAGGTTATTCGATAACAATCTTGAATCGATATTCACAGTTTCTCCCAAACGTTTGCTTTTCATATGACGGCTTTACTCTTTTTTATATAAAAATCTTCCGTTTTTTCATACCCTCTGATTGAACGAATCTAAGGTTTAAGGGGTGAAAATGGCTCATCGTAGCAGCTAATAGCACATTTACTCCCGAATTATAGATAATACTTTGCTCATATGTGATTTAATTACAAACAGATGCTGTGTATGGACCAAAGAGTCAATTATTCTTAGGACATGCATTATATTGGATTCATCCACGGATTAATTTTACTGGACAATATTTACGGGTTATGTGGTTAAAAAAAAAAAAAAACAAGACCGACGACTTGATTCAAAGCAAATGATTTTCAGCGATAAATTATTCAAGTCCTTATTTCGAAGCAGTGATATACTTTCAGGTCGTAAAGAAGAAAAATTCGTTAGTAGGAACCACATGTCCTGTTCTTTTGCGTGTAGAACCCTAATATATCCACACGTGCTCGTAAAATGTCTCGCGAAACGCCAACAACCAAGACGACGAGTTTCGTTGCCGAATTACGAGGCTCCACTAAAACAAGCCGCGTGCTTCTCAAAGTAAAAAGTGCCGTGATGGGATTTGCCACGAAATACGTATAGAGGAAATGTGAAGTAGAGAAGTGAAACGTAAGCATAGTCGTTGGAGGTTCAAGTAACGACCTATCTTCACATTCGTTGGCAAACTTCCCTTTGCGTCAGCATTTCACACGTCATTGACCATAAGGTACCAATTATCGATGGGGTGCCAATGACTGCTCCGTTTATGGCGTTAAACTCCATCTGAGATACAGCCCAGGCAGTGAACCATCTGCATGGTATTAGCTTGCACTCAGTCAAGTTGTCTGAAAGGCCTCTGAGACAAGTACTACATCGAAGGACAAAGTTTTTTTTAATATAACGAGATCTTTTCGAAATCTCAGCCTACGCAATATTGATATATTTAAATTAATAATATCTTTTTGTTGAATTAATGAAAAAATGTAACCAAAGAACCGTAGAGATTACAAAATCAGATTTAACATCAGAAATGCGGTTGGGACGTATAGACGGAGCTTTAAGAATGTAGAAATTATTTGCCTTTTCATAAATTTTGTCTATTTAGTCAATTATTAATATTCGTTGTTCATAATATTGTAAGTTCCTCTGAATATTCCTCTGCAATATTGATACAATTGAATTATTAATATCTTTTTCTTGAATTATCTCAATCTTAATGAAATACGGTAACAGCGAATCGCGAAGAAAAAATGTAACCAATGAACCGTACAGATTGCAAAATCAGATTTAACATCAGAAATGCGGTTGTGACGTATAGACGGAGCTTTAAGAATGTTGAAATTATTTGCCCTTTCATAAATTTTGTCTATTTAGTCAATTATTTATATTCGTTGTTCATAATATTGTAAGTTCCTCTGCATATTATTATATTCCTCTGCAATATTGATACATTTGAATTATTAATATCCTTTTCTTGAATTATCTCAATCTTAATGAATTACGGTAACAGCGAATCGCGAAGAAAAAATGTAACCGATGAACTGTACAGAATACAAAATCAGATTTAACGTCAGAAATCCGGTTGTGACGTATGGACGGAGCTTTAAGAATATAGAAATTATTTGCCCCTTCATAAATTTTGTCTATTTATCCAATTATTTATATTCGTTGTTCATAATGTTGTAATTTCCTTTGCATATTATGCAAAAACTTATTCATTCATGACTTTTGATCTTTGCATTAATTTTTTATTTGGGCCGAAAGAATTTATTATCAAATTTTTAAAGTTCATCACGATAAATTATGTCGTAACATACCACGAAGGTAATTTTCATGAAAAAAAAAAAGAATACTAAACAAAACGTCAGGCAAATAAATAAATTGCGAAGTAACGGAAGGCGCTCATCGCTGGTCTGGCCTCAACCCTCTGTCGTGCACATTGAAATTAGAGAACGCAGCCCCCAGACCGACGGGCCCAAACATAAAAGCGTACTTTCGCGTCCCGCAAAAGTGTGATCGCCCCACCGAGCGTAAATAATATTTTTACGAGTCGCAAAGAGTCCTTCTTTTCCACTCTTAACTCTACCTTGTCTTTTTACGCTGTGGTTTTCGGTTCTCTGCCACGAAAGAATGAGTTTTTCGCTTAGTGACGCCTACCAGAAGCGTGGTACCGGGAACTCTGCGGTGTTCTGCTGCGGTCCCGGCCTCCCATTTTCGATCCTCTTTCTTACTCACACGTTTTCTCGCTGCTGCATCGTTTCCATTCTTTTTTCACATCCCCATTGCGAGGAGACCGCCGTTTATCGACGGCATAAAGGCTTTCGGCGTGCGTTTATGACCCCGGCTCGGCCACACTCGCTTTCCTTGCATTTCACAGACTCGACAAGCTATAATCGAATGCTCTACAACGGTTATTCCCATTGGAGCAGAGAACGTGGATCGTGAAAAGATGCTTTATGGATTGACACTTTTCGACACGTAGCTTTGGTTGTCGTTGAATTTAGTGTTGCCTCTCGCCAGATTTCCAAAGTCCCGTAGAACCTGCTTTTGTAGCTGGGCATTTTTTAACAGGAAGGTGAAAAAGTGGCTTTCGTCCGGGCGGGATCGCACACGTGGTGTCTCCGCCCGCGTCGCGCATTCTCGGAAGCCGTTAACATCGTCAAATGAGCTCCCCACGTGTGTTCCAGAGCGAGCGCCGGCTAGTGATTGAGCGGACGAGGGATTTTGGTCTCGTAACGTAGGTTTTTAGATTTCGGTTATGCGGTTCGGCTGTTTGGTCCCTCACGGCGTCGAAATGTTCTCCAAAAATTCTTACTCGAACCCTTGACACGTAATACGGAAATAGGTCGATCGTTTGCGCTCTCCAGCCTCAACAGTGACAAGCATTGCCGCGACTTGAAAACGTCATGGGTAATGGGTGGCAGACACGACAGCTCCAGTGATAATTGATGTCATACATAGAAACATTCAAAATTGACCCCGGTAAACCAGTAAAGTATTTCCAGATTGATTTTCAACATCCAACTCATTACAGAAGCTCAAAGGACATGGAAAAATGAGGGTACGAAGTTACGGAAGTCTATTCGGTTGTTTTAATTCAGCCTATGAATAAAACCTTGTACATTGCTCTCTCTCTTTTCCATTTGTATAAAAAACTGTCATCTGGAAAGAGAACTGTTTAATACGCAGGTCGCATATATAAACAAATGTGAGATAATAATCATTCGCAAATTGTAGTCGAAGAATTCCCAGATTCAACGACGATCAAATCTACGGACAGTGGTAGTAGTAAGTCGTTTTGATTAGTTATTACTATACTTAATACAACTTTTATACAACATAGTGGATAAATTTAAATAAAAGAACATTCACTGGCTTCGAAAATTTCCATAAAAAATGCTTAGAAAACTAAAAAGAAAATAATCGAGCATTCTTTCAATTGTTCTAAATTGCATAAATCAATAAAAACAATCGATTGTCAATTAAAACTCGCGAATAAGACCTTCGCATCAACAGTCAATTTTCGAAACATTTGAGAATTTTAGAAGAGTTTCGGGGGTTTTAGCAGATTGATTGAATGAATGGACCATATATTTTTTGAATAGTCGCCGTGGATCTCTGAAGTTTGGAGGGCGTTGACGCGCGTACGGCGCGTGAGGCGCAGTGAATGCGATGCAGAGAAGTAGTCGAGGGAAAAAGAGAAAGAGAAGAAAAAAGAGGTTGCCCGAGAGCGAGTAGCTGGGTTGCGCCCCGCGGCAGATTATGGTAATGCCGGCAGACGTTTCGGGGCCGTAAAAATAATATGATGGTGTCTTGGCGCGGCTACCGGGTACTTTGGCCGCGCTTGCGTGCACGTTGATTCATTCCAGTGAGATAAAAAACGTGACGTGGCTCAACGTACGTCGTGCTCCTGGACGAACGTGAACGTGGGCGCCCATTACCTATATATCCAACGACAACAGCGAGACCCGAGGTGCAGCACATCCAACACATCGTAGACTCTGTCCCATCCTCATTTTCACTATATGCATATAGATTAAACCCGCTGCGCTTCACCACAATAATATTTATCCCGATAAATAATTTTTTTTATTTTAATTATTACAAAAACATTAGTAGGTATGTCACTGTTTTCATCGTAGGAGATACGTCAATCAAGTATTTCTTTCAATCCGGACGAAAAACATAGATTTTGATATCAGAGTACCAAGAATTGCCTGAAAAATGCAAAAAGGAGGTGCAGAATAAATACCTAGAAGCATGTGTATGTGTCGCACATAAAGTTTGAACTTCAATGGCTTCAAAGTGGTTTTATCAGCCTAACAACGCAAGCATGCTACCAATTACCCTATCGACGGTTATTTTGGCTATCGAAGTGGCATAAGAGATCCGAAAAGTAGCACTTTTAAAATGTGCAAACATTTCGAATTTTTCAACCCTTAGATTTACAGGATTTTGGAGTTTCCGAAAATGAGTTTTCCGGGCGCTGTCACGAATTTTAGAATGAAGACGATTGCCGAGCTCAGTGATCTACGTCAGTTACTTCAAGCTGTCTCCCTTCACACGCCAGTTCGTATTTTTTTTTTATTTATTTTTTATACGTACCTATAGAACAATATTGAGAATTCTGCGCATGAAAACTTCTGTGCACACTGTTGAGTTATATAAGAGACATTGAAACGTTACTACATGAACGAGTTCCCTCTTATAAGATCCGAATGTGTTGCCGTTGAGCTCCGCTCTGGGAACTCAACAAAGCTCACACCCCCTCCATCAAAGCGTTACTCGAGTGCGAGCGCAGAGTCATGCAGGATTTAAACGTAGGTGCCCTATAAAAATTATATTGCTCCGGAGGGTCGGAGTAACGATCTATAGACATATAGGCCGGGAAGAACCTTCTCGTGCGCTCCGATGGATTAAAGTTCAAGCTGTAACATCGCGAGGATGTATTCCGACCGTGCTTCCCAAGACTATAAACGCAGCGATACCGCCTATTCGCTCGGGCGAAACCATCGCGTCAAGGTACGCAGCAGAATTATAGGCGAGAAAATTTACGGAGGTCTGTGTAGGGTAAGTATATATATTTCTGGCGAAGGGTTAGTCTCTGGCTTTTGCGAACATTATGTACAGTCACACGTAAAGCTGTACATAAAGATTTTCCGAAAAGGCATTGTTGTATTTATAACTTTGAAAAAAAAAAAAAAAAAACGCGGCTCTGTCACTTCCCATATGACTGATGGTGTCTAACAAATAAATTTATCAATCAACGATTGTAATAAACATTCAACACTCGCAAAAAAAGGCTCGCGTGATTGAGACACTCGTGAGAATTAATTTTTTCGCACTCGTATCGTAATGCACCGTTTTTTTGGGTTTTTGTTTCTCGAAATAAAAAAATCAATTTTGAATGGTTTTGGGAAAAGAAAGTTATCACAAATTATTAATGATTATGACAATATTTATCCATAATGTTTCTACTTTAATTGCGCTTATGACGAATTTATTTGTAAATTAATAATATTTGTGACAATTTATGAATGATTCCGGCCTGCTTTTCATTTACGAGTCTGTTTATTATAAAACATTTGATTTGCTAAGAAAAATATTTCCATTTAAATTCCACTCATCGCGTGCGATTTCACTTATTTTCTGCGAGGAACCGTGTCTCTTAGGTTCAATGTAACTTTTGGAATGCGTTTTTCCTAATAGTTGGAATTTATTGTTTACGAAAACAAATAATTTCAGAGATAGAAAAATGTGACAATGTCACTCTTAGAAACGCAACAATTTTTCGATGGAGACTGTAAAATGGAAAGAATATAGATAAGCTTCTCGTCAACCAGGTAAAAAGATCTCGGACAAGGTAAAAATATCTTGACCTTGAATTTTCTGCCAAAGAATCTTTACCTTACTCGGGAGACTTAACTTTTTTGAAGTTAACACAACAAGGCGGAGACTGAGTATCAAAGTAGTCTTTTTTTATTTTTATCATACGCAGACCACGAGGCATACTTAATAAATAGCAATGCTTAATATTGTGGTTTCCATAATACACATTTTTCTCATTGTACATTTCGCTGACACTCAACAAATAATATAATTTTTTAGTTCCGATACAGCTGGTGAATTTTTTCGGGAAGAATTTTTTTAAGAACCTCGAAATTTCACTGATACCCAAATGTCGGCCGTCTTCTTCTCAAACTTTCTGTCCCAACTCGTCGGCGTGACAAGTAGAAAAGAGTTAGCGAGTTCGTGGAGGTTCTCGTCCGCTTCTACGACTGTGGTATCGCATTACGCGTGTCAAGTCAAGTCAACTCCCCAGCAATATTCCGACTTATACTGCGTGATGCCGCGAGCACAGAAGAGGCTTCAAAGGCAACCGTGCCGTCCGTCAAGTATATACTCTCGGCCAGCATATCGTAGTCGTATCCCTCTAATATTTTTCTTTATTTCTAGTGATGCGTCCAGACCACTTCTTTAAGCCGGAATCACTGGCTTAGAAACTTGAAGTTCTTGTCTATAATGACAACACTTGCACACGGAAATCTCGTTTCTGTGTTAGGAGATCGGAAGTCATCATCATCAGCCTACTTTGCCATGTGAAATAACATTACGAAAAGGAAGCTCTATTTTTATGAAAAAAAAAAAACAATTCAAAGTAAAGTTCTGATATGTAAAAAAGAAATATGGTTTTTCGACCAGGTTTGTAAACATTCTATGACTTCTGGATTCACTCTTTTTATTTATTTCATAAATCTTCTGAAATTATATATCTTCCATATTTGTGCCACCATCTTCATAATAAAATGTATGAAGATTTTATTAAAAATGGAAAAGATAAAGATTTTCACATGGATTCTTAAAATATTTATATAAGATGGATAATGATGCATGAATGTGTGATGGAAAGGAGAATGGACCATTGTATTCTTTTTTCCATTGAAGACATTTTTATGGGAAGATTTCTGTTTACGTTTTCAATGAACGTTTTTTTTTTAAATATGGTAGGAGATTTTTACAAATTTAGGAAATACATTCTTATTAATTTTTTCACTAATTTGACAAGTACGATCAAAGAAGTTGAAATCCATTTAACTCTAGAATAAGTAAAGACACAGAGTGAGTTCGAAAGTAATGTGATACTTACAACTCTGACTTCCTGAGGAGAACATAAAATCTGTTAAAACTGGAAGCGTATTCACTTTAACGATATACCATATCTTAATTTCACCGACTTTGTTCTGAGCCCGAAGACAAACAGAAATGTTGGATGCTGCTGAACTTTGTTGGCAAAAGTCCAGAAGTTGTGCGCCCGTTCCACTGTGAATTAAAAGATTTTTACGGTGCTTCATGCTGATACAGGGAAAACTTTCCTTATATCATGCCAATAATCATACAACATTGTTAATACCTCACATAATAACTAGATACTTTCATGAACGACTTTATCAATAAACCTTTTCTAAATTTTACGTTCCATACGAAGAGAAGTCAGTCGTTGGCAGAATCACCTTTTTACGAGTTGCCAATAAATGAGTTGTGAATACTTATTCTGTTACGATAGATGAATAAATGGTTGTCCGAACTCATTTGTAGTGAACTCATAAAATAAAAACAATTTTTTTGTTTCTTCGTGCAGTTGGATCATATATATGAACGCAATCAACGACTTTACTGTCTTAATCCCGAACTGGCATCCGAAAAATTAATTAATTCTCATCTCGTAAAATTCGAGACTCATCTAATTGACCCTGTACATCCTATCCTTTTATTCGCCCTTTGCGATATAAACCTTCCCTCGGACTACCGTACCATCAGGGGTCGCGAACGGGCGAGCAAGTACTTACTATCCAAGTAGGGGTATACAGAGGAGACAAGCTCTCGTAAACCGTAGCCAACTATTCAGCTACGAGATTACGTTAATTAAATAAATAACGAAAGATCCCCTCGGATCACGCGTTCCAAGAGCTACTTACACCCGCGCTGCAGGCTACAGGGTGCATCAGACATATCTGCTTGTGTACTATTATCAGGTTTCAAGAGGGAAACTACAGAAAATCAACGCGTCCCCCCTTCCCCTTTGTGCAATCTGGAATTTCTGGAGAATTACACCTTTTACACATCGTGAAACTGGCTCTTTCCACATATAGAAAAAAAAATCTTTTATTTCTATGTAAATAAATAAACATAGTTTAACATCGATTGATTTGTTATTATTGTTAGCTTTTCGGTCTACCATAAAATGTCTCAGTTATGGAGTCTGAATTTTTTAACGAAGTTAGAAAAGAATTCGTGTATAAACTTTTAAATAAAGGGGCAGTCATGTAACTGAAAAGTTACATACTTTTACCTCGCCTATTGCGTAGCATATTGTTATCAATGCAGAGATATCACCACTTTTGGCCTTAATTCATCTAAAATTAACCTACAACTCGGTAATATCATTATAATTTGTAATTACATTAGCATATTTGGCTAGATCATAGCGACGTAACATCATAACTCTGAGATCGCGGTGTTTAGTGTGACAGTAGAATATAATCAGAAAATAAATTAAACCATTAAACCACTAAAAAAAAACCATTTTGTCGATTGAGTCAAACTATCCTATGAAAACTCGAAAGATATACTGATTCAGTTCAGAAATCTTATAGCTCTATGGAACTTATTAGTATATTGCACTCACCGCTAAAACGCTAAAAAAAAAAATTTAGAAAATAAAAAAAAAACTCGAAAGATGTACTGATTCAGTTCAGAAATCTTATAGCTCTATGGAACTTATTAGTGTATTGCACCTACCGCTAAAACGCTAAAAAAAATAATAATAAATTTTAAAAAAAACTCGAAAGATATACTGATTCAGTTCAGAAATCTTATAGCTCTATGGAACTTATTAGTGTATTGCACCCACCGCTAAAACGGTGAGTTAGTCGTTGCATCACTTGACTTGCTGCGTGCAAGGAATCACTTTCCAGGCTCGATTGGATTCTGTTGTTTCGTTTAGCTGTCAAAATACTGTCAAATGTCTGCTCATCCGCATCTGGATGTCTATTCTATTTTAAGTATCAATTCAGAAGCAACTTTATATGTCAAAACAGATTATTGACATAAACTTTGGTGCCGAATACTCAGAGGAGGCCCACTATTACACCTATTTCGGGCTCTTCAAGTATATTCTTGGACATACTAAGAATAAGTGACTGCCATGAGACTCGGAGCAATGAAAATAACGGCTAACAAGAAAGCAAATAATGCAAATCCCATGTAGTACAATTGAAAAGAAAATCGTCCGTCACTCGGGTTGACTGAGAGGCCGTATGGTGAAGAAACATCGGTTTTCCAGGAACGCTATTAAACTAATCTCCGGCAGTAAGTTTAACGTTGCCAAGCCTACTTTACGTGGGCGCGATTCGTACAATCATGCGTTCGCCGTTCCTCGCTGCTATCCATCTTTCGGGACCAAAGAACGGTTGACGTATAAGTGCCTGCGAAACCAGCAGCAACTCTCGACTCTCCTCGATCTTTCGGATGGCCCAGGATGCACTGGATTCCGGACTCGGTTTTGACTGCGACCCACGAAAAACTCTACCAACACACGGCTAAACGTGAAGGCAAAGAAATACAAGTACGAGAGCTCGTGGAATCGCTACGAGAAGCTGCGAATTGCACCGCTGGTCTGTCACTCAGCCTCGTTGTGAACCTCGAGTGGCGAAAGGCTGCTCTCGCCAATTCTTCTGCGACTGTTATTAAGGAGGTACGACGTGAAGCTAAGAATCAACGTTCAGATCGGAGATTTTGATATGACATAAACGAGACATTTTACGGTAGTTCAGCCACCTTTATTTTCGGTCGTGCAACAACTGGGTAAATAATTCTGGTTGAAGTATCTGACACATTGACTAAAGTTCACAAAGTATTATGTCTCTATGATCTTCTGTTTTTTTTTATTTTTATCAAACACTTGCAATTTTTCTTTCGATTTAATGATGAGGATGACGTTTTTATGGTTGCAGTTGTAAAAAAAATTGCGAGAATTTTTCCGAAATCTAACGCGAATTTATAATTTCCGAAGTAGCACGTTGAAAAAATTAAGGAACCACTATAACGGAGACACGATAGAAGTCGCTCACTTGAACACATTTTTTAACACTGAAGAAACAGAAAAATATTTTTGGTAACAAAAATGCCATGTCACGGCTCTGATTTCCAGGCAAAGCTGAACGGACGACATGTTCACAAGAGCATAATCTCGAATTAGATAAATTACAAACTATGACGATTTAATTTACTCTCTGGACCACAAATTTCGTAAACCCCATAACCCACAAATGTGGTTTCGATGCAACCGGTTAACCCAACTGATCAGGAAAGTTATCAACAAAATCCTTCGGGTTCACTCTGCAGGAGGGGTTTTTATTTCCAATTTTTACTGGTCAAAGAGATAGAGAGAGAGTAACAAAATTTTTTTTTGCCTGGCATCACTCTTAAACGCTTATTTAACTGTTTTGTATCCTGAAGTTAATGAAGTTAGCCCAACCTTCTACGTCATTTTCGTTTAGCGCGGGCGATTGAGTCAGAAAGTATCAATAATAATTTCAATATCATTAATAAAAAACCATTTTTGAAATTGCTCTGTCTTAAAAAACACGGTCTTATCAAATCCTATCAAATTCCGTGAATTGCTGATCAAGATGGCAACTGCGGAAAACTTTGAGTTTTGTGTACTATCATTGCTCATATTTGGCGATGTTTCTCACATGAAGGCTCCTCTAAAAGTTTACAGTTTTATACAAAATTGCTATCGACATGGTAAATTTCTTGCAGAACCTTCTCTTCGTATAATGACACTTAGTTCAGTCACGTTTGTGTCTTACGAGTCTAGTAGTGGCTCCTTAAGTTCATCAACACTTAGTAAGTGTGCGTCGGCGGATCGCCCGGAAACCAAGGTCAGGTAAACGGGCAGGGTGTCAATGATTTTCACGAAACCAAAGTGAGAAAAGTGACAAAATCCGCGCGGATTCGGTCCACCAAGAAGCACCGTCAAAAAAACAAATAATGAAATCTCTCACGTGAGATGTGCTGAAGCGTCAGGAATGAGTCGGCAGATAGGTAAGACTGTAGGTATGTTGGTACATAGATATCCTACTTGCCTAAAGCACACATTGATTCAGATGTCAAGAAAGATGAAAGGGACCAGAATAAAGAAAATAAGGCGAATGCGCGGAGATGTGCTGCTAAAAAAAGAGGATGTTCGAGTTGTGGCAGCGTGAAATTAAAAAGGATGCAGTCACTTCACGCCGGCAGCAATAACAAACTATTCGCCTCTATCTTCGCATTCGTGTAAAAGAAAATCAGGTTCCACGAACGAAATTAGCCTCAAAATTTCACTTTGAACCGAAAGATCATGAAATGAATCTGACTTATAGAATTCTCGCGCAATCCAGTTTTTCCTCGGAAAACAAATATCCGCTGCTTTCCCCGTAATCCGTGATACAGAAGGAACCGCATTAAATAAAATACGACTACAAAATAGAACATTGCTTGAACGTCGGATTTTTTAAATTGGCTGTTGCTCAGTACGCCTACAGGCTTTTGCTTTGCTCTCCCTTTTATTCCCCACGTGTACAGAAAAAAGTAGTTTTCATGGCTAATTCCAGCATGCTAATCACTAAAACCAAATCTGAATCTTAGTCGCAATATTTTTTGATTGGTAGTAAAAAATAGTACGTACGACCAAGGACTAAGTTCCTAAAGCATCACGGCTACTATCCAAACCAAATTATCCGTTGCACGAACTAACAACCAGTGAGTTCAGATTATGTTCTCAGCGGTTCAGTGTTACTCTCGGTACTCTACCAATAACGTCATCTCGCTCTGTACAAACTAATTGGAGGTTCCAACGTAAGAATTTCAGTTTCATTCGGTCGCTCCAATTGAGTAATGTCTGCCATTTCCGGAAGTTCTGAGCAGGGTCGAAATTTTGACTCGGAAAGTTAAATATTTTTATAAATCTCTTAGTGCAGATTAACGCGATGAGCGCAACAAATTTCGGAAGCATATAGGAACATTGATTACCTCTAATGTCACCTGCAAAATTAAACGATGTACATATCAGGCCTGTCTCCTCTGGCACAACGAAATGCATAAAACCGAGTTACATCGATGACATTCCAAGTCGCAAATATAACAACTGACATAAACTATTTATCATGTCTCCCGCCTGTCCTCGTTCACTAAGTTTCTGCAAGTATCACGATTACTATCCAAACCAAATTATCCGTTGTACGAACTAACAACCAGTGAGTTCAGATTATGTTCTCAGCTGTTCAGTGTTACTTTCGGTACTCTACCAATAACCTCATCTCGCTCTGTACAATCCAATAGGAGGTTCCACCGTAAGAATTTCAGTTTCATCCGGTCGCTCCAATTGAGTAATATCTGCCATTTTCGGAAGTTCTGAGGAGGGTCAAAATTTCAACTCGGAAAGCTAAATATTTTAAAAAATCTCTGAGTGCAGATTAACGCGATGAGTGCAACAAATTTCGGAAGCATATAGGAACATTGATTACCTCTAATGTCATCTGCAAAATTAAACGATGCCTGTCTCCTCAGACACAACGAAATGCATAAAACCGAGTTACATCGATGACATTCCAAGTCGCAAATATAACAACTGACATAAACTATTTATGCTTCCCGTCTGTCCTCGATTTGTACATCCGGAAATCTTGGAAAGCGACGTTGGTCAAAATATAATCAATGAAAGTCTTGCCACCTGGCTGGCATGCTGCACGGTCTCTCCCTAAATTTATCACTCACGCATTGCCAGAAATATCATTGTGAAAATATCTCAATGTACGTGCCAAGCCAAAACGTTGACGGATATCTCTAGCCGTTAGTCTGCAAGCAAGCTAACCCTGCTTTTTTTTTTAACACGTAAGTCGTGGGTGCGTTAACCTTCAAAATCACTAAAGATCAGGGTCATCGCGTTCTTGTACAGCATTGGGCAATGAAAAAATAATATTGATGAGTAATAATATGAATATAATATGAAAAATTTCAATACTTGCATTTAATAATTCAGTAATTGGTTTTTTTTATACCAATAATTGGCCAATTCCATGTTGTCTTCTATGAGAAAAAAACTACGGAACTATTTTTACGAATTTGTTTTTGTCCGTCGATTATAAGACGGACAAAATTTCATCACTTTTTAAAGCTCCAACGAGTAACTTAGAAACAATATTCAAACTTCAAAATCTAACTTAACTTGTCTAACAAAAATTCAACGAAAATTCTAATGAAGATTCATTCAATGAAATATTGTCATGAGTTCTTGTCACGCCACAATATTGTCCTAAGTAGTTGATGCTAATTTTACAAATTTTCATTCTTTGTGAAGTACGAAAATTCAAATGCTATTAAGCTTTTGATAAAAAATGTATGTGTAAAGCAATTGAATTAGATTAGAAACGGTTATTCGCATTAATACAATTGTCAAAAAATGCGTATTCCAGCTTTTCGTTGCCAGTACCCGGTGGACTTGAATCTTCGGGAAGACTAAGAAGGCCTGAAGCAGGTCTGAAGATAACGAGTTCTATTCAGGTAAGGAAGCGAAGCAAATCATGTCTCGTTTCTCGACCCTCACCAACAGCTGAAGCTTCCACGCGACTCACAGGTCCCAGCGCCGCACAAGTCCTCAGGGATTCGATGGTTGAATTATTAACCTGATTATGTCGCGAAGAAGGTCGGCGGTAACGGCTCTCTCACCTTCTACCATCCGGGGTAGGTTATGCATTATTAAGAGCGAACCAAGAACTGCTCACCTTCGTCAGAATGAAGAAAGACGGAGAAATAAAGAGACCCAGTAGCGAGTCTGTGCAAAGAAACCGTATACACTTTCCCTTTCCCTTACCCTTTCCTAGTGCCATGCTTGACCCTGCCCACACATTTATTTTTCGTCTTTACTCACGCGATCCCCAAGCTTGACCCCAGATTTTCCTCGTTAACTTATCAGCGATGGTAAGGTTGAGCGTTCAACTCACAGCCCGGGCAACGTTGGTTTCTTATTTCTTCCATCATAAATAATTCAGAAAGAGAAATAGACCCACCAGAACTGAAGGGCGAACGGAAGACAGAGATGGTCACTCGGGACCGAATTGCGTTTGGATCTTTCGTATATCGTTAATTTGGAACGACAAGACGCCAAAGCACGTCCGGATCGAGAGACTAGAAGTACTGATTAATCGCAATCCCAAATCGTTTTATCTTACTCAAGAACTCGTACAAAAAATCATCACATAACGTCTACAAATTCTGCCGTTCTCATTATGCTGTAGAAAACAATACCATTGTCGGCTATTTAAAAATCACTCGATGATCTTTAAGACATATTGGATAGAAAGCGAGACTTACGGGAAAATTCGCTCCACTGATTTCAGATGACAAGGCGATTGAATGTTCGTAAGAAAGTGAATGAATTGTCATAAAGACTAAACCCCTGCTCAAGCAGTACGTGTAATAACATATAAGACAAGTACTTTTTCGTTAATGGTATCTTACATCCCCAATAAAAGACATCATGCTATAGTATTGAGCGGTACACCACAAACACGAATGGAAACAGGAAAGACTAAACTCCTGCTCAAGCAGTACGTGTAATAACATATAAGACAAGTACTTTTTCGTTAATGTTATCTTACATCCCCAATAAAAGACATCATACTGTAGTATTGAGCGGTACACCACAAACACGAATGGAAACAGGAAAGACTAAACCCCTGCTCAAGCAGTACGTGTAATAACATATAAGACAAGTACTTTTTCGTTAATGGTATCTTACATCCCCAATAAAAGACATCATGCTATAGTATTGAGCGGTACACCACAAACACGAATGGAAACAGGACATCAGCACTTAGACATTCATAAACTCTCGCAAAAAATCTCACAGAGCATTTTTTCCAGAATAATTATCAGATTTTCTTACCCATTTTTGTTTTTGGTAAATCCAATCACGGCGTGAAACCGAAAAACCATGAATTTCTGGGTTGGAATCAAGAGTTGTTCCGCGGGTTCGAGCAGCCACTTAATTCGAAGGAGTCAAGTTATTCACGTTACTCCGATTCTGAAATATATTTTTATTTCGTATGGTGTGTTTTCACATTACATTTTCAATTTTTTAAATAAATAAAATATTCAATACAAAAAAAGTAGTTACATCCGGGTATCGAATTTATCTATGTGGGCGATGCGAAAAGAAGTTATGTAACAGTAACAGATAAAAACGTGGGGCAGCGACAAAATAACGAAAAGGGGAGACTGGGACGACTAACCTTGGGCAAATAAGGGCAGTCTATATTTTAAAAATTTTCTGAGAGATTAGGCGCGTGTGCTCCGAAGCGCAAGTCCCGATATCGTTTTCCTGCCTGCCAAGCTCTGCGAATTGCGACATCAAGCGCGGGCTCCTCCTGCTCGTTGTTGTCGTCATCGTCCTCGGCGAGATACCATTAAGTACCCCTGCTGCTGCTGCTGCTGCTGCTGCTTTTACTGCTGCACACGGCCAACACACGCGACCTACGAACAGGAAGAAACAAATTTACTGTAAACTGTTTTGTAAACCGGGAGTCTTATGAATATTCCAACGCGTATTTCCCCTTCCGTCCTGCCTTTCTCTCCAATTCCTTTTCACTTCTGCCACGAGCAGCCCAACACCCCATCGATCGCATCATCACGCTTTTTACCGCCTCTGCGTATGCGACCTCCTGCTCACACGAGGAAAGGAACCAAAATATATTATTTTATGAATTATATCCCATCCATTTCGCAATGGCGTCTGACATTGATGTACCGATATGAATCACCTTTCTCAACCATTATCGCTATTGTGTTTTAAGTTTCGAATTGTCAAGCATACAAAATATGTACGTTCATGCGAAATGAATAAGTTTTTGGAATCACGTAATTTGGTGTATTTCCGATGGTATCTTAAGGAATTCAAGGTAAAGGGAGTTCAGAAGATATTATTATAAAACCTGAGAGCGGCCACTAATAATACACTAGTTCTCTTTTTAACATTGTAAAAAAAAAGAAAAAACAGATGTTCTTTAGCATATTTTTTGCCTATATCCTTCTCTTAGATATTTCCTAGGCAGATTGTACTATTTATTGAAAATACTTCCTGTTGTTTTTGTTTTTCAGATTTGGTTTATCCCAAAACTCAGAGGTACCATTTTTGGGAAACTATTTAATCTTGAAATAAAACATGAACTAGAAGCATTGTGAAAGTTGATTAAGAAAATCATATTTTTATTCAATTTTTAGAAGTGTTGTAGCTGAACTTACAGGAAATACCTGATATATGTAATAATAATTATCGTTAAATCTCGCACTTGTTGTTAAATAACGACATAGTCTCATTTTTCTCATGTCGTAGCAATTTTCTCGAATACGTCGTAATTTTTAGTAACACGTTCTTTCTGTTAAGTCTTGAAAAAACGCTTCGAGTAGTAAAATATAGTATTGCGAAGTGAGAAGCGCAACATGCAGACGAGTCAATTATGAACTAGCCAGGAAACATGTAGAGTTGGCTGCTGGCTCTCTGCGAGAATCGCGAGGGAGTAATACAGAAACCGTAAATAACGTTATCTAATAAGCGAGGCTGGCCGCAGCAGTCAGTAGCAAATATACAGCCGAAGGCATGGAGGCTCTGAGGTCCGTGTACGCAACGCCATGAGAATTAATGCTCAAACGTTTCGCAGCTTCTACTTTTACAGGACGTGGATGTGAAAATTTGCTGTATTCAAAGTTTCCCTGGGATTCGATCTCAACAAAGTAGTAGAGAAGAGAAGACGTGACTCAAAGAGAAATTGCACAGTCGAAGACGGAAACTAATAATTTTGAATTCTCAGAAGTTATCATCCAAAATTTAAAAAATAAAAAATAATCGGCAAGTATTCGCTAATTAACTAATGAATGTTTTATGAAAAGTGATCGATCGGTGACTGAATGGTAAACCAGTTCTGATATAGGAAATATAATGATTTATGAATAATTTTACATAGATACGTGTTTATTTTTTATTGAAATCATTAAAATAAGAACGATATATTAAATGGATAATTTTCTTTTTTAAATGGTTCGTAGTATCGAAATGTTGGTGTCAAATTTTCGAAATATAATAATTTTATTTTAAAAACTGAACATTTCTTTGTCTAGACCATTTTTGCGCTAGTTTGCGCTTACCAAGTACTCACGTTAAACCAGAAGAACGAACGCATATAGTGAAAACGACTAATCAATTTGTGATCTACACTGACAGAATTTTTTTGAAATTCTACCAACTGAATTTATTTCGAGGCAATGAAATCCATTTTGAGTCCGCGTGATGTTGGCCCAAAGAAAATTAGGTTAAACCAGTGTGATGAAGGTTGGGTCAATCTTGCAGCGAGATTAGGTTGATCTCGATTACTCGACTCAACTCCATCACGGCGGTGAATCAACCATTGACTCAAGAAGGTTTACGTAAATAGTTGGTAATTTTTGTCGTTGGACCAATGAAATTTTTTGTAAGCCAACAACACCCCTTTTGCCTCAAAGTAAACATGCTTGCCTCGCGTTAAGTTCGTTCGGTTGCCTTCCAGAAGATTTTCCTCGATGTGCACATCAATTAAAGGGTCGAGTGATTACCTTGAATATCAAGTCGGTACAAGTGAAATTTCGTCTCAGAATTACACCATTAAACTCATCGTAAAACGAAAATCCACCTTGAGTATTGGAACACGGAGTTACGTATAATAATAGTTACAGAAAGTATTGCGGTGGATTTAATACAACCGAATATAAAGGAACGAAGTTATTGGCAATAATTCTTTTGGTCCACGTTTTATCCGTGTCAATAAAAAAAGAAGAAAAAAAAAAGCCATCCACCGATACTTTTCCATAGTATCCATAGTTTATATCCATACAACCAATCTTCCGCTGCATACCACGGTCATTCAATTATTTTCTACGTCAGCGTGCTTCCGGGGTGAAGGCCTCCATATTATACTGTATTGCGTAGCGGGAGCCAGCCAGTCAGGCAACTTTGATCGTAAAGAAAGCGCTCACTTTCGCGAACTTGCGAGGTTTTACGAGGAAACGACCTTAGCACACTCTGAGCGTGAACCGCCACTGTCCCAAGTAATCGTGCAAATCGTCAAATGGGAGGAGGACGGAAATTGCCCGCATCTTACATACGAGAATAAATTTTCAAAACTTAAAGTGGAAACACTTTTTTAAAATGTTCATCGTTTCCATTGCAATTTGGTTCGCAATTGCCAACAGGACAATACACGGAAGTCATGCGCTTAATTGAAGTTTCGCTACTTGACCCAATTGCATTTGGGTTTTGTTTATAGAGACGATAAAGCTTTGACGTACTATTTTTGACGGATTCTATTCTTCATGCATTTAATACAAACAAGAAAGTGAAAATGCTTTAGAAGTGCTTCGCAGCACCATGGTGTCATTTCCAAAGGTTTTGATATGAAATTCAAGATAGAAAACGTGAATCGCCATGGAACTGATAAGGAATCTAATACGAAACTGCGGATGCGCGAAGCGCACGAGACTTTGTAACTCGTTAGTATAAAATAAAATATACTGAAATTTGTGAACCTTTAACGTACAGTTTGTAATTACAAATATGCACAGAAACGTGTTGTAAATTTTGCAGAAAGTATATTGGCCAAGTTTTCGTTTTTGAAATAGATTGCAAGATTAATTTGTTGAACTAAGAAATCGATCGAAATTTTTCTGTCAAATTAACAAAACAATTCTATCGATAACTGCGAAGAAAATTGATTAAAAAATGTAAAAATGAAATTCTGTTTTGCTAAGCAGTTTTGGCGAAGTTTTTTTTTTCTAGTTTTCAATATCAACGTAATTAGTAACAGTCTAACAAGTAGAAAAATACATTTTTTTAAATATGAAAAGTTTGGAGTATGCTCAAATCAAACATTCGACAGTTCTTCTTGGGGACAGAAAGTTGGACACAAAGAAGCAAGAAAGCATCCGTCTCATTTTCCTGACAATCTCTGACGGGACTCCTTTATTTGTTTCATTCCCTTTCCGGTATTCCTTCCCCGAGTTTACAACCTCCCACAGAGTTATCCTCTTACACAACCGAAGTACACTCATTTTCATGGCCTGAATGATATGTATAAATTTTGGGTTCGCGGACGAGCGCCATAACATCCGGTGTAGTGAAACGTCACTTGTAAGGAGTGTGTGTTAGGGAGTGTAACTGTGCAAAGAAAACGGCGACTTCCTCGGCGCTGTTTTTTTTTTCGTGTCCCCATCAGCCTTGTCGACCGGCGTTACATCAATCCTGCTGAAAATATACTTTCAAACGAAGGAAAGAAGAAACGAAATAACGGATGGACGCTTTTGAGTGTACATCTCTACGTAGAGACGCACGGAAGCCGCGATTCTCGATTGTCGAACAGTAGCAACGGCGAAGCATCTTCCGCCAGTAATGCTGGAGATCAAATGTGCCGCGGATGCTGTACGTCCGTATGGCAGGCAACAGAAGTAACAGAAGTTCGTTTGGCCTCGTCGCCGATGTATCGCCCCAGCCGCAGAAGCTCCTTTTTTTCGTTTTTCTGCTTCCTGCTTCCATCTCCATTTATATGTATATACATATGGCAGGTTGTATAGTTCCTATGTAGGATACAAACGTCTGGTCTCGGCTATGGGGCCTTTTTGGACGAACAGAAACCCGACGACTCTCGTTTTCGCAATTAGACGAAAAGGGACCTGCCGAGGGGGCATATATATATATATATATACGTCTGTGTGTGTGTATGTATGTGCAGGTACTGTAGTCATGAGGTGGTCAATCGCACGTAGGTAATAGCCCCAGCGTCCCATATACGTAGGATTGGGTCGGGAAATTGCCACGCAGAAACCCGGACGCTGCTACTGGCGTTGTTGCCTTCGCATTCAACGGCTTTTGTCCCATTTGGTCCTTGCCCGTATGTGTATATGTTCTGTGGAGTCAACAATACAGTGATTGGCCATTTAAGGACAAGCTATAATTATTTTTCAACTAAATATTTGATTCTATCATTGTTGTCAAGTGTTCCAATATGTACACCCCAGTGTGATGCACGTTAGACTTCTGTGCAAGGTTTTGATATGATGGAATTCTGGTTCAGTCTCTTAGAATCACATATTTGCTTTATCTCTGGTGGCCAGTCTTTCAGTAATGCTGCGTGAACAGGAAGCAGTACTTTCTAATTGCTACTGAGTAACTACTGAATGGTAACTTAAACTCAGTCGTTGTAGTTTTGTACTGGTTCAGTACTTGAAAAAAAAATTGCAGGACAACTGCGGAAAACCTGGCCAATATAGGCGATTTTTTTACAGCGTTTCTACTGCATGGGAACATATCAAGAATTCAGAAAAACTGCCTCTGTTTCACTAGTCGCTAGGCGGTCACCCATCCATAAGTCACAGCCGCGAACTGTATTTTTTAACTCTGAAGACTGCCACAGCGACGTCCCGACCGTGAGTCAATTGCTTTGGGTTCAAGGCTTCCTTCTTCACATTAGTTCAATGTACATTGTACAAACCTTACATACAAGCGTATGCAAATAGAAATACTAACGAACAAACAAAAAAATCGTAGTACTCTCTACTAGGAGTCTTATTGATTTTGTTAATTGGCATATTTTTCAGTATTCGGACATGATAATTACCTGACATAAGCTCCATTAAATGACGATTGATTGCAAGCCACAAGCCACGTGTATGTTTTTCATATAAATACATGGTAACGGTCCGTGATACAACATGCATATTATTTGAAAAAAGCATCTAGGTACCGTGCAGTTTGAGAGCATGATCATACGTATAATACAGTACGTTCTCATGATGCACGTATGCGTACAGCTATTACGTTGATTCGTGATTACGTTTAATTGTAGCCCATGTAACTGGACTGTGAGTGTGCGAGACTGTGAGCTTCGAGTACGTGCGTTCGAGGGATTTTTCAAGATGAGTGGATTTGAATGTTCGTGGCGAAACGGGTATTACGGTTAGTGAGATATGAAAGTGCGTTTCTCGGTGTTTGTGCGTCGAGTGCAACGAAAGACTGGAGGGTATATTAGCACCACACGTTGCAGTTCTCAAACCGGTGACCGGATGGCAATGCTTTCGTACAGCAGAACACGAGTTCTTGTGGCTACCAAAAATAACACATCCCGGTATACATGACTACTGGGTGCAGCATATGCGCAGATCTGGGTCTAAGAAATCGTCCAAATCAGTGCACGTTTTTTCGTCTCGAGAGTCGGAACATCATCCGTTCAGACTGTCACTCGTAACCTTGAGTCAAGGCGCACAAAAAAAATTATAGTTACAATTTTAATAAATCGGCGACATAAATGTTTTTAAAAACTTTATAATTCTCCTAGAGCTTATCATTTGGAATTTTGTAAGAACTATGCTGCGTGTAATCAATCATGTAACCGTAGTAAGTGATTCCTGACTTAAACAGGCATCGATTGCCATACTGTACAGTAGGCACGAAAAATACGCGTTTAATGTGCTGTGCAAATACATCGCCAAACTGTTTTAATAATGGTTACCATAAATTTATCTCTGGATAACTGTAAGGGCTTTTGAATATCTCGATTACGAGTTTTATTTTTAAATATTATTTTTGATTATACTTGATGGCAAGCAAAAATTTTTGATTTTGCTTCCTCATTGAGGAGGCTTTGTTCTCAAGAAAAAAAAATTTTCGAGATTTTCATGTCAGCATACTCAGAATCACCTAAAACATCGAAAAAAATGGTTTTGAAAACGTGTGTCTGTGCAAAATTTAATGAGGAAGCAATGTGCAAGGTTCTACTTTGCATCGTTGTTATATTTTCTTTCAACGAAATTATTTATCGGTATCGTCAAAGTTCATTTGCAATAGTAAAACGACTCCATGATTGAATAAGTTGCGACAAAATAATTTGATAACGAAAATGAGATGTAAAATCTATTCACATCATCTATGGACGTGATCGATGCAGAGACTTATCTATTCGGTAGCAATACTTACACTTCGCTCCGGTAATGGACAAGTTTTAAATCAATCAATCCTTTATCAGGGCAGACTGCCGCATTCTTCGAAGGGAAGTTGTCACCGTCATCGTCATACTAAGTGCCTCGAGGGTCTGTGGGTATAAATGAGAGTGCGTGTCCCGATAGTTTAAGCGTGTTAAAATATCTTGGGTCTCGTTTTCCCCGCTGCGGTGCTAGAAGGGGAGTTTAAAGTGTGGGAGATCATCATCTAACTCATGATAGGGAATAATACATGTAACACACGTGCGACGGAGAGAAAGAAGGAGAAACGGGGACGTCCGTGAGAGTCGGTTGTACTACAAGTACCTGGGGCTTTGGTGTGACAAGGGAGAAAAAAAAGGGAAGGAAGAAAAGTATTCGTTTGACCTTAAAAACTCTTCGGGTCGATCGAGGGGTCACTCTATACAGGCTCGTAAAAGGAAAACCCATGAGATTCCCAAAACTTTCAGGGGGGTATGCACCCCGCTGTCGAGGGTGGCCAACACTGCTGAAAGCACGAAAAACAAGGAACGAAAATTAGGCCAGTCAAAAAAGATGACAAAATCGAGGGACGTGAACAAAAATTAATTACCCTTTTCAATTTCGCACACACAAAAGTGCTGTGAGTTGAGGATAGTTTTAAGGTGACTGGAAGGATAATCTAAAACCTGCACCCCCATCCTTATCAAATCACGAAAATAAATCATATTATTTTACAGTTTCATGAAAATGTTTTAAACCGTTTGGTCGAAATATCAATTTATTTTTTTCCCTGAAACAAAACTTCCTCTACAAAGAAGGAAAAACCGCATAGCAGGGATGAGACCACCACCGCTGCTAATAATAATGGACGTAGGGTCTCGTGCCACCGCCTGCAGAGCGATCCTTATAGGTACGTCGATATTCTCGCGTGTGTGCATTGTAAAGTTTCTCGTGAGTTCGTTAAGTTCACTATTCAAAAGGACCCTCATGCATACACTTATACATACACGGGGGCAGAGTGCAGGGAGAGCAAGATATAGAACGCACGTTCCCTCGGTGCTTATAGCTCGCTTGTTTCGGTGAGCACACTCTGTCGTCGGAGACTCGCATACTGCGCATGTGTAAGGGCCCTTGGAAACTCGATGGTCAGCCCCAGGGCAGCTCACCAGCATGCGTGATCAACAGATCCATCCTATATTACGACTCGTATCAGCCCTCCTCTCGGGAATCCACCATTATGGGTGGCTTCATACTGCAGCTATGATTTGTACGTGAGAGCCCTTCGTGCTTAATAGATTTCTTGCATTTCTATATGACGAAACTCCAATCGATTGGATTATCATGTCAGGTAGTTATGTGAAAAACGTAGAAATACTGAATGTCCGAAGCACATAGAGGAAATTTTGTAAACGGCGAACAAAAATAGTTGGCTAATTGGGAAAGCTCAGCTTTGCAATTCGCAGCTGTATTTTAAGAGTCGGACCGAAGTCGACGTTCTCCAGGCAAGTAACGTGGACGCGGTGCATGTCAGAACCTTAGGCTAACGCAGGAAAAAGGCCGTAATGATCAACACCTCTTGATGTACAAAAATGATGTTCTCTCAGCTCTGGGTGCCGACGGTCAGCTGACATTGAACAAAAATGCTACAATTTTGAGTATGCCGATATGAAAAACGCAAGGACAAAGTTTCCTCTATGAGAAAAAAAAAATCGTCGGGTAGCCAACAAATAAGGCAAAGCTTTGACTAATTGACGATTTCGTCTCGTTATATTAGCTGTCGCACATGTTACTATCAGAACAATCATGGACTCTTTCAATGCAGTCCGAAATGGATTATCTTATAAAATGTGACAATATTTACTACCAAAACAATTAGCTTAATGAATGACAGAAAAATTGGTCATCCCCATGGGTTTATGTTGTCCAATGAAAAGGAACTCATGCGATCTGACTATCTATCATTCTAATGAAACGATTTATTCCGCTATGACTTTTGGGATTCCAGCATTTCGTGTAGTGAGCAAAGGTTTTCGTGTGAGCGAGTCTTCACTCGTCCGTATACTGTAGGCTTTTAGGCGTTTCACTCGGAAAGTGGCGGATATAAGCCAGGAATTCCATATTGATTGTTATATGATTTTACTGGCTTTGGGGATAGGGGACGACGTGCGGTGTCGAGCATTGGGCTGGAGTGTACGTCCTGGTCGCGTGTCCCTCTCGTCCTGGACAATCTACGGTACGAGTAAGGTAGAAATAGTGATATAATGTCGTCGACCGAAATCGACGGTTATTGCCGACGATTTGTCTCGTTCACCGGGGCTTTCGGGAAAGCCCATTGGTCTGCCCTCTCCCATTGAGCCGATACAAGCGCCTCTCATGCAGGGAAACAAGAATAATTATCAGCATTGCCGATAAATCCTCTATTAGTTTCAATCGATGATAGGGTATATTGAAGCAAGTGTCGGGGCTTCGATGTATGACGTTTCGTTCGATATTGGAATTATTATAACCGCCAGACTCAACAGCAGTCACAACAATTGAATATCACGATTGAAGGGGGCGCTCACTTCGATGACGATAATCATGTGCTCTAGGGCTTATAAATAGTCGCTGTGCGCGTTTACCACCTGTGCAAAGTGGACAATTAGTAAAGTGAGAATTTGTAAATTGTACGTTCAACGATATCAATATTGGTTAACTCTCTGACATTCACATAGCACTGAATAATTGAAAATATTATTGTTTCACACCAAAATAGACAAATTTCAACGACGAAATATTGTAATTCTGAAGCAGTTCCATCGGTAGCTTCACGACTAAGGGAGAGCGGGACACATTTCGATATGGTCGATATCTCGGAGGTTTTCGATATCCACTGTACATTCCCACATGTTTTTTCTGTCCGACAATGAATTCCAATCAGCGCTAAATAAATGAAAATATTTATCAGCAAAAAAAAAGTAAAAAAAATGCTATTATAGTTTTACATCGTTGCCAGGAAAGTTGACTTGATCTCACTTTTTTTTTTTAACTCAGATTGTTTTTTATCATTATTGATCATCATTGTTCGTGCTTCGTTTAGTACCTATATTTCGGTAGGTTTAATTCGAAGCCATTAATAATTACGATAAATTTGTTTTGTTGCTGTTATTGGGGTGCCATATGACACTGAATAATGGGGTTAATGGTCAATGTATTTATATTAGAATTGGCATATGATGTCACAACAAGGTTGCGAAATCGACTAACGCCATTTACTTTATATAAACGAATATGTACTCAGTCCTGTGACTAAATTGAATGGTGCACCCATAAAGTAAACGGTACGGTATAGAGTATTGTTAAGTTTTGGCACGGCTTTGTCAATAGGGTACCCAAACTAGGGCCAGGTTGCAAACCATGACGAGTACCTCCTACCATTCGAAGCTGAAACCGGGCTATTCATACGAGGATGTTACAGTAAGGATTCCAAACCAGGGTCTCATGTGAATTTACAAGGACTCCCCTCGAAAACGTAAACCACCAAATATAACAAATCCACCTTCACACATAGCAGATAATATCACTTGAATATTGCAAAAATATGTCGAACATTTAATTGCACGTAAATATTTCCATAAGGACTCAGTCGGATATTCGCAAATACTTCACTGCAACGTTTAGAAATATCATTGAAGAAATATTGCCAGTTAGATCGAAAATATTTCGCAACTCCAAGTTTTTCCCATGTGGGAAAAACACGTCCTGATTTAGCAAACTTTACAATAAAATGTGTTTAACTACAATTGAATATGTTTGGAATGGATTTTTCGAATATTCCACTTGCACTATGATCTTCAATATGATCATGAACTTTGGGATGAACTAAGAACACTAATGTCGATCCAACAAATAGTTAACAAAACGTTGAAGTATGTCGACATATACATACTATTGTCGTTTAATATCAACTATGCGTTCTTGAGGTATGAGGTTATTAAATTCGATATAATTTATAAATTGAGAAAACACTTACTGGTACCGGTGCCATCTGTGAATATTATCATCACCTTGAAGAGTGCCATTGGATTAATATAACCCTTGAGGGTCCACTGATAATACCATTTGCTATGCATCATTAAAGGGAAGACACCGATCAAACCTTATAAAGTATGGGTAACGTTAATATCAAAATTAGTCTGCTCATCAAGGAGAGTACTTCGGCCAGATTGGTCATCAGGAGACGTCTTGCGCATAATAATGTAGGCCAAAGCATTAGGTTCTTGTTTTATAGGACGTTACGGTGAAAGAAGCAAAGCAGCGAATTGACTAGACGGCGCAATCGCACTTTATCTTTATCTCTTTTTCGGAACAACGTAGTCATTAACGCGTGCTCCATTAAAAGCTATCAGCCATTAAAGTGTCGAAATATTTTATGCGCAACGACAGGGGCGGCGACTATGTGCTTCCGCGTATAGGTATATAACGTGTTAGGTATGGACAGCCCCTTATGTGTATATATACGTAACTATACCATCAACGACAACCATAACTCATGGGCTCACTCCGTTCAAGCTTTGCTGCCCAAAAACAAGGGAACATTGCGCGCCTCACCCTGCACGGATTCTCCACTATTTCACCGTTCTCAGGGAATCTCTTGAAAGCGAGAACTCTCTTTCTCTCTCTCTCTTTCTCTAGATATATATATATATATATATATCTCTCCCGCTATCCCATTTCCGCCTTACGTATTCGTCCCCACTCGGTGCTTGATAAACTTTCACGTAAGTCAGAAACAACGCCGAAATGAGTAGGTAGAGTGTACAATGTGCAAGAAAATACGATGGTTAGAGTGACTCCGACACTCCTCTGGATTATCGATGGATTAACTTGAAAATCTCGTGAGAAAGTAAGAGTGAAAATGAGAAAGTCGACGAGGAAAACGAATTCGTCGACAAGGAAAGTTTTTACATTAGGAGGAAGTGCTTTCGTGGGTCGTCCCTTCCCTTATCCACTTGAAGTTTGAATGAGTGAGGCAAACGAGACAGATTCCGTCCTTTTCGTGGCCCGGTGTCAAGCCGCAGACATTTACGAAATACGATTTCGCATCCTCCGACAAAAATGTCTCAAAGTACTTGCTGCCCTTCGCACCTCATCGACGCGTGATAAATTTCGGCAGTTTCGAAGTTCTTGTATAAAGGTACATTAGTTCATCAATGTAACTTCAATCCTACGACAAATGAAAAATGAAAAAAGTACCTATGCCGATAAACTGTACAACAAAGGAAAACTAAGTTCCGAAAATATTTTATATTCTTGTCCTCTACGACAGATGTTTTCTTGTTGTTGTAAGGTTCCAAATTTTGAATTGCAATTCAATTTTAGTGACTTTTAAGTGACATTTCTCCCTCAAGGATTATTTATATTATATTGTGAGTTTCACATGTGCGATTCTACTTCTAAAACATAGCTTACACAAGTTTTTATCCGAAAAGTTAGCCATAACTACTGTAATTTTTTCTACCGTCCTCTCAGTACCCAGGTGTACTTATGACTGTCAGTGTTGTTCGCCCACGCGAAAATAAGCGACTGCCAGTCGGGGATTAAGGGAAGACAAAGTTTTGCAGACCGGGGGCCATGAATAAAGCTCTGCTTTCGCCCTCATTCATTACAGCGTCATCCCTCTATCTCTATATTTTTCGCTAAGTAAAAGTCTCCTCCGAATCTTCGTTCGTTCGAAGAAATTAAGTATGCATCGCTTGCGTTGAATTATTTATGCTCGCACAGTCTCCTCTCAATACTAACGAGAAGGAGTAGGAGTATAACAACAGACCCCAGGACATTGCTTGCAGAACTGAATTGAAGGGTATGATTAACGATTCAACCGAGCAATTTGTACCGATTTTATTTAACACCCCGCGAAAATATAACAAGGATGCAAAGTAAAAGTTCGCACGTTATACTAAATAATTCTAAGTATCCTAACATTGAAATTTTGGAATCAAGTTCCAACGAAAAAAAGCTTTCTCTATAAGGCAATAAAAAGACGTCAACAGGATCGTTAAAGATTTCACAATTTATCTTCTTTATTTTTTTACCATGAACGCATTACTTTTTCTATCCCAAGTGATATTTTCTACCACAAGTGTTTGCTAAAGTTATAAGTGTGCTTGACTACGTGTGTTTGCGTAAAACCGGAACCAGCGGCAACTTCCCTAAATTCAATATGTGCCATGTCCACGAAGTTGCCTAAACACGTAAAAATCGTAGAAACAATGAAAATCGGTTAAGTGGCTCAACCACTCAAGCACTAAAGGCCCCGTCGATATAATTACTTCTTCATGATCGACTCACGTTCGCCAATGTTTTCACAGCCAAGAACCCTTCTGCTTCTTCTCTTCGACGATCCAGATCTAATTAACGAATTGCATTAGTACGTCAGTGGGGCGAAGACGATGGGCTTAGTGCTAAGAAACGTAGTGTGGAATCATGTGAAACAGCTTTACCGTAGATCAAAGTAAACATCGTGTTACTATAGCGGACTATAGATTGTGAGGGGCTTCGTGCGGGCACGTAGAAATACCAAGACATGTGCGGAAGTGCAAACTTACACAGGGAAGAAATACAAACGGTGAGTTGTACTTATTATGGTTGTAAGAAAGGCGCCAAACCCGAAGGCGATGCACCGTATACATCAACAAAGGGCCATGGAGTAAGAACGGTGCAATGGAATAGTCAGCAGCACTGGTTCGCATTGGTTCCTCAAGACCTATGCTCGCAATCCGGAATCTCTGACCGGCCAACCTTATTTGTTTAGGCTAGCAATCGACTTCGGTCGCTGTAGTCCCGGTGCCGATTCAAGGAAAAAGCCACCAGCAGGTAAACGAACACTCCACGTTTGTCCAACACCACCCGAGAAAGCTAAATTTCCGCCTTTCTTCAGAGGGAAAGTTTTCGATTTACTCACTCAACACCATTCACTGTGGTGTTTGTTTGTCAAGTGATGTCAGTTAAGACGCCGACTGCAATATCGCAAGTCTGTCATGCAATGTGCCATGCGAAGCTTACATAACTACTTTTCCAACCCTTGTTCTCAATGAGACAAGTTCCTAGGACCGAATTTGTAATCGAACATTCGATCTCAAGTAAAAACTAGTTTCTTGTTGAATTGTAGCGATACCAACACCTAGGAACAAGTAGCGATGTGAGCTTGAATTTAAACACACAAACATAAGTTTCCAACTTGAGCCGGAAATCTAAGTTTAAAGTCCAGTCGGAAATTTAACTTTACCGGAGATTTGTAAGTAAATGTAAACGTCAGTATGTTTTTTCAACGAAAATCTTGGTCCTGTTTAACGAGCAGGAGCATCTGGAGGTTTCAGTTACGTTGGACCTCCTAGTAAATCGAAAGAATCCATGAAAAACGGATTCTCTTCCACTTTTCTATCCATTTCTATTTTCGCTGAATCACTCCGGAGAAAAATGACGCGGCAGTGATTTCTGGAGATGAGAAAAAAGAAACTTCAGGGGAATTGCTCTATTACGTTCGGATCCGAGCGGCTAAGAAGATCCTCTCGAAGCCGTACATACCCGGGCATTCATTCACATACACACACATTGGGGCAAAGAGATTTGACGCTTGGACGGTCACGAAGAGCGACGAAAATTGGTCTTCCGTTTCGTATCGAGTGCCGTCCTGTGCCCGATTGTTGCTTGGTCTGTGCCACGCTATAGTACGGACTATTTTCTTGATTTCGAGAGGCCAGAACGAAGAAGGGTCGTGCGCTCAAACGGTGACGAAGCAACCACCGTCGTCCTCGCAGTACTACTGGAAACATCGGTGTTTCGATGCCAGAAATATAAATGGAAATATATAACCACGGAGTAAACTACAAAAGTTTGGACGTAACGCTATCGTGGGGCTGGGACGGAAGAGAACACTTTGAGAGGGTAGTTCGAAAGAAGAGCTGGAATAACCGAAGACGAAGCGACGACAAAAAGGAAAGGAAAATAGAGTTGCCTCGGTGGTAGTGGGCGGATAGGGTCAGTAACATCGCGTCATGCATCACTGGAAACGGACAGGGAGGAGTACGCGCTCGATATTTCCACCCTCTTTCACTGTGGTGTATCCCTGTAGCAACATTGCTTCCACTGTACGAGGCATTCTCCGTCAATTCAATTATCAGATTTTTCATTTTTTCAGTTATTCCTCATAATCAGTAAGATTTGGATGCGATTGAATATCCTTGCTGAAGAACCATTGAAAGTAGTCTCGAAAAAATCTCCGATGTTTGTGTGTGCCTTTACTGTGAACTGAAACTCTTCTGGGTGGACCTCCGATTTAATTCTACAGAATGAGGTTCTTAGAAACTTGTATGAATCTTCAAAAGTGGTATTTTTTGACGCGCGCGTCATTTTTTAGGTTGTTTGGATTTGAAATTCGATAAAAAAGCCCTGTCGAGCAACATCAAAATCTGACTTGTTCTGATAACTATCTGAGAGGGTGAAAAAGGCAGTGACTGAATTGACAGGATCACTTCATATGTACTTCTATTCTTCGCGTACCTCGTTCCTTTGGATTTCAATGTGGGTGTGAGTACGGTATTGTTAGTAATCTTTGCGACCTTATGTTCTGTCTTTCTGTCCACCTCTCACTTTCAGTACTCCATCGCTGTGGGGTTACTTTTTCTCTTTCTCCATGGCCTGGCTTTATCGCGGAAACTAGGGTAGAGCTTATTCAACATTCTTTCTTGACCATCGTGCACTGAGGACACGTCGTGGGACGTTATTCAATCCACCCTGAGTGAATTCTGGAAATATCTGCGTTCCCTCCGCCTCGTCCACTAATATAGATTTCTAATCCAGCTCAGGCTCTGAAAGCTCGATTATCGTATTTCCCCTCATTCCGGCGCAGCTTAGAACGATTCGCGCGTGATGGAGAATCGAACTTCCTGGCGTGCTTCGCCTATTCACGAGAAACGAACTCTCCCGTCGGCTGAGCGAGAGCTTTCAATGACGTGATCGAGTGCCAGCTTTTCGCGACTTACAATTCAATGATGCAGTCGATTCCCAGTCGGGAAAATCAGAATCGGATCTAAACCGATTGGCCCTGAGCAGGTCATTCGTATTCCTACTTCTTCAATTCTGAATCTAGGACATCATCTCAGGAATAACGTATATAGCGAATACATATGAAATAGAATCCGTCAGTCGAAATGAAAATGTCAGAATTTCAAAAAAACCTCATTTAGCACGGAGGAACGTATTTGGAAAAGTCGATCCAAATTTGCTCTGCTAATAGTTCTTCATTGTTCCAGTAAGACCATAAGCTTATAAGATACTGTGAAATGTTGCTGCAGAAACAAGAACTCATTGTCATATTACACGATATGCTTTTGGAAAATTCACTTAAGTCTGGTCCTTGATCATTATTTTCGTAAACCAGACATATATAGGTATTCGCAATATTCCGATTTTGAACTTCCCGAAAACGGTCCAGCTAAAATTTCAACATCGATGAGGCGGTACGTTAAGGGTCAAAATGTATTTTTCTTAAATTAAGGACACCTCTCACCGTCAACGAAGAAAAATGATCTGTACGATCCCTTGGACTTCGAGAAAGACCAATATATATATATACACATTAGGGTGTGTCATTTTTGGGCAATTTTTTTTTTTCGACTCAGAAACAGGTTGTATACTTTCAGGAAGGTAAAATAAGAAGCCTGTAAAAATTTTAGCTCTTAATATTAATATTTAGATGCGCCTCATCGCGAATTTCTATTTCCCATTTAAATAACATGGGAAAAAAATTTTTTCATGTTTGGAATTTTATACGTTGGCAATGGCATATTGTTCGATGGAACGCATAACATATTTTATAGAGAATCGCACGCTCTACAAAAAAGATGTCTTGCATTTTTTCGATAGACATAGCCATTCTGATAATATTTGAGTTCAAAGTTCAAAATATACGAAAATTCATCTTTTTGTTAATATTATAGCGAAACTATTGACTCTATTGAGAATCTTCAATCAACTTTTATGTAAATTATTAAATTTACCATGAAAATTGTCTCATCCATGATTAATTAATATTTATTGGTGAATTGTTCAATGCTGTAGAGATCTGTCTTCTGTCACGAAACTGGTTCTAATGGGCTGATACTTATCATAAATAGTTACAAAAAAAATCGACAAAATACTCACGAAAAATATCTTTCGTTATTTCCATTAATAGTAAAAAAAAAATGTTTATGTTTATGTTAAAAATTAACAAAAAGATGAATTTTCGTATATTTTGAACTTTGAACTCAAATATCATCAGAATGACTATGTCTATCGAAAAAATGCAAGACATCTTTTTTGTAGAGCGTGCGATTCTCTATAAAATATGTGTTGCGTTCCATCGAACAATATGCCGTTGCCAACGTATAAAATTCCAAACATGAAAATTTTTTTTTCCCATGTTATTTAAATGGGAAATAGAAATTCGCGATGAGGCGCATCTAAATATTAATATTAAGAGCTAAAATTTTTACAGGCTTCTTATTTTACCTTCCTGAAAGTATACAACCTGTTTCTGAGTCGAAAAAAAAAAATTGCCCAAAAATGACACACCCTAATACACATACACTTTTCATGTTTTTCGTTCTTGTACCAAAAATTACTGAATTTACATAATTTTTGCTGCTGTACAATTTTACCGTACATCTGTATAATGATACTTTTGATGTTGTAACAAATGAAAATTTGTACTTTTCTACAGGTCAAAGATAGTATCAATTTCAATAATGCACTTGTACATAAAAATAGTCGAAATCAATGATCTAGTGATATGCACAGCAAATCGAAACAGGCTTTTATTCAATGTTCCATTTCAATTCCTACCAGCTGAATTTACAAGAAACCGAGCAAAAAATGCTCTGATACCCATGTCCCCCTTCTCTTGTGTTCGACGAGCGTTACGTAATTAGTGGTTGAGCAAGAATTACATTACGCTTTGTTAAATATATTACGGACCTGTTAAAATCATATTGAAGACACGAGCGATCGTTTATGCCTCCAACGATGCAAGATGAGCTGTTAGACGCAGCTGGACTGTATATAAAAGTAGCCATTGCCTCTCACAACTCTACCTGATTGCTCGTTATTACTGGGAAGCAAATTACGTACCACAACGCTGGGCATGAGTCGCTTGAGTTAATTTTATCGCTTCAACGCAATAGTGGCAGTCGAGCTGTTGGTATTATTTCGTTTCAACACAACGAAACGAAAAGCCTCGTGGTCGTCATCATCATCCACGAGTTGTCACAATAGCTACGATGCTTTCAACGAAAAAACACGAATGGTTGATAAACTTGTAGGTGTGCACAACGTCCACGCGTCATCTGTATGTCGACAGCGTGAACCTCGTATTTCGTGCTGGCCTCGCGTCCGCACAGCCATACTTCTAATCAGTAGCTAGCCAGTTTCTCTCGTCTCTCGACGATTCTACAGTACTTCGTCACACTCTCCTTTCTCTTTTAGCTTCTCAGTCCACACATCGTTATTTTTCTTTCCAATTCCTGCACTACATACGTGGCCTATCTGTTAGAAAATACTGCGTTCTACTCAGTATCCATTTATGCGGTTACATAGGCGCGTGCTGATTGCAACGGAACGTAGAAATATCGAAACGATGACTTGTCCACATAGTTCACAGCCGGGCTATCAGGTCGCGCTATTTAGGAAGTGCACTTAACCTCAATTCATATCCCATACGTAATGAATTAATAAATCAAGCAGTCTTCTTTATTGATTGACTAATTGCTTGAAATGTTGGTTTTACTCTAAATTTATATTACATTTCTTCTTGAGCATTCCTCATTTGTTGTCCATCACCATGGTTCACTGGTTAAACTGAGCGGCGGATGACTCGAAGTGATAACCAATTCGGTAATCAATTTTATATGCTGGACTTTTATGAATCCAGAATATACTTTATCGCAACGATATTCCCAAGTTATTTTTCAGGTGATTATGGACCTCAAATTGGTGCTTCGTATATTTCCCTCTCGAGTGCTTCGGTCACGAACAAGTCAGAGCGAGCGAAGCTATCGAAGACGAGCCGCCCTTCGAGTCATAAAGCATGGAACGCATGAAATGGACTCACCGCTGTTCTTTCGACCGAGAGAAGTTGAGCGAGCACGAGGGAAGGAAGTCGAGGGACCGATATCGGTGCGCGTAGAGCACGTGGAAAGAAGGGTCAGGGGCTTGCGCTGGCAGCTAGCAGCGAGCTGCAAAGGCACACGATACCATGCCACACACCGTCCGGCTGTACTATATATATGGGGGTGGTGCGGGTGGGAAGAAGGGGGAAACCCGACGAGCCACTTATGAGCGATATCCCGACTTTTTACGACGATACTTTCTCTCGAAAATATTTGGTCTGAAAATATTTTACGGCCTGTTTGCGGGGGCATGGACGAAGAGTAGCAGCAACAGCAGCAGAATCACAAGCCAAAAGAAGAAGAAGAAGAAAAAAACGTTCGGACGTGCGTATCTATGTAGTATGCGTGTATGCATTCACCGCGTGCGCACATATTTATGGTGGGACGCAAGAAAGTACACGACAGACTCCTATATAGGTGTATTAGTATTGTATAGCATGTATATCGCGTGAGTTGAACGTACACTATATAAAGATACCTTACCAATATACATCGCTGAGCGCACATTTCTCACCATCGTTGTTTTACGCGCGAAATGTAAAACGCTTTATCGCGTGTAAAAGGGCCCCCGCGTAATCGCATATATGTGTTTATATACATGTATGTATATATATATATATATATATGAGTGTGTGTACTAGGGTTTCGTACTGCTACGCGCCCCCGTACCCAATCCGCTCTCAAACCCAACAACCCTCGTCTACTTAGTACTCTTCACCCCTCAGTTCCACGGCCAACTTGATAATTCTAGTTCCAAAATCCAAAATAAAAAAAATTGCTACTAGCGTATTCGCAACACGCGACTTTCCCATCGTATTTTCTATAGGCGTGGAATTTCTATCGGAAATTTTCTTAGGGTATAGAGATGAACTGCATGGATGGAAATTTGAGAATTTTCTACATTGATTGTATAATCTACGTTTCTGGCAATAATTTATTAAAAATGCGTTTTTAAATTCGAATTCAAGCTACGAGCCGCGCTCGCTAGAAGGCGCGCGTGAAAATATTCATGTCTTCTCTCTGACGTTTTCCGTGGTGTTATTATCGGCACTGCAATAGTTTGACAGATTGGATTTATACTTCAGTTATCCATATATCAAAAGTATTGCGTCTTATTGCGAAGGATTTGGAATTAGTATAATATGCTGGACTGAATTATAATTACTCTAACATTATTAGTGTTAATAACCTGAAATTGACTGGAATATATAAGAAATGGACAGCAGTAGACGCGCAATTGCTGATCTTCCATGCTAAGCAAATTGACGCGTGGTCAGTTTTTGGATGCGTGACCGCTTAGCCATGCACTGATTCACGTCAACTGTTCAGTTGGAGACAGTTTTTCTGATTTTCTCATGTATTCTCATACTCCAAAACCCCAGGAAAAATATAGCCACCTGTATTGGCATAGGTTTCCCGCAGTTTCCTGTGTTCTCGTGCAAATGCCATACAGTAGAATTAGGAAAATGAGACTCCGAGTAACACTCTGGGGAGAACTCAAGGCATGAAAGGGGGACGAGAGCAGAGGGAGAGAAGTGAAAGCCTGAATATGGCATACGAAGGAATAAAATTACATTTTAGATACTTGTAGAGAGTAGAACACCGGCATATGAATTATACTTAGAAATTACCTTAAGATAGCTTTTTAATATTCGCTAATGGAAAAATGACCATAATCAGATATTTATCCAAAATATGAATACATCAACCGTCCAAAATTAAGCTCATATTCTGTTATCGCTATTTTGCATACAAATATTTGAAAAATGGCTTGCTGAAACATTCTGCAACTGTTATGAACTCGATACCGATTCCCATGAAGACGAGCAAAGCATTGTCACTTTTTACACTCGCAAAAGACTTACCAGTTCTTAAAGTTCAAATCATAAAACAACAAGATTCAAATCAATAAGTTCACCATCCGAAAGAGTGAATAAAAAGTGCGCAAGTGCGAATTGTCGGATGAAATTTCGTAATTCTAATTTTTAAATCTGTTTGACTTGGCATAAAATACACTACATATCTTGATTCTCCTGCACGGGGTTGAAATATTTTTATAATATAGAGAGTGGAGTTACATATCTATGTATATAGACAGTATATGTATACATACCGTGTATGTAAGTACGCAGCAGGCGGTGGTTCGCGAGGGTGAACGAAAGTGAGAGAGACTGAGTTTCAGATCGGGGGTTGAGCGACATCGCAAAGCAGGGGAGTGAAAGCGCACCCCGTGCCAAAATTGCGGGGAAGGGTTGCCACGCAGATCGATAGGCGGCTGTTCAAGGACATTTCAGTAGAGGGGCGAGTCTCATGTCTGCTCTTTAGATGCGGTGCGGGCGTTTGCTGTGTGCTTCTATCCCCGTAATCCGGCGTCCTTGCATGCATACATCCGCTGAGCATGGACCATTCGCTCTGCCGGCTCACCCGGACCGCTGTCGCATAGATTTTAAAGTAGGACTTCCCATACATTTTCAACTACCGATCGTTATGATGGGCATTTTTTGCATTTGTCCATTCAACACAAGCGAAAAAATAACATGCCAAGAAATTTTTTTTTGTCATCAAGGCAAGTATTATTCAATATAAACGGCAAGAAAACGATTGAATAGCTCGCGACAATAATAACCAAAGTGGTAGAATACAAATTAATATTGTTAATACTCGACCATAAGATATGTTATTCGTTTAGCTGCCGGCGAACTTTAAAAATTGTACATCATGGACCACAAAAAAGAAGAACATTTTTGGTTGTGAAGGAAATTATGTTATGACAAACAGAAGATCAGAATTACTATGAAAATGGTTAAATGTGGATGAAATGGATTTTGACGTGGAGTTTTAATTTTCTTTGAATTAGTGATATTGTCATTGACTTATGAAAAAAATTGTTAATATTTGTCTTCCCGTCTGCGGTATTCATATCGTCGATTAATGTTTTAAGCTTTGATCAACCAATCATTTCCTCACAAAAAAACAGTTTAATTTTCCTTTTTTTTAATCGGTACAAATCCATTTTCAACGCTGA
Organism: Clistopyga incitator; assembly: GCA_947507545.1. Lineage (NCBI taxonomy): Eukaryota > Metazoa > Arthropoda > Insecta > Hymenoptera > Ichneumonidae > Clistopyga > Clistopyga incitator. Next base: position 10,390,069 of record OX382178.1, on the reverse strand, counting down.
AAACACCGGAAAATGACATTCAGAAAAATACTTCTGAATTTAGTGTCTGTGACGCGCTGAATATATTGAAAATATAAGATTCCACGATTACTAAACTTTAAATTGTATTTCTTAGGTTACCTATTTTTCGCGGCTACCAAAACTATATAAAAACCCAACTCTAATTAATTCCACAACGAAAACTTTTTTGTCATGAACTCAGATTCTCACTTTTTCTCTAATAGAATTATTACTGAATAAATCTCTCCTGGAAATGTGAAAGCAAGGAAAAGAGAGACAGAATAATCCAGAGCGAATCGAAAGCTATAATTCATAAGCGAAAACTCATCGCCCGTCCGACATTATTTTCATTACACTACTTTTTTTCTCCCTCGTTCCGAAATCCATACCTGTCAATTTTTTTTTCCGCTTCAGCTAGCGCGTTAACGTATATACGAATGTGTGTTATGTGTGGTTCGGCTGGGGTAGGGAAGCCGGAAATATATCGGTACTACGGAAACGAAAGACGACGAGGAAGTGAGATGGATGTAGACAGGGCGATCGGTTCTGATGGGAATATCTCGAGCGGGACGTAAGCAGTCGTGCCTTGTGCCCTGCCAGGGTATTTACGAATCCTTCGGAATTTTTATGAGGCCACGGTTGAATCACGACCGTCGGCACAGCGGCGATGCCGACAGCCTCTCCGCCATTGGACGAGGGCCCTGCGCCCGTACGCTCCACTCGTCATTTCCTCTTGGCCTGCTGGCATCCGCATAAGTCGAATTTCTCGTGTAGGACCGAAAAGAGAATGAGAAGTTTCTGCGCGAGGTCGCCGAGCATCCCTCACTGTGCCCCCGTCGCCGTCTCGTAGCAGCGAACTGAACGAGGGATCTCGAATAGGAATGAAAACAAGTTTATTATCCGAGCACTTGGGGAATTTTAAGAGTCGAAAGTATAGAACGTTTCTCCTCATTTTCCTCAGTTCCTCCACAATTTACTTATACCATTTTCTAGTTGCGATAGCCTAACGCTCGGAGTGAATCGGTTGTACGTTGCTGTACGTTAAGTCGGCGGTCGACAATCGAAATTCGAATGTACCCCAGCATGGCCCAGACATTTAGTTGATAACCATGCCGATATCGGACTCCATAGACTAATTTAGGAAAAAAAAAAAAATTACGTTGTTTCCAAGTATTTTTTCAGTGTATTATCTCATGTCATATGGACGATAATGAAATTGTTAAACGATTGGAGCCCGGTGTATTCACTGCATAGTTGCTAACACCGATCCATCACCTAATGTAGAAATTATCCGAACAATTTACGTTGGTACTTAGTTTGAAACGCGCTGTAAGAAGGATTACTCGCATCATTCCCGGTTCCACAATACTCTCAGTCTCCCGCCCTAGTACAGAGGAATCTACCATTTATGATGGTTGAGTACCTTAGCGAACAGTTCGTACGTTGTGCTTAGGTACCAAGGTACGAATTGCGGGTCGTAGCGGCGGTGAATTCAGCGATTTATATGTTTATACACGAGGGTCCGATAAGCCACGTACAAACAGGGCTACAGGGAGAATCTTACGAACGCGGTCTCTTCAGTCCTAGCGCAATATAGCACTAGTTATATTTGTCAATGTATACACCAAACCCGTTGCGAATAAACGATCCTTCGTATACAAATTGACAGAGCGGTATAGAGGCGACAGAATTTCAGTCGAACATTGCTTCGCTGATATCTCAGATTTTGGGAGTGTGCAAGCCCAGAGTACATACCGCACTATGAGTACCGAAAGCTTAGCGATGCGAAGAGATATGCGAAGCCAGAGAGGGAAAAATGTCCGAGTGAACGACGTACGAAACGAAATCTTTGCCACGTCCATAAATTCAATAATCTGCCAGGGCACAAATAGGACTTCGGGTAAGCCTTCGCTTGGAACTCAGTTCACGTACGTTCGCGGGTTCCCTCTGTGCCAGAAGCACGTTGTCAAACTGATGGCTCGAATGGACGGACGAAAGGAAGGAAGGAAGGAAGGAAGAAAGGACGTTGAAGCTGCTGGTCATTGAGGTCCTGTGCCTCCCCTCTTACCCTTTGTAAATAGTATAGCGAGCACATGGAGGTCCCATTCGCGTCGACACCTTGTGTGACGATTCCTGGCTCGTCGTCACCGGGAAACGCCTAACAGAAAACGTTCGGAATGGAACAAGTGGCGGCAGAAGAACACTGGCTGTGTTGGATCATTTTGTTCGTTTTCTTCTTCTCTCGTTCCGCTGGCTCTCCCTCAGCCAAGACTCGCTAAGATTGACGGTCGGATCGGAAATATGCCGGGCGAAATTGAGTCGACCCTTACGTGACGCCTTGGTGGTCGCGTCTGAGGGCTTCTCTCTCTTTCATTTCCCGAACTGCGAAGCACTGGAAAGCCCACATGGATCCAACCACTACGACATTCACACAATCAAGTCATGTACAACTTTTGCTTCAGTGTATACTTTTAAATTTTACGATTGCTTATACTCACTACAAACACTTTGAGCTCTTACGAGTCCCTAGCAAGATACGTTCCATGCTGTGATACACTTACACTATATTTGAACTCGGGTGTTGTTGAAGTATTTTCAATATTTTCATGGATAATCGAGATAATATTTATAATCTTATAGCTCCGTTAATGAACTGCGGATCTTGATTTATACGGCGTTTTGAAATCATGTTTGATTCGACTTTTCACTCGCTGGCTGAAGCAATGTTACCTGGCGGAAATGTAAATGAGGCAAGAATTGACAGCGCAACTTTGCTAGTTTTTTTCTCACTGGTGACTTTTGCTTGTCGGACGCGGCAGTTACAATGAAGTTTTCGCAGGATGCAAAGCGTCGAACTATTTTTATGCAAATCGCCAAGTCTCCATGGCCAACTCTAAATAACTGCAAATATCCAATCAAAAGAACAAAATGAACGGAATTCATAGAATAGATCATTCTTAATACATTTGTTAGTTTTCTTTTCGTAGTAACTTAGTAAGGCAGCCTCTATGGGCCTCGAAGAGGAACCTACAAGGACCTGTCATATTGACAAACCTGTGCAGGTAAATTTCTGCAATGGGACCCGTAATTAGTTAGGGTAAACTAGACGGGCCCAGTATATACAAATTTTCTTTTAAAATTTCAATTACTATCATCCATATTTACCCTTTACACCAGCGTTTGTTCAAATTTTTTCGGTTGGTTTTTTACAGCATTAACCGGGACCGTATTTGTTTTGTCCATTTGATATTATTTTTCATTGATTTTTTTTTCGGCAGATGTTTGTTCATTGATTATTCTTTTATTGAGTCATGTTTTTCAATTACATTTCTGGAACTACCTATTATTTATTTACTAATCAGTGAACAATTTAACATCAAACACATGTATACATCAAAACATATGTATACAGTTCACATAAACGTGGGTACGGAAAGGTCGTGATGAGTAAAGAAGAGAGGAAGGGCGCCGTTTCACTCGGTAACTCATGGATTAAGATCCTTGTCTAATATTGACGCTACGTGACTACCTCACAATATACACGCATGGTCCAACATACGGGAACACCAGGCATACTTTGGAATACGCTATGTCATCCCGTAGACTTACAATTCCTTGTAACCAGGCTGAAGAGATGTATCTCTTTCAACTTTGAATTTTATCGTTCCAAATTTCTTTTTCTTCGTTCCTAAGAGTATCCTTCTATGCTTGACAGACGCTGAACGTTAATGCTGATAACAGCTTAATTTTTTTGATAACCCACTTAACAGCATTGATTCGCAAAAGTTTTAGTAATATCAAAACTTTGCCTATCAATTTTATTTCAGTAAATTTACACCAAGAGATTGATTTTTTTCCAATATCAGACTTAATATTACAGAAATGATCTAAACATGTACATACGAATTATCATCACAGAAACGTTTGTCCAATCAAGTGGATACATCATCCGTTGTAACTTCTTGATCGACGTTAAATCATATAATCATATAATTACACGGCCAATTTTTTTTTTTTTTTTAACAAAAATCCCTCCGTGCCTGAAAGCTCGTCATGAAAGTGGGGGTAATGCTCGCGAATGTTACAGAGATAATGCAACATGTTACGAGTAACGAAGGCACTCATCGTCGAAGGCACTCAGGGATGCGTTTTTCCCGAGCGAATATCACCCTATGCCAAAGGCATTCTATTTTAGTGGCCATGTTCGCTGTTGCCTTGAAGAAAATATATGTCTGGCCGGAACGAAGTGGAAAGAGCGGGAGCGGTCGCTAGAGTGGAGGGGAAAAAAAAAAAAGAAAAGAATTGAATGTTCACGGGGGATTCTGGCCGAGGTCGCAGGTAAGGCCAGTGACTGCGCACACGAGGCTGGATAGCTGGAGGTGGGATGGAGGGGGGAGTCTCGGGTGGTGGGAAGAGGGTCGGTTACCGACCTTGCCTTATCGCTCTTCTGGCTGGCTTGAACGCGTGACTATCGTCCACGGTAGTAAAATTTTATCAGAACAAATTTTAGCTTGACATCTGGTATGCTATGTAGTCTCGTTCTCACTCACACAAGCACAGGGCAATAGTGCATTGCAGTGCGGTTGGGGGACGCTTCGGAAAGATGTTCATACATTACACGTCGCTATATAATAGTAGAAGGCTATGACTTTCATGCTGTCAGCTAGAGAATTGTTAAAACGACTTGGTGCATTACTACGCGACTAGGTACGTGATGTGTGAGACGTGACTGTGTTTATGTTGGATAATGCTTGCATAGCACTCGTATCGGCGTACAATCCCGACCATAAATACATTTGAAGTCAATTCATTCGCAAGTGTAATTATCACTCGGACCTTTGAGCTGGGGAGTATTGTCTCTGGGTGATGAGATACTAGATTAAGCAAAAATCTAGAATCCGAATTATCTACTCCGGTAAATCTGTTCATGCCCCGAACGCTCCCCTTCGCCCGAAAATTCTGCAAGCCGACATTCCCGTTTTTCATTCGGCAAATAATTCGTGGCGGAAGTATTCGGAGAATTTTCCTCTCCCTCTCTCACTCTCTCTCTCTCACATTCGACGTTTCACGTCGTCTCGAGAGTACAGCGGCTTTTATAACATTTTTAACATAATTTACACTTTTTATATACCCTCTAATTAGTGTAAATGGAATGGAAAAACAGGTTCAAAAATAATTCTAGAGGGTATAAGTATCGCTTTGAGAAAAATCTATGATAAGTTAATGAAATTACTTAACTATTCCTTCGCTATTTTACTCTATATTCTAAAAATGTGGAAAACTGTAAATAACAAAGTGAACATAAAAATAAAATAAGTTTTACAGCCGGAAAATATATCTGGACGTCTCAGAACTTGGTACATAAGTCAGTGAGAATTCTCTGTTATTTCACCCACAACAATTTTCCCAACTGTGCCAATTGTTTCGTTCGTTCTGCCCATACCACAATAGGTTATAAAAAATGATATGTAAAATTGATAAGTGTTCGTATGATTAAAAATGTGTAATTAAAGTAGCAGTGATTGAACTAAGGTAGAATGCCTCATATAAGAGACGGTTTATTAATTTCCAAATTGATGAATGACCATTCAATAAGTGATATTGGTTTATTTATCGTTCCATTGAATATTTCCAGCGAATCGTTTATGTTCTGTGAATTTCAATTGAGAATTTTTCGTGTAGGTAGACGATGAATGAAACAAGGAAAAAATAGATGTGTGAATGGACTCTCGAGTTGGAGATATCTGTTCCTTTGAAATAATAGCAAATCTTCCATAGGCGATTGAGACTTTCTCATGAAAATTTCTTGTGTATAAACATGTCAATCTAAATGTATGCGTATATCGTTACATGCACCGTGCGAATACACCTACGTGGAGTCAGGTACGAGCAATTCCAGTACACCCACGAATTTCCACGTATGAGAACGATAATTTCATCATTGAACAAATGCGGCGCCGGACATGAGTGCAGCATGGGAGTACGAAGCCTCCAGGCGCTTGTCTTCTCAAATGTCGGCTAAATGTAATAATAGTAATATTAGAGATCCAACCCTAGGGACTGTATACCGCAAACAACCCCTGGTCTTCTACCTACGTATCACCAAGGCTGTGTTACACATTAGGATAGGCTTTTCAAACACAATGAAATACATACGGACATATATTTGAGTGTGGAATTTATCGCTATTGCTTCGCGGAAAGCTCCAGTAGGTTTTCCAGTGGTATTTCACGGTTAAAAGTGAGATCAAAGGGTGCGTCGACAGGGGTAGATTCCCTGTTCACCGGCCCCTTCGACAGATTGATCATAGACCGAAAACCGTAACGTCGATTTCGCACCACGTACTATCCTAATGTTTTGACTTTTCAAACCAATGGGTTTCACAGTTTACGGAGTTTACAGTGGTACAGCCTTGACAAAAAGTATTTGAAAGAATGACAAATGTCTGAACACCCCAAAGAGCCCAAACAACGTGAAGTCCTTAAACGTGATCGAGCATCGAAACCAGAGAATACATAAAGACAGAAGAACAAGAAAACTAAGCTAGAAATCATACGTATTGGAACACGAAAAAGATTTTTCAACGAACTTATCGAGACTGTACAATCTTAGTGTCTCCCTACGCGATTTCGTTCAACGGCGAGTCACGAATTCACATAACGTGTGAAAAATCGAGAATAGCTTACGAAGAAATGCGGATAAAGAGGAATATGGCCGAAGTGTGAGATAAGATACTCGAAATAGGATTTAAGGATAACAGTGCTGTTTGTGATCCAGATACCAACTAGAACGTTGGGATCACAGCGAAATCCATGACATCACTAACGTCACGTACTGTCCAAAGGGCCTTCCGAGCTATGAAGCTGGTGTGAGAAATAGTAGTGGCAAAGAGTGCGAAGCCATTCGTGCCAATGCTCCGAGTAATAAGAGTAGCAACAGCAACCGAACCTCCATAAGGTTCGCGTAAAGCGGCACCGCGCCAACATTTACGACTATTGAGGGTATTGAGCGAGTAACGTTGCGTAAAATATGATTTAGAGACCTTTGAACTCATCGTAATGGCTGCGGGATTGTAGCGTGGGTCATGAATGCGTCGAAGTTGCCCTCCGTACCGCGCCTGGAAACAGGGTCCGTACGTTTCAACATACATATATGCTAACTACGAACGATATAGAGTAGAAACCGGGTGTATCGGACCCTTCGCACCTGTAATAAAGTGCCGCTTCGAATGACGAGCATCCGCAGACCTCTGAGTGCTTTTACTTCGTATAGGTATGCACCGAAGTAGGTACTAGTGTACTCTGTGTAAGTATTATATGGTATTCCTTCTACTCGTTCGCGAGCACTTTTCGTTTTCATGACTGCTTCGTCGGTATGGGGCTTGTGACTAGGTAGATAGGAAGAAGCGGGTGAACGGGCGTAGCAGTGGATCGCGTTCGCGAGATTCTCCAATATTCATGAATGTATATAGACTGTTTTAGATTGGCTCCGAGACAGCATCTCTTACTCGGATTACGTCGGGACGAAGGTTAATATTACATTGAGCCAACGTGGATAGGGAGACCGGGAATAGGGTTTCGCTTCTCACAAGGAAAATGTATATGGGGCTGAATCCCATCGGTCTATACCTACACGTCATATACTTAGAGTTTGACAGGAAACCTGGGAATATGCTCCCCCCTCTATGTGTTGATGTGCTCGAGGGTCATATGGATATACCGGGAGTACTTCATCGCGGACAGTTAACTCTGCTTCAATATTAACTGGTGTGCAGAATAGGATTTTTAGAAACCCTCGTATTATCGCTAAACAAGATTATAATTTGTGACAAGTATTAGTTACCAGTATGTAGTGCTATTTTTGGGAATGAGACGTATGGAATCACTGAAACATAGTTGGAGTGCAATACAAGAAAATGCGAAAAACCTACCGGCATTAAAAGCGTGGATTGATAATTTTCTAAACTAATTTCCAGCAATTAAATCGAGCAACCAAGATTAGAAAACCTTGTTCGGTTTTGTCAGTGCCAATAACAATTACAAACTACGGCGAGGTTGCAATTCGTAAAGGTTTCTTTATTGATATTCCAAGATCAAATCATGTCATCTAGACGATGGTTAAACACTGAGACTCTATTGAGACTTTGTGAGGTATACGTTGCAACATGGATTCCGAACAAAATTAATTCATTTCATTCATCAAGCAACAGTAGTCGATAATTGTTAAGATTCGCATTAGTGAAATTTGAATTGGGCTTCGGTTACCAAAAATTCCATCATCTAAAATTGGCTGGGAATAGTTGCATCGAGGAAACATCAAAATTGACAATACACGGTCACTGCCTATAACATACTATAAACAATCTAAGTACTGATCGTGGAATGCATTCTGTGTAATAAAAATGTGGTTCATCATCACATTATCTTACAGAATTGGACAAACCTGACAAACCCGAGGGGCCCTAACTCAATTTGTACACGGAAGAAAAACGGTCCGGCTATTCACAAAATACGATTATACCTTATAAAAGACACATTCCAATACAGTGTAGCTCGTGTGGATGAGACAATAAAAAGTGTCTGTAAATGACATCAAAATTAGATCAGCATATTACGACAGGAAAACGATAATAAAACCAAGCGGCATTCGAAACTTCGTGGATGGATAATTTTGTAAACAAGTTACGTGTAGTTAGTCGCTGTTCTCTCAACAGCTTGATAGTTATACGGATGTGTACGGTGTTTATCTGTCCGGAATTAAGGCGGTATACATATGAGTAACTTCACGACTTGAATAGCTTCATCGGCGAGACTACTTTCCGTTCGGGCGCTCCTATCTCCTCTGGACACACGATTGTCTTCCGCGCCTGGCATACCGTACTGCGAAATAACGTCGTGAATTACTCGTGAGTCTCATTCGATGCTATTAAATTGCTTGTGAGCACTTTTTCAACATTAGCAGGATGGGCTGGGCCCCGTTGCGTGAAGTTCCCATATAACAGCTCGAGGCTTGTGGAACGCACTCCGTACGCAAGACAGAGAAAGAGACGCTTAATCGAAGCACCCTCTGTGACGGTACTGATCGACCGAACGTCGCTACTATTAAACCCCTTGAGCGAATCTGCTGCGAATCCTCGCTCGGAAGAATGTCCGGGGCCAACGAATCCAGTGCCCCGTGAAAACAATTAGAATACCTACGTTGCATCGTTAATTCCTTAGCTGAACCACTAGCGTAGCATCGTCGGACAGGAAACGAATGAAACACTCGGGAAGATACGTGTTGGACACTTTGCCATTTGCTTTTTTTCTGTAAATTTATTCAAATTCTCAAGAAAATGGTAATTACTATCGAGTTAAGTAATTACCAAGTCAAATTTTGAGTTACAACAACATTGAAAGTTGATCACAGCGTAAAAAGAGCGAATGAGTTATCAGGCGCTTAATTATACAATGTTTAAGAATCTTTTTGTTATCTTGATAGGGCACAGAGAACTTGACGCTGTTTCACCTTGTGGCTTCGCCACTGTTGTTGCTTTGCTGTTGAAATTGCATTGCTCATTGTGTTAGGTATTCCTACCATTTTCAAACTTCTGGCCTTGGCCAGGCATTTGCATCTCCACTGCAGTAAGCGAGGCGAGCCGGTGCTTGAATATACGAAAGAATCACCAGCTATATGAACAACTCATTCGTCGAGTTCAGCGGCTTTGCCAGTTGGTGAAGTTTGCTTATTTCTTCGAGACCGGAGGAAGAATTCCACTGATGAGTCTGGGGATGGTTAATGCAATTCGAACTGTGTCGAGGATTTGAAACAGATTGTGAAATATTCATTGCTTATTCGGGTCTTCTTGTTGTGATGGATTTGCATTTCAAGTTGTTTCCCTTTATAACTTTTTCTCTTGAAAAAATAAAAATAATAGTGGTTACTTGAATGAAATATCCATCTCCGGTACATCTAAATACATAAACTCGGTTTTCAATCATCATACCGTTACTAGAATTTAGGTACTCCAGATTTCAGAGACTGCGTCGAGGACTGATTTATCTTATTAATGCATTAGTTATACATTTTCAATGATTGACATTATTAGACAGGTGTACAATTACGAATTAAATATACATACATTACTTTTTGATCATGTTCCATCATCTCCTTGGATAGAAGACGAGCTGGTGTTAGCCACTTGGGTCTAAAAGCTTGTAGAATCGAGTGCTTGTTCAAAACAAAACTGATCCGCCCTGTGTCCCTTGTCCCTTTTGAGTCAGCTTACGAAGAAATAATGTATGCCTTCCGGATTACGACTGGCTGTTGGTGAGCGCGTGCGTTCAGCCGTTTGGACGGCACCGGTCTCTATATTTGAAGACACTAGTCCCGCCTTTTCACTCCTCTCGGAAATCCGATTATCACAATAATCTCCGGAAAGGCAGAAGGAGCTACCGTAAAGCAACGCACCGACGTCTACAATATTTTGTCTCGTTGCCGCTACGACCACCATTAAATACACAGAAATTCATGTATACACAAGAAAAAAAAACATACAAGATCATAAAATAGTGTATTTTTTTAACAGGGAGAATAGATCCGAATCACCCTCCGGAGGGTTTCAAAAGGCTTCTGCGAATTATTACGAGTGAATCAAATAAATTTTATTCTTAGAAGGTCTATAGCTGTGAACGAGTGTCACGTCATTTCGTACTCGGATTAGACGATGTGCACCTGGCGATTTTAGTACAGCTCAACGATAATGCTGCACGTAAAAATGAAACGGAAAAGACAAAGGATGTTGACGGAAAAACTTGTTTCAAGTCTTAGATGCCAACAAGTCATTCACAAGTGTTTTGAAAAATCTGTGGGTCACAATGAAATATGGTTTGCCAAATGTTTAATTTTTGTTTTTTTTTTTCTCCATAATATGGCGTCATCTTACAGGGTTAGTAGTCCTGTCCAGTTTGGCAATCCAAAAACGAAATAAGATTTTAGGATTTTCTTCGACTTTCCAGTTTTATTTTGATTTTTACTAGACACAATTCTAACCACAAATTATTTTTCTCTTAACTAAAGTAGCACAGAGAGTAGTGAATGCTTCGATTATTTGACCACTCAAACGCTAGCTCATCAGGAGTTAGTTCGATCGAGCTAAGTGATAACGATAAATTCGATAGGATGATTGAGTCGAGCTGAAAAGCTCTTTACCTCGGATCTCGTTTGTTGGCCACTCAAGTTTTGAAGCGAGAAAAAGGGGGAAGAGGTCCTTATTCTTAACAACAATTAGCCAAGATTAGCGATAAGCTTATCGGGTGTAGCGGAGGCTACACGAGAGGGAACGGGAGGCCGCGTTCGAGGGCGCGAGGTGCATAGAGCCCAAGACCTACTCGAGAGATCGCAGCATCGATTGCATCGCGCGCCCGCGTAAGGTCACAGACCCGCGATCTGGTTGGTAGACCATGTGTACCGACCCCGTTGACGCTCTCGGTCGCCTCGCTCGGCCTCACGACTTCGAACAATACGTTGTATATAGTGGGTCCCGCCCGGACACCCATCCACGTTTGCATTCTTCGTCGTGTATTACACGTACGGCCACATATACGTACGTGTGCGAATGAACGAACATACGGCGTGCGTGGCTGCTTTTCGCAAATCATCTGCCAGCCGCGGTAATAACTGACGTTATGCGACGTTAAAAGAGATGTCAGGGTACTCGTGCATGTACATCACAACGAAACGAATAAAATCTCGCGCTTAAATTAACGTCGTTTTTAAGACAATACAACCACGTGGTGATGAATTAATGCCATCCATTTGCACCACAAATAATTTATACACATCCACCGAGGTGAAAAGAAAATGCAGAATGCTTGTGGTATTACATCGAGCAATACAATGTGAAATTAATCAAATCGTTATGTAAATTATAAAAGAAAATCTGCGTGAAATTCAGCGGACCGATACCGGAAGCTTTTTATACGTCAAGTGGAATATTCAATTTAACATAGGAGTTTAATGTAACGATAATGTACGGTAATGAAAAACGTTTAATAAACGAGTGGTGGTTTTAAAATGAGAGTATTTGGATTTCGGACCTCATAAATTGGTTACACGAATAATAGAGTCAATCGAATTCGGTTTGTGTGCGTGTGTGTATGTGTGGGCATCACACCCGTGAAACATGCATCTCAATAACGTTGTCCTGATTTTCATGCAATTTTATAGAGTAATATTTTACGTTACTTTAAACTTTGGTAAAAATATTTTTTAATCCTACATTTATCCGAGACATTGAGATGAATTATTTGATGCTTAAGTAAGCACAAAAATGTAAACGCGAAAAATAAATGAACACTGTTGAAATTGCGATGTAATTGAAGTCAATATTATTCTATTTGTGTATCAACATCTCCCGATTTACGAAAGTTATAGCGTAGAATGACTTCTTTCGAAATATTCGAATGCTGAAAAATCAAAATTTCTGCATACATTACGAAGTTAAGTTAAACCCATAGAAGTGCGGGAATTCTTAATTATGCAACTTGTTATTGCTTCGCCTTTTCGAAATAGTGTACGTCACAAAACGTGGGAGCGAATTGTGACGTATTACCTCAAAAATGTGACTTTGTGAGCAGTGAAAATCGGAGCAAGTTGAAAGGTTTGAGTTTGCATCCTTTTCTAATTGTACTTTCAAGGAGAACGAAATATTTGGATGTCAGAAGTTGTACATTGCACTTGACCTGAAGGCCAAGGCGCGAGAAGAGCATTAACGGAGCACTCGGTGTATATCTTGCTGATACTATAGTTGTAGTTCGTGTTCGACTACGTGGTAAATCACGCCCCCGATCCAGCTGTGCTTCAATTCCTTCTTGATTCACCCGTTTAAGTCGGATCTATATAGTATATATGTATACCACCTTGGCTGCAGCGCATATATACATGTAGAACCGCGATAGCTCTCATCCGGTTCCCACGTACTCAATTACTCGTCTCTACTCTTAGCGATGCTCGTGTGTCTTTTTAGAGCCTCGGATGCCGCAATTTCAAACGTTCAAGTAATCGTCTTTCGTCCCTTCAGAGTCTGCAAATTGAAAAGCGAAGAGCGTGAAACCAAAACCTACCCAAAAGTCTCTAAATGCAGTGCCATCAGTTTCCTCTTTAAGGTTCCTTGAATCGTCTTTCAATGTTCTTCTTTTTGTTTTATCGCAGCTTTGGACAACATATTAATTTATAGATTATATATTAATTAATTTTTCGCATTAATTAATATCTCTTTACAATATAATATTTGGTAGTCTGCGTGACACTATATTTTTTCAAGGCTGACACTTTTTCTTGTTTCACACAGATTCAAATTCGTTAACCAATGCAGTTTGTATATTCATCGATGACTCCGCCAAATCCATGTATGATTTTCATTTCCGTTTTCGATCAATTTGTCATATTTTTCATTGAAAGTAAAAAAAGTCGGAAATAACAGTTTTCAATGCGTTGAAACTACAGATCGGAAATGAATTATTTCGCGTTTGGTGATAACACCATTTATATTATTGATGGTCAAAATCGGTGGATCGATGTTGCGATTATGGGGGAAAAAAAAGAACACGATGCTGACTCATTTCGAAATAAAATACCTTCAATTTCGTGTACTCCCTCAAACGTTGGATTCTGGTTATCATCTAGTGGAATTTCTTCAGTTTTATATGAATTAATAAGATAGCGCTATACTATCCATACACTAAAATAAAATAAAAATTTTCACCTGATTTAAGCTAATTTGATAAACCTTTTTTCTTCCGTGGAACTATAAAGTATGATCAACTATTCAGTGAGTAACAATCATAATCAAGAGTAAAAATATAGCGAGAGAAGAGTTTATTCGAAACAATTTCTCTTGGCTCAGTGAGACCTCGAGAAACAAATCGATAAAATGTTCCACATATGACCTGGAATGATGAATAATAATGCGACTTCGATTATCGATTTTTTAATCGAAGGGAGACAAAGATGCGTTTGTCGAGAGGCTTTCTCCGTTTCCCATATACTTGTATAGTACAATCGCCAATGCATGGCACGAACGAATGCCATTCGGTGACTGACACCGCCTGCTCTCTCGTAAACTCATTACCCGACTGATGATGAGGCTCCCGGCGAGGCCCTTGACATGAGTCAAGAGCTCCTGCCTTGTACCCGTACATATGTTGTTAAATACTGGAGTTGACACCGGTTGACCCTCCCCCTCCTCCCAGCCCCACTATCCCCACCTTTTGCCCCTTTGCTATATAGTATTTCTGTACTTCTCTACTGCGAGCACATTTTATGACTCACCATCGAGTCTCGAGGCTTTCAATACGTTAAAGCATGATCTTCGGGTCGATTGTGGTCGACGACACGAATCATCGACTTGATAATTAATGCCACTCATTTGTAAACTTACTTTCCTAATTTGGATTAATTCGCTCCCATTTCATTTATCCTAATTCCATTCATTTAAATTTCACAACGACTCACTCAGGATTATAATAGTAATTCATTCGGTCCATTGCGTGGAAAAATGTAGACAGAACGCTTACTTGGCCACTTCTAGTTCATTTTTTATTTCTATCGACGGATAATTTGATTTTTCATTATTTAACACAGCTTATTCAATCTATGAATTCTGGACTCTTATTTACACGTTTTTATTTATAGTATCGAGTTGAAGATATTTGTTACTGATGGGTAAGTTACATGTTTATTACATTGGCGGAAATGACACCTGGATCCCTCTGCTTGCTGAATATTTACTTTCAATATCACTGAAATTTGGTAGGCATTTTATTAATTACCTGCTAAGATTTATCAGTATGAAGCGGAACATGAGATTGATTTCAAACCGCGTTTTCGTAAATTAGACCTTGTTGTACCGATTTACGAAATTTGTCAGAATTTGGTGTAAGTCGTTAGCTACAATTCATATTAACATAATTTCGATAATCCATCCAAAAAGTGTATTTGTAAAATGTCTATTTTTTTCCTCGTGTTTGTCAACTATACCTTGGAGCTCATTTCCGTACTCCATTGAATTAAGATGGATGTAGTACAAATTTCGAATGTCATGTTTTTAAAAATGGATGGAAACTTGGCAAAGCTGGTTACCTATTCGACAAAAGTTATTGCGAAAAACGATTTTCTTCAGGATTGATCACATTGAGCGCATGCGATGCTATCTACTTTCAGCATTACATATCTTTGTTGGCCATGCCAATGTCTATTTTTCTAAATTGGGTGTAAATAAATTGGCAAAACATCGGGGGAAGTATATCAGGCCTTGATGGTGGCAGTGTCGGCGAAGGCAGCAGCGGGAAACCACGAGAGTCAAGGTCTCCTCTGCGTGACGAAGGTCTGACTAGCGGTGACTGTCTGACGGTTCTGCACAGGTTTGAGTTGCGATTTCTGTATCCACCTGGAGTCTCGAGTGAACGCTGATCCGTTGAATCGCAGCGAAGGTTGCGTTAAAAAAATTACCACTCAAAGCAACAACGATGGGATGGGAACGGGATTGATCTCGGCAAAAGAGACTCGCCAGACAATTAGAGGTGTTATCCAATCAGTACGGTGTGTACCGGAGAATCGGATATCAATTACGAAAAACCACCGCGACGACGAGAATTCGATTGACGTTATATAGAGGAACTCGGTGGTCTGGAACGGCAGGAAGTATTACGAATAATTCGAAATGTGCTATTCGCATAGATTACTTAAACATATTAAGACAATTTGAAATTTTCAAAACGTCATTTCATGATTAAATGCAGCCTGGAATAATTCGATCGTTGAAAAAGAAGTCTCGTTGAATTTAAAAAAAAATATATATTGTAAGTTAAATAGTGGACGATTTAAAAGATTTCTCACTTCGAATAAAAATTAATATATAGGGCACACTTTTAGTGGGAATAAACTGAATGCAAATTTTCCGAAAATTTTAAGATAAACAATGTAAAAAGTAAATAATAATTCACTCGGTTCTACTTTGCAGGCTTGTTTTAGCTTGAAAGTAATTTTTCTTAAAATTCTTAATTGCCATAAAATTTGAATCGCTCGACCAAATTTGGCACACGTAAAAAAAATTTTGAAATAAATAGAAACCATCCGCAACGTGTATTCTTGGTAATCATGTATATATCGACGCGATAAGAGTATTACTATAAGCAAATCATTTTCGAAGATGAAAAAAATATTTGCATTCGATTATCGGGCCATTTTTTCATTAAGTTTTTTGGACACGGTATAACGTATCAATTATCTGGAAAGTTGGCAAAATCGTTAATGGGAATGAATAAAAACACGGTCAGGATGGGGCAGAAGAAATATTTATCGACGTTGAGAATCGAGAATGTGGACGTTGCAGAAGAGTCCCAATACTACATATATATAATCCTACATCAGAGTATACATATAGCGAATACAAGGTTGCTTGGCGATGTAGCCATTATTTTTGTTCGACCCCGCGGCCAAACTCGCGACCGGATCCCGAAGAAAAGTTGGTGCCTGTTGCGGGCGGAGTGCGCGACGGCGACGAGGACGAGCGATACAGTGAGTAATAACTCCGTACAACGTCCGCGAGAAGGACAAGAGTTCGTTCCCCTCGTTTTTCTTCTTAGCGAACCACACTCACTCTCTCGCTGCAAGTATAGAACACACGTCATGCTCGTATAGGTTCGAAATGGAAATATGTATTTATAATACTGTAGTAATTGCCATAACCCGTAGAGAATACAAATGCTGTTTTACAAAGCGAAGAAAAAAGTACTCCATCTCTCATTGCTTTTTCATTATTTTATTTTGCACAAAACCACTTCTACGTAGAAATATATGTATAAATTCTAACGCTTTCCTAAAGGAAGTTTTATGAAAAATTGTATACAATGAATATGCACTGTGTTCAAATTGAAACTTAAGGAGCAGAGTGATCTAAAAAAATGTCCCAAAAAATATTTCGTGGCTGATACCCTTCTTTAAAAAATCTTACATTTGAATCTAAGTACATATCATGCATTATAATTTTGCAATTGTGTAAAGTCGTAAAGTGCACCAAAATGGTGTGCGGTAAAAGATGAAACTTTTACCTTATTGTAGCGATCAGACGGATAATCAATTGTATTAAGTCTAACGAAATGATTCGCAAATTCCGTGTTTAAGTTCCATTGACACAAATCCTGCGATAAACTTGAGTACCTACATAAAAGACTCAAAGATGCAGGTCGTAATTGGTAACACTGACTGGGCCGTTATGGGAGTTGTAAATTAATTGGAATGGAATGTTATTTTATTTTTTATTTCTTCCAACGCTTTTCCCTTCAACGACCCATTGTAACTAGAATGTGGTCAAATTTGAATATAACAAAATTTGAGGACTTTTTTTACCACTTGCTGTATAAAGGCGATCGACTCAAACGAAACTTATGATGATTACTGTAAATATCCACAAACAAACACAAACAAAATTGTCCCAAAAAATATTACTTTTAATCCCGACAAGAATATTTCCGCCTAAGTGTGAGCTTAAACTTGAATTGACAACAAAAAATGTGCCTGGATCTGAAAACAACTCTAAAATGTCAGCAGAATGCAGGCGCAAATTGATGAGTTTAAGCGGATCTTAATCTCAACACACACTACGAAACTTTAGCGAGCGGGCAAGCAAGCGAGCAAGCGAGCCTTGTTTTCAGGCAAGCTGAGTTTGCCCCCTGAACCGGATCGCGGCATTAACCTCAGTCGACGTTGTACAACGATGTCTCCACCTCTTCACAGCCGCCTCTGATACTACCACGGCTCTCTGTACAGCTCACTGCGCTTGTTTTCTTATTCTTCGTTTTATTTCTCTCGGTTCACGAACTGCTGGAGCATCAACGTCGCCCCTTCTTCTAAATTATAAATTTAAAAATCATACATTTTATATAAATTTTCCGGACAGCATCATCTTATGCTTCGATATTTCTCTAGCATGATATCGTCGTTCAAATAACAATACTTTCTCAATACACCACGGATATTGACTGAATTTCGAACTTTACAATATTATTTTATCCTTGACTTGAATAATTTGATAGTATTAAATATTAGTAGTCCGATGCGCAAATTTGATTTCGTTTAGTCAATTAGTATAAACGATTGAACTAGATTGGTATAAACCTCTTTAAAAAAATACCAACAATACTGAAAAGGAGAGTCGATGAGACATTACATCAATTTTCGCGCAGTTTTGCAGTGAGTTTTTACGGGAAACCATTTTTCTTCAATCTCTATCTCTGGAAAAATTGATATCGATATAGTGGAATATCCTCAAAGCATGGATGTCAAATTATATATAAAATAATTCAACAGGAATGCTATGTTCACAACTCCGTTTGAAAGTTAATAACTTTACAAGCAGGATATCGATAATCTCGCTGGCTGAGTCGGCGTGAGCTTGTCGTTATCACGATTTGCACAAGTTGAAAAGCGGAACGAAAGTGCGTGTTGTTACACAGAGTTTGGATAATGGATGAAAAAAAGATAACGATTACAGCATTACACCGCAGAGGCGGGAGTTTTTATTTTTCTTATCTACGCATTGAGATGTGGAACGTAATTTGGAAACACCTGGCAAGGTGTTGGACTTTTAACATTGAAGAAAGTTTATGCGCGATCGCAAACTCCCCTTTTTTTTATCGATAGCACACGCTACTCAAGATTATACACGTTAGGAATCAGCGTGAAACGTTAAATTGCAGCATTGCCGCTATTACCGGAAAGTTATTACTTTACAGCCGCTCAATTTCGTCATTGCCGGCACTCGTACTGTACTTCAAGACCATTTCGTATGTACGAAAGGTTTGCAGTGTAGGTGTATCGTTATAGACCTACACAAGCAGCGTAGATATACGATAGAGCGGCTCGCTACGGGCCCCCGTGTTGTGCGCGTTGGTTATAGGGACTATTAGTCACCCTTTTGCTCAGGCAATTACGGTACCTGAACGCAATCGCTGGTATCACGCTCCTCCAGCAGGCCATTAGTTCATTAGATAATTTTTTGTGACTCTTTTTCATCCACCACGTAAATACGAACAATAAAGACACAAATAAAATCGGGTTTCAAGCAATTAATAAGTAAGCTTGATTTTAAATGAATTCATAACCTTGATGATCTTTTGCTAATAAGTTTGCAAAAATGTATACACTGAGAAACGAATCCGATCAATTGTGTTGCACTTCGACGCATTTCATATGCGCCATCTAGTGGCGCCATCTGATAACAATTATGAGAATTCGTACCCAACATAGAATTTATGGCATGCTGTCAAGTGTATTGCTCTTTAATCTTTACATTGTAATCCCTTTTGATACACTCACAAGCGTGTTACTGTTATGGGTTACCATATTAATTCAAAACGTCTAAAAGTCTATAAACAGTACATTTTATTTATTTATTAATTTATTATTTTTCTTTATTTCATGCTCAAGGATTGATCTCCTAGGAGCGTTGTACATAACGGGTTATACATAAGATTCTTATTACCTGACTTTGGTTAAATACAATGTAGAAGATGGGAAACGACACACTTGGTTTCTAGATTAAAAATTACTACATTGTCTTCTTTTAGAAAACTAAAAGTTCACGAAACTTTTAATTAACATTGACCGTAAAAAAATTAAACAAGATTTCGTACTTTTTCTGGACGTAGTGTACCCACTTTTTGGTATTTTGATAGCGAATATAAAGTCTCATTGACTACTCTCATGCGGTCGAAATAAATAACTTTCGAAGTGATCACGTTTTTCGTCTGTACCGAATCACTTATTGTCTATTTGCTTGTAATTCTGTACCCCTGTCCTAGCGCAAAGAGTAACAACTTTCGTGATATGATGGTCCATTATATCGGCCCATTCCAACTCCGCGACTTTATCAAAGAACAATATGTGACTTGTAAAGAAAATTTAGAATAATCAACATCCCTTAATTAAACACCTCTTAAATAACAATTGAAATGCTCTCAATGTTAAAGTACATAGCTTATAGAATATGCACTGCGTGGAATACTATTAATTGTATTACATATGACTATAACTGGCAACTTTTACCAGTTACATTGAATAAGATCGTCGAATTCAGGCATAGCGCATTTGTATGGCCCACACTAGCAAAGCGATTGCACGATTTCTCTGCCCAAGCCGAGCGTGGATAATTTTTTTTTACTTAAGTGGAATAATTTACGCGGCTACCGCGCATGGGCAATCAGCAACCGCGTTACCCCGTTCCAAAATCGCGCTCGTTTCACTGCAATTACTGAAGTATACGTCCTAACTGAACTGCCGGAGTTACATATTGGCAATTTTGAGAGCCCAGAAGGGCTCGCGCTTCGGAATCCACCACTGCTGTTACTGCTGTTGCTGCTGTTCTCAAGTCGGTTCACCGCTCTCGCCCGGTTCTCTCGGATCGTTCGATAACCCCGGTACAAAAGTAATTGCAACGCGAGCCAAGAGGATCAAAGCGCAGCTTCTTCGCGGAGTATAACTCACGACGGGCGCGCGCTCTCTTCGCTAACGTAGTTCCGACCAAGGGAATCTTCTTTCTATCTGGTATCTACGTTAGAAAATTAATCATTGACCTGCTCGTGACCTGATGCCAGTTGCAGCTATGAAAAGCCTTGTTCGTTGATGCAATTCGATTAAAACGGCACAAAAAGAATCATTTTGTGAACATTCACCTCAAATATTATCTCCGTGTATTGAATGGAGTACAGGACATGATATTAGAAAATTAATGTTCTTTTCTAACGTATCCTTGAAATAAAAAATATCAGGAGGTTAATTATCTAACAAAACAAAGGTAAAAAATATGCTTGGCAACGTAAATATCTTATTGGTTTTTCTTTTACCGATGGAAAGTACAACTTTGCACGTTAATATATCACAGGGGAGACTTCGTAAAAACCTGATTTTCAGTTTCGAGTTGTGCCGAATCAAGTTCTGCCGGCCTGAGTTGCGTCGTGTCGAGTTTTATCGGGCCAAGTTTTCATGTGTCGAGTTGTGCTGTATCAAGTCTTGTCAGGCCAAGTTTTTGTCACGCGAATTTTGCTTTATTAAGTGGCATCAGGTCGAGTTTTGGGCGATTCAGTTGCGCCGTAGCGAGCGTTACGGCGTCGAGTTGCGAAGTGTAAAGTTTAGTGGCGTCGAGTTGCGCCGTGTCGAGTTTTAACGGGCCAAGTTTTCGTGTATCGAGTTGTGCTGTGTCCAGTTTTGTCAGACCAAGTTTTTGTCGCTACGAATTTTGCTTTATCAAGTGGTATCCGGTCGAGTTTTGGGCGATTCAGTTGCGCCGTATCGAGTGTTACGGCGTCGAGTAGCGAAGTGCAAAGTTTAGTGGCGTCGAGTTGCGCCGTGTCGAGTTTTAACGGGCCAAGTTTTCATGTGTCGAGTTGTGCTGTATCAAGTCTTGTCAGGCCAAGTTTTTGTCACGCGAATTTTGCTTTATTAAGTGGCATCAGGTCGAGTTTTGGGCGATTCAGTTGCGCCGTAGCGAGCGTTACGGCGTCGAGTTGCGAAGTGCAAAGTTTAGTGGCGTCGAGTTGCGCCGTGTCGAGTTTTAACGGGCCAAGTTTTCGTGTATCGAGTTGTGCTGTGTCCAGTTTTGTCAGACCAAGTTTTTGTCGCTGCGAATTTTGCTTTATCAAGTGGTATCAGGTCGAGTTTTGGGCGATTCAGTTGCGCCGTATCGAGCGGTACGGCGTCGAGTCGCGAAGTACAAAGTTTAGTGGCGTCGAGTTGTGCCGGGTCGAGTTGTTCTATGAACAGTTGCAATAAATAATTTAATTACAAAATTTTTATCACAAATTCGATGCCTGCATCTAACATTGTGAATATATTTATTAGTTAAAAACATAAATCTGTTTCTCCTAAACAATCAAAATTCATAAACATGATTCATTTCCTGCTTCCACTAAGAATCCACTGACATACCACCTCACGATGTAAGTGCATTCATTAACATGATACTTTAATTACGTTGTATTCCTCTCATTTAGCAACTGGTCCAAACAACGAAGAATGCACAACTGTTGGAAATGGGTTACTATAAATGGAAGTCACAATTGGATGGATGACAGAGCACCTGCACGCTACATTAAGAGATCTGCGACGACTGGTTCGGGCGACGGATCACAGGAGCAGAGCAAAGCAGAGAGATGCAGAGAGTACCAAAAAGCCGACCTCGGCGGAGTCCCTCGAGTCGTCGGCGGTCACGCGGGGCTTCGACTTTCCCGACAGCCGGCCCCGCGAGTCCGACAAGAAATGGCTTGATGTCTTGATGATGGTAACAATATAATTACTCTCGTTCTTGTCGGGAGCGAGGGGCTCTCCCCTTCCTTTCTATGGCTGGTGATGCGGCGCGCGGCCAAGTTGAGGACGCGGATCGATGGACATGAAGAGACGAGATGATCTGCGGTTTCATAGCCAAGCTAAGACGATTCTCAGTCCCTCGTCATTTTCACGCAAAAACTGAACTAGATTAGAAATGACGAGGCGAAAATAACTTGGCTAATGTCCTTTAGCTTAGATTTAGATGACAGCTTACGTACGATTGCTTAGCTTAGCTTCCTTTAGCTTAGATTTAGATGAAAGCTTACGTAATTTGATTAATTGATTAATTGAATTAATTTAATCGTAATATCAATTCGTTCTGCTCTTGTAGATGTTTTTCTATACGCTTTTCCAAGCGATATTACTTTTCGATATCTGAAGTCGCACGTCGCTTGTTAGTCTTTCCCATATTCTTCGCTTAAATTTCACCTTGTTGAAAACACGTGTGGCGTGCACGGCACAAAGAAAAAGAATGAAGCATGTAACGTACGAGTAATGAAGTCATAGTAACGGAGAACGTTGCAGTTTTACTTTCAATTTGTGGTAACATTCCGCATGGGAGAAGGTATAGTGAGAACGGTATTGTTGTGCTAGCCAGATATCCAGCTGCTGGAACTATAATTCGGATTGCTGGCACAGCCGTGCTGTTGTTCGGCTACCACAGCGGAACACCAGCGCTGAACGTAGTTCCCGTGTACGAGAAATGCAGTACAGCTGTGGGAGCTATACGGATCTCTGTCGCTCCTTTTTGGTTTTGATTCTCCTGAATAAACGGCTTTGAGTATCAAAAAAACCCAAACACTAGTCCAATACTGCAATACTTCTGCATGTTCTATCAAAATTTGAGCTCCTTCTGCCTGGTATTTTGGAAGAAAACAGCTTTCAAAATTTTGAGGTGGTGGAAAGATGGCGGAAGTACCACTGCCTTTCAACCGTATTGCTGCCACAACTATTCGTATTGTTACTACAACTATACCCATAGCTCCCATATCTGAACTGCATTCGGCTATCAGTAAGTTAGTGTAAGAACTATACCATTTTCTTAGTGTACTACCACGTGATCACTTCGAAAGAGACGCTTCATATAATTACGATAGAACTTTACTTAGAAGTAAGTTCGCTATTAATCGTACAAGTTGATGATAGTTCGAACGATGAAGAGATGATGTAGCGTTTGTGTATTCAATTTAATTGTCAGACCACATATATTTCAACGCTCAGAAGTTTGGCTAGAAGATTCTGAAGAATAAAGTACTCAACTAGAAGGAGTTAAGAAAAACCTCTTGAAACTGGTCTTCAGCAATTTAGCTGATCGGTAAATTCTTTCTTTTCTCTTTACACTCGAGGTGACGATAAAAGTCTCACATCTTCTTCAACAAAGCATCTCAAAGTATCGTCGAACACGTCAAGATTTACAACGTTCCCTGGCGATAAATTTCACGAAGCAACGAAGGTGAAGGCAGAAGAATGGTTGCAGGAGAAGTTCCAATGGACGATGACCCGTTTATATGGGTCACCTTGAGCTGCTCGCCAGGTCTCAGCCTCCGGGCGATACCAAGTGGAGAGCGAAAAAAATGAGGGTCGAATAGAAAAACAGGGATCTCGTGTGCCCCCGGCCTCCGGGCACACGTTCTTTTCGAAAGATACACTCTGCTTTTTTTTTTTTTTTCTTCGCCCTTTTCATCTTCTACGTTGCAGTATCCAACAGGAGCTGAGCCTTTATGGGCATTCCGATGTCTGGCATTCATAGCAAGATGTCTCGCACAACTGCCTCACTATTGGTTAGTCATCAACAGCATATTGTCCGATTTCTCCCCGTGGTTGCATTCATTAATCTTCGTTCTTCAAGGCTTACCCTACATTACGCTGTGTACATTGCAGGGGTTAAATAAAACGATTTCTTTCTTATCGAATCGTTCACCGACATTTTTATACTTCATTTTTAAAAGCAGGGTTTACAATTCGAAAAATTACAGTACTGCCAATCGATTTAAAAAAATTTCAGCCGACCTCAAAATATATTTATGTATATCACGATTGTCGGAACACTTAAGCCTTTTTGCGAATTGCGGGAATACTAATACAGTCTAAATATATTATAGCGTTTGTTTTTTGAATTTTTTTTTCGATTCCTTGAAAAAATACAATTAGAATTCAAATTGAAAAGATCGGATTCAAACCCCCTTAATTTTCGTTTGCTGTATTACTGATGTGTGCTCTCTTTTGAATCATAAAATATCGCTTTCAAAAAAAAATATACAAATTTTTTGTTCGGCTGGTTATTTTATATGGCCATAAGGGTCGTTGCCCCGCCTCCTTAAGATATATCTAATTTGGGCAGGGGAGACGAAGGCTGGTCGGTCAACAGCAAGTTGGGTTAAGCTGCTTTGAAACTTGATATCTTCAGGAGGCGCTTTGACCCTAAGTGGCTATATATATATATTGGCAATATACAGTCGTAACGAAAGTCATGACTACGATCGACAAAAACGCCAAGACTTAAGCAAAAAAAATACCAATTCGTTAAAGGAACAGTAAAAAGTTCTCATAATAATAAACGACTTTTTAGGGAGTTATTATTAACCCTGTTAAGTTCTACTTTTGTTCATGTTCAAAACCCATTCATTAAATTTAATCCAAAAGATTTTCGTGTAGACTTGGGCAACCGAATTAATTTTAAATGATACAAGTTGGGCAAGGCAAAATATTTGACAGTAAAAACCACATTAAACTTTCCCAGTAGTAATACCATTCGTGCTTAAAAAAGATCCGATTAATTTTAAAGCACGAATGGTATTTGATGGATTATTTTGTCCACTCGGACTTCGGCCAATCAGAGTGCACCAAACAGCACCTGGATACATTTTTCCTCAGCCAGTAGCCTTCCAATATTCACGTACTATAATTTTCAAATACTCGTATCGTAAACTTGTTACATCATTTTCAAATTTACAATAGCAGTTATCAACATGGTCTTGATATACCCGATTCGTAAATCTCATTTCGTTTTTGTACATTCAATTTACTTTAATTTTTATCAGTGTAAATTAATCCCATTAGCCTCGGAATTCTTGCCTATCTAACGCTAATTCCCATGAACGAACTACCTCAAGCCAACGCGGAATGATTACGCTTTCACAAAATCATTTCAAGTAAAGCAGAACGACGAAATAAGAATAAAAAAAAAGAATCTAAAGAAAAAGGGATTGCATACATTTTATTATCGCAGGGAAGCGATCGTAAAGCAACAGTGTAGCTAGGCAAGTACGCAAGGATGCAAGAGAATGTTTCGTGCAGGGTAATTTCTCCACTGCTT
Organism: Clistopyga incitator; assembly: GCA_947507545.1. Classification (NCBI taxonomy): domain Eukaryota; kingdom Metazoa; phylum Arthropoda; class Insecta; order Hymenoptera; family Ichneumonidae; genus Clistopyga; species Clistopyga incitator. The sequence goes on along the minus strand of OX382178.1, from coordinate 10,364,391 downwards.
CGTCACAAACTCATTTCAATTACGTACCTGTCATGACACATGCACAAATATCATGCTCTAATGCGTTTCTTGCTTCTTTCGGAGTATCGCACGATGACTCAGCCCAACAGTTCATTTGCACTGTGCTCTCATGCTCGTATATGTATACCTCTACCGTTTCTGACCGGTAACGAAAGGAAACATGTACGTTTGTGCCCTGAGAAAAAAAAAATTGAATGAACTATATGATTTCATTGAATCCTGTACAATTGTTTCAAATAAATCGTTGTTAAAAGAATTCAATATTTAGTAGCAGGAATGTTGAATGTTTCTTCAGCCGTTATAATAATGGATAATTGGGAAGTGATTCAGCGAATGACGGCACCTCCTTTTTAGTAGCAGGAACCAAATACTTCATTAAGTACACCAATTACGTATGTGATATTTGAGATAATTGGTTCAAAGAAATGTTTCCTTGATTCAGTGTCACGAATTTTAATTCAGTTTGTGATCATTCGAACAACAAATGGTATTCAAATTCGAGTATACCATTTCATTGGCTAAAATTTTGGTGATACAATGAAACATTTTCTTTAGGTGTACATAGCACTTTTCATCACCTGATACATACGTCTTTAGCTTTTTGGCATTCACTTTCGGCTGATGCGACTAACTTCCAAGCCCTAGCCGTAAATTATGATTTTTCGTATTAGTATCACAATGTACTACAATATTATAGATGATTTACTGAAAGGGCAACATTGGCTATGGGTTTTGTTACGACGGAATGTGTTCTTTCCTGGTGACTGCCGTCAAAAGAATATGGCAGTGATGATAGCAGTTGAGTCAACCAAAGTGTATTACAAATCCCAGCGTTTACGAGCGCACCCGTCATTACACCGTGATTACAATTATCACGAAACCAATAATCGCACCATATCTTCGTGGTCATCGGCCACACGTCATTCCATTTTTCACTGTAATGAGTGGTACTACAGTCGTTGGGGACCGGAGATTGTGCGAACCGAGGATATAACTATATATGTACTTCAAGTCCGAGGTACTTTCTGATGATCGTTCGCTAGTGAAACATTTTTAAGACGTCGGCTGAGGTTCATCGTAACTCGCGACCAACAACCGTTCATTATTTATTTTACGGGCGCGAGAAAGAGCCACGTAAATGATGATTCTAATAAAAAATTCAGTACCCCGTGAATGGCTTGTTGAAGGTATCGCGAGGTTTGGCGCAGTAATATTGACGCCGAATGTGGCAATACACTTTTTTCAGCTAACCAGAAACTCTGCAGCATGCAGAAGAATTACAGTGAAAACATAATTGGGGTAACAAATCTTCCATAAGTGTTGCGTACGCCGAATTTTACGGATAAGATTGGCTTTATCAGCTCGTGACGCGACCTTCTTTCCATTTTTCGCTTGTTTTAACTATTTATGCCACTAATAACACATTCATACACGTTCCAATGTGAATGACAATTTGAGAAGCCGCATCCAAATCACACGTGAGAAGATAAGTTATGAGAATCTTAAGGAGATGGATGTAACATGAAAACTAAATTAGTTGGAACCTATCGGTCGACAAATCAATTAATTAACAACTAACGAATTGAGTTTGTCAGGTGAAGCGAAAAATTAGTTAACCTAGTCAATTCAGTTATTTGGAGTTCAATCAGTTATTTATCCACGCCAGTTGGTTAGGGCAACCAATTATTTCTTTCCGTAAAGCCTCGAATTTCAATGATCATATAGTTCATCCTATTTGCTCTATTATCTTCTTTACTTTTTGAATAACATCATAGCTCTAGTTTATAATAATAATCGTACGTAAAAATAATCCTTGTACTAATCCACGACCTCGCAGTCTCCTCATTATTCCAATCTGCCTATGAAAGCTGGCTTAGATTATTGTAAGTGCCCTCATGGCCCCCTAGGCATTGATTCTTCGCAGTCCATCCCAGTTTCCAATTATATTGTTATGCCCGAGCCAAAGTACAACACATATATTTTGTATTGGGGGGGCATATTATTGACCACATGAACTTCCGATATCATTTCATCCCGATGGCGAGCCCTCGTACATTTGTACGGTAGATTTTTGATAAGCCTCTGTTGTCATGGTGATCCTGTTACACTGATCGTTCGTTGGAGTCACTATTGTCAAACACACCTATTTAAGGGATCGTTAAACTTCGCACTCGAAACATTACTAACCTTATGACTTCTCTTAGCAGGAGCTTATTTTCCTTGGACTCTACTGACTGAAATTCGTCTAACTGTTTCTGAGGGCTCATTTTTCAAAGTCCTTCGAAGGGCCAACACAGCTTTTTACCCGCACTTGGGTTCCTAAAAGAAGTCCCGCGTTTTGATTATTCAAAGAAGTTTATAATAAGAGCAAAGAGTCGTGTACGAATAGTTCCACTTGAGCTTGTTTAATAGCGTAACAAATCAATATCATCCATTAGTTGTAGTAGTAATCCACATAATCTCGAACATCTCCTGCCCACCAGCATATGATTTTTTCATCGCTAAAGCATAGCATTGACGTTTGCAGCCGGCATAAAACCGTCAATTAAAAACCAGGTATGACACCTGGCTTTTAAGTTCATGATAATCGAGGAAGTGGGGTATTTTCAGGAAGAGTGACTCGTGCGCGCAAGTTCTCATCGTGCTATCCTAAGCTCATTAACCCAAACCGTGACCGCGTGGAACTTTGATTACCCGGTATACATTTAATGATCTTTATGATGTACTCGAGAACTCTGATTACGCGTAATGCCACGTTACAAGCTAAGCATGTAATCTTCGAACTCACGCGCGCTAGTGGATGACCATTTTTTTATTCTTTCTTCTCTCACCGCATTACGCCTTGCGCCGATGCTACGCGGGGCACGCCTAATGTCATAGTAACAAGCCGCGGAAAGGATGCTCCGGCGGAAGGCATCATTACAGAGGCACCTTCATGTGGTGGTGAAGTTTCTATGCTGTATCAGTGTGCAGATATGGCTGAAGTTATATTATATTACTTATTACGTTTTGTTGGCAACGATCGGTCCAACTTTTCTACCGTACACAGCCGGATACTTTCATAGACAATTGTGGAAGTACGTGACGTAGAGCCACGGGGAATCGAGAAAAAATTAATTCGTTGCATACAGAAACTCGGCCGCGGTTTGCATACGCAATAAGCTTCCACGCGGCACGGATCAAGCTCCCGATATGAAGCAAGATGTAATTTTATTTCGGTTTTTGTGTCCCAGAACCTCAATACGTGCCAGTCTACTGATTTTTTGTTGTGATATGGACAGTGATCGGTAAAAATTTTTTCAGCTCTCAAAGCCGTTTGAAAAAAAAAATAATAATGGCTCTGTTTTTCGAAACTACCACACAAATTTTTTTATATACCAGAACATCGACCGGTGCCGCTGGGGCGATTTTTTCACGATGTCAGCAGTCATAGGAATACACTAGAAATACTCTGTAATTTTTTCAGTTCACAAAAATTATCCGTTTTTTATGGAAAACAAAATTTTTCCGTTTTTCGATAACAAATCATACTCACCAAAACGAGACGATTATTTCAAACATTCCGCTCGAAAGTTAATAAAAAACCAACGTTGTTTATGTGAAACATTTTTTTTTTTTTCAGGAACTTCAAGTTTCCGAGATAGCACACTTGAGGAAAAAAACGGCATTTTCAGTTAAATTAAATTGGGATTGCTTTAATGATCACAGAGTTTCATTTCAGATTGAAAACATTATCAAATATGAGTTATTTCTAGTGAAAAAAAAAAAAATCACGGCATGCAAAGCCAAATTATTGCTATGTACATAGGTGTACTAAATTTAAACTTGATTTGTCTATTAGCTTTGAAGATATAAGTGACCTATCTCGCAGTTCCAAAAGATGACTCCTGACATAAAATCTCGGAAGACTAAAACAGTAGGATCCTACGTTCCCAACATGAAATTGCAAAATACGGTAACTGAACAATGGATAATAATTATTGTCGCACATTTTATCCTGTTCCACTTTTTTCTCAACAAAGAACCCATAAGCGGCTACACTTTTGTTATAAATATCCATCCTATCGTACACACGTCAAGATACATGACGCTAACGTTGAATCACCATCGAGGTAAATGCAGTTTTTTCTTTGTTCGTTGCAAGTTTGCATCATTGGTCAAACAAAAAAAGAGTCATTGGACGAACCTTCGCCAGAACAGAGTGCACATGCTTTGATCAATATTTTGCAACTTGGTAACCGATATAGTCATAATAACCGTCGTCTTTTTCGCACAAACATGCATCACGAATAACGGTACAAGTGTCGTTGATGAGGGGCAAGGGACAGAAGTGCAAGATGATTTACGAAGATATATTCTTCCTTATTAACACGCTAAAAGCGTTAATACGTGTCCGGTATTCTCGTGCGGGTGTATCACCTCTGCAAATGAAACGGTTATCTCTACTGGCGGCGGTGGTGGAATCAGGGATCAGAAAAAAAGGATGCGCAAATCAATTGTAAACATCGTTAACCTACTTTTTGTCATTACGACACCATGTGCAATCGACTTTGCTCAGAGATTTTTGCAATACGCAGGAGAAAAGACAAATATTCACGACTAATATTTGTCGAACGTTCAGTTTAACGTCTCATGGGGATAATTCAAATAATTTACTCTCATGAGGTTATAAAATAGAACATTTCAACACTCGAGAGAAAGACTTCCTTTGTCGAGTGGGATTTTTTAGTACGAGTCGAAGAAGAATAATCACGCAAGCTGAAAAAAAAAATTTCCTCTAGTCTTTAACACGGCATAACACGGTCGATACGTTTTACGAGTTACGTGCAAAATGACTCACGAAATAAACGTGATTTTAGTTACGTTTTCTTTAAATAATGTAATGAACGCAGCGGTATAGTCGGGTGATTTCGCATGTTCCGCGATATGGGATAAATAATAATATAGCGATTCCCCACACACAAACTTCATTATCATTTTTTTTCCACGAATATTCAATTATGAAAGCAAAAAAGTGAAAAAAAAAGCTTTCTATCGTCAGATATTTCCTCTCTAATACCTGCTGTATGAATGGTTCAGTAAAATTATGTAAATGTCAAGAATCGCCGATCGATATACCGCCAACGAACTCAGCGGTATAGTCGGGGGGTTTCACATGTTTTGTAATATGCGGGATAAATAATAATATAGGGATTCCCTACCCACAAACTTCATTATCATTTTTTTTCCACGAATATTCAATTATGAAAGCAAAAAGTGAAAAAAAAGCTTTCTATCGTCAGATATTTCCTCTCTAATACCTGCTGTTAGAGTGGTTCAGTAAAATTATGTAAATGTCAAGAAACGCCGATCGATATACCGGCAATGAACCCAGCGGTATAGTCGGGTGGTTTCGCATGTTTTGTAATATGCGGGATAAATAATAACATAGCGATTCCCCAAACACAAACTTCATTATCATTTTTTTTCCACGAATATTCAATTATGAAAGCAAAAAGTGAAAAAAAAAGCTTTCTATCGTCAGATATTTCCTCTCTAATACCTGCTGTATGAATGGTTCATTAAAATTATGTAAATGTCAAGAATCGCCGATCGATATACCGCCAACGAACCCAGCGGTATAGTCGGGTGGTTTCGCATGTTTTGTAATATGCGGGATAAATAATAACATAGCGATTCCCCACACACAAACTTCATTATCATTTTTTTTCCACGAATATTCAATTATAAAAGCAAAAAGTGAAAAAAAAGCTTTCTATCGTCAGATATTTCCTCTCTAATACCTGCTGTTAGAATGGTTCAGTAAAATTATGTAAATGTCAAGAAACGCCGATCGATATACCGGCAATGAACCCAGCGGTATAGTCGGGTGGTTTCGCATGTTTTGTAATATGCGGGATAAATAATAATATAGGGATTCCCCACACACAAACTTCATTATCATTTTTTTTCCACGAATATTCAATTATGAAAGAAAAAAGTGAAAAAAAGGCTTTCTATCGTCAGATATTTCCTCTCTAATACCTGCTGTATGAATGGTTCAGTAAAATTATGTAAATGTCAAGAATCGCCGATCGATATACCGGCAATGAACCCAGCGGTATAGTCGGGTGGTTTCGCATGTTTTGTAATATGCGGGATAAATAATAACATAGCGATTCCCCACACACAAACTTCATTATCATTTTTTTTTCCACGAATATTCAATTATGAAAGCAAAAAGTGAAAAAAAAAGCTTTCTATCGTCAGATATTTCCTCTCTAATACCTGCTGTATGAATGGTTCAGTAAAATTATGTAAATGTCAAGAATCGCCGATCGATATACCGCCAATGAACCCAGCGGTATAGTCGGGTGGTTTCGTATGTTTTGTAATATGCGGGATAAATAATAATATAGGGATTCCCCACACACAAACTTCATTATCATTTTTTTTCCACGAATATTCAATTATGAAAGCAAAAAGTGAAAAAAAAAGCTTTCTATCGTCAGATATTTCCTCTCTTATACCTGCTGTATGAATGGTTCAGTAAAATTATGTAAATGTCAAGAATCGCCGATCGATATACCGGCAATGAACCCAGCGGTATAGTCGGGTGGTTTCGCATGTTTTGTAATATGCGGGATAAATAATAATATAGGGATTCCCCACACACAAACTTCATTATCATTTTTTTTCCACGAATATTCAATTATGAAAGCAAAAAGTGAAAAAAAAGCTTTCTATCGTCAGATATTTCCTCTCTAATACTTATACTATATGAATGGTTCAGTAACATAGAGTAAATATCAAGAATCGCCGATCGATATAGTGGTAATGAACCAGCGATATGCGATCGGAGAAATACCTCCGGATGCAAATATAGCGTTCTCGGTGCGTTAATATTTATCGGGGGAAAGTCGTGCAATCCGCGGGCGCTTTATGGGTCGTGGAACCCTGACTCATCGTGGGCGCCCGCGCGCGCGAGCGCTCGCCTCTTACTCGCTTCCTCGCATCGGCGAACGTACGAAGAGGCCGCTGCTAGCGGTGTCTTCGACAAAACGTGTATAACATGCATGTATGTACAAAAGTACTTCTGGACGGGTGAAGAGAGAGAGAAAGAGAGCCTCTCGCCTCTCTTCGCCGGGGCTTCGTCTCACCTCACCTCGCCACGCGACATTGGCGCGCCTCCCGTATTTTTATCGGTCGAGAACCGAGAAACTCACGCGAGCTCCTCATTCGCGTAACTTTGAACGCATTAGCCTCGTTGAGTGTGTCGAACTCCGGGCGAGAGTCTCGAATCTGTTTGCCGAGACACCAGCAGAGAGTTCGGAGACCGACACACTTATTTCAGGGTGAAATATATATTCGAGCGCTTCGTTAAGTCAACCAATGATAAAAGAAGCATACGTTCGCTCTACGCTCAGAGATATATAATTTTTATCGGCGGACATTTGAATCGTTTATCATTGGATAGATCACGATTTAAGCAATACTTTCGATGCAAGCGAATGCACGTGGGACGGAGAGAAAAAGAAATTGACGCATCCAATTACCTTATCGGGCAAGTTATCTCGACACCTAGCATAATATTATCGCCAGAGCGTTGGCCCCGGCTTCGAAGCAATGTGCTGAACCCATCGCGCTTCCGAATCGAATACACTTGCGGTGCCTGACCTGCGTATATGCTAAGATGTTGATCAGTCTCGCTTGAGTTAACAAAGAGTATCCACTATCTAACATGTTTTCTTCTTTTTCTCAGATATTATCAGAGAATAATGTGAACATGTTTGAATAAAGTTTGCTGTCTAGTTAGTGGTGTATACTGTAATCTTGTCCGGTATGTTCATTGGAGCAATATTCGTAGTTCAGGTGAATATTTTTATAGTTTCATTAATTAAAGTTAAACGAATTAATAGTTCCAATTAATTAGTATTAGTTACGATAGCAAGAAAAAAAATCCTGTACCTAGAAGATAGTCACATATATTACCAATGGAGGCGAGAAAGTAGCGAACATACTTTATCTTTATTTTCATTGTCATTCATCTAATTTTTTAATATTTCAAAACTTGTAGCATAAGTTTTTGTACATTCTGTCACAACTTTGTTCAACATATTGATGAAAGTATTTTCGGAATAAATATAAACAATATAGTAACACAATTTGTTGCAAATTGCACTCAAGCAGCCGCAAGATAGTAAGCGCAACATTTTTCTTCGATTTTTCCATTCTGGGATAATCAGGATTGACAAAATGTTTGTCATTATTTGTAGTGCTAAATTTTTTGAAAAATTGATCCTTCTACATTGGAAAATCACCTCTTTCAGTATAAACACGTTAACACATTTTCCTGACATAAAATAAAAAGAATTTCATTGTTATTTTTTAAGTCGTAAAAATATATCCGTCCCTTCAGAATCGAAAATATGATATATCAGTGTATTTTTTCAGTATCGGAAATACACAACAACTGCAAATGTACTCCGAATGAACTATTTAACCAATTAAATATGCGTAGTTGTAATTTGATAATTTGGGGGATGTCCACTAACTTTTAAATGTACAATACACCTCTAGAAATAAAGTTTGTTGTCAAGTGTATACTGTCATATCTTTTATATTGTGACGACTTTTTAAACATTTGCAAGTGTGTTACTTGGTAACGATGCGTAAAAAGAATACGCCTTCAAGTGTATAAAAAGCTTATAACAGATAGAAAATAACGCACTTGCAACATACTTGGTTTTTACAGTGTAGACATATTATCCACGTTGATAGAGATTTTGTTCCTAGAAAAAAGCCATCGGACTGCTTCGAAATATTTATGTTCGAGGACATTTATTAGTCGCATTACTGCACAATTATCCCCAGAAGGATTCCACATACATTATCGATACAGGATACATAACTTTACCACCTGGGGAGATGCTGGTGTACGAGGATTGTGAGCACAGGCTCGCACGGAAGCCGCAGCGAACGAGAAATAGTAGGTTGCTGCGCAACGTGTTCGATGAGTCAGAGAACGCATGCAAACCAACAAGGCTGCAGTACTGCAACTACTGGTGGTAGTCTGCGTTGCACCGAGTCGTCCGAGACCATGGATCTGAAATGTTTGCACAGTCTGCAGACCCGCTAACTGCAGAGACGACAACGTCGGCGGTGGCGATGTCGTCGGCCGCGCAAAACTCCCAGACGCTCGATTTCCGATCGCGACAGGAGTGAAGAAGAAACGTCCTATGTACGAGCGCAGGAGCTACTCTAACTTCTGTTCTGTAGCACAAACTCTCCCTCCCCGAGCCCTGGTTATACAGACCGACTATATGACCTGGCGTGCCGAACGCAGTTGCAAGCGAAAGCAGGAACAACCAGCCAGCCCCGTTTGCCCACATGCGAGGTGTTAATTGTCCGGTTATATTTATGAGTTTGGGCCGATCATTTGCGTAAACAAGCGGACACTGCACGGGGCTGCACAGTACATACACACGCGCGTCAAACGAGCGACGTGAAAATGCGTACAAGATGAAATTCAGTTTATGTTTCTACAAAAAGGTATCTCCTGTACATATACACTCGGAATTCCTACGGTAAATTTAGTATTGAGAGTCTTCAAGTCTGCAATTATGTATGTTTTCTTCTTTACTCTTGTAAACTGAATTGTATTTGTTAGTAATCATTGTTTTCAAATTTGCTGTAATGTAATATTCATCTGTCGGAGTGGAAATATTGCGATAGTAGATAGGAGTGAAAGGTCTTAAGAGCTTTCAACTTCGGTAGCAGATGAGTAAACAAAAAAATGATAATTCTTGTATGGGTACTGATTGATGATTCAAAAATACCATGGAAAAAGAATATAAATTTTCATATTTAAAAAACTTGTAATACAATTTAAAAAAAATGAAATCCAAAGGAGTGTGAGTTTACTGAATGCTTTGAATAACAAAACTCCACAATTCTGACTCGTTTCATCATTCGCAGGGATAAACCGCGAATGCATACGAATTTTCGAACAAAAATATTTTTGTTTAGACATTTTTTGTTCGAACCAACACATAGGTTCTGAAAACGAAAGATATATTTTTTTTCAAAAGTACAATAATGCAGAAATAATGGCTTGAACAAAATGTTCAATTGATATCAGTCGTTTTGATATGTCTCAAAATATTGATTGACCATCGATTATCGTTTACTTTCTTCGAAAGCGTATATACCCATCATTGCATATGTATTGTAGGAAAGATTGTACACACTTGCATATATTAATAGCACAGGTGTTGAAGAAAGACAGCCGTGTTAACTTGGCCAGCAAGCATACGAGGCTAACAAGAAATCGTCTTAAGTATGCAAGCGAAAAGGGTACTAAATAACCCAAACGAAAACAAGGACTCTGTTCACACGTGGAACGATTGGATGTAATATCAATCTGTGCAAAAATTCAATGCGTGGGTGGCTGCATTGGGATGGCGAGTGGCGAGTGGGGCAGGCACAAATGCGATTGGATAACGAGTCGACCGACGTCGATAACCCCGTGCGGGTCGATGCTACGGATAAGCGGATGTTGACACGGAACTTGCGCTCGTATTAACCGTGTTAACGTTTAATGTATAATAAAAAGTTTTGGTGGATATATAGCGGTTTTTTATTTATTTTTTTTTGTCGGGTGCGGGCAGTTTCAACTTGTCAATTCAACACAGAACCGTATAATGAATCACGGTGATGAAGTTCAGTAAAATTGACTAAATCATCGTCAGAGGTACGGTAATTATGGAGGTGATTAGTGTATAAATGTGGTCGGGTTGTTCTCGAAGCTGTGAACCTCCGACGCACGAAGGTCAATGACTCGGCCACTTCTCAGTTTTTCATTCATCAATCTCGATCAAACTCAGCGAACTTTGTATATCAATCACGCAGTTGGACTACGTGTATTACCGAGCGAGCCACAATTTGCTTTATCAGTTTCTTTTCTACAGTGTCTACCTCTTGGCCTTAGTTGAAAGCAGAAAAAAAGGGTATTGAAAAATGATTTTTGTGAAGTGAGAAAACTTAGACAAGACAAGAGGACACTAGGATCTAAAAGACTTGTTTAATCTTCCTTTTTCGCCGTCAGGCAAGGTTTAAGTCTCTTCCTTCCCAAAATCTCCTCAAATAGCGTCATTGTCGTATGGAAAATTCTGTGGAACGCCAAAATCTATCTCAATTCCGGTCGCATTTAACGTAGAATCTAAGTTTCATACATCAAAGTGAAATATAAAAAGTTTGTCGTTAAAATGCGTAACGTCACATCAATTACAAATTATATTTGACATTATGACGACATTTGTTATGTCGATTTTTATTATTTTAATGTCGAATAACTCTTGAAGGAGTGAATTTTCTGAAAAATGTTAAGATACCTTTTTTGTAGAGCATTAAATTTTCCACAAAAATAATCATTTGATCTTTGAAAATATTGACTTGTCTGGTAGTTACAAAAATAAAAAGTTCATACAAAAATTTGAAAAATCAAATCAATGTTTGAGGCACGATTACAAGGAAACGGCTCGTTCTACGTAAATTTACTACTGAACTGAACAATATTTTCAGAGTACCATTAAAAAAAATTGTTCGTTTATTTTGGCCTAGTCTAATGAGTACCAACTACTGCCCGGCACGAACTGACCATAGAAGCCACTTTTCCCATCATCACCGGCACAAGCCAATTATAAACTGTCTGCATAAACATAAATCTAAGTAACAACGATGATGCTTGTCCTTAAACTCCGGCAAAGAGATTTTCAAACTAACTCATTACTTTTCTTTCGCAAATTTCAAAAGTCATTCATCTCCTGGTGAACGTAGATATAGTAGCAGTCTCAGTTATTCTGGGGATGTTTCCCGTTTCCTGTGGGCTCAATGAACGCAATTCGTGACGGTGATACTTTGACCCGCAGTTTGTGTAGGGTATAGTTACTACAGCTTCATTGAATTAAAAGCTGTATGTTTTCCGGCGCGAGTCACCGACGCCTACGCAATAGCACAAAACCTTAGTTTTCTGCAAACCACTCCAATTATCATTCCGTTGGCCATTAAATATTTTTCAGTGTGCCGCACTCAGCCACAACAAGCCCCGGCCAAAGACAGAGGGACTATAGAGTCTGGAACTGCGGGGAGGCACGACGGGTAACTGCGACCTCTATGGTGACAACGACAACGACAACGACGACTCCGACGACGGCGACGACGGTGAAGGGTCTGGCAACCTTCTAATGAAGCTAATTTTCGTGAGACAAAACTGCCTATTACCCCGTTACCCCCCAACGAAGAAAGGGAGCCTGAGTAGTGAGCATTCCAGCTATGATTTCCTTTTGGCGTTCGTCTTAAAACCTCCTGTATATGAATTTATGGAAATCTTCAGTGCTATTACCATCTCTATGCCATCATGAATCATGAATCTTCTTCCATTAGAGCCGGTTGATTGCATTAATTATTTAAGGTTGCTACTGTACTTTATATTAGCCAAATTACGGTTTTTTTGCAATTACTGCTAAAAAAGTGCAAGTAGTTTTGTTATACCAAAACGATTTCTAAGTAAGTTCACACCAATTATAGCGATAACGAACAGTGTAACTTAAAAAAAAAAATTTTTAATACTCAGTTTAATTTTTTTTTCTCGAGACTTGAGTATTTCAAAATGTATTAAATCGTATTTTTGTGAAAGAATTTAATACCCAATTCAATACGTTTTTTGAGTTCTGAGTATTGTTTATTGTTATTGCCAATTTAATCTGTTCGTTTATTGTATCTGCACTTTGTGAGATATCCATCTAAATGATTAATAGAAATTGCATGGTACAGTGGAAAAATGTTGCCTACGAAGGTAATAAATTTCATTATAAAATATTGAAACACCGGGTCTTACTAAACGGTTTAATTCGGACAAACTTCCTAAGTTTCTTAATTATGATTTACTTTCCACCTCCCATTTTCACATTAGACGTAATTGAGTCGTTAACCTGACAGAGTGTGACATATTACGAGACATGCATTTCATAACACAGCAGTAATTTCATTTAACACTCCGTCGAAGATGGAATTTTTTAAAAATCTCTGATATCCGGTGGACATTAAGCGTCTGGGATTTTTTGTTCGGGAGAATTAATGATCGCACGCTCGTATAGTTCGCGGACGAATTTAACGTCATTTGCGTCGTTATATTACGAGAGATCTGTCCGGACACCACCGAGCTATCCCTCTTCTCCTTCCTACCACGATGCAGCCGCTATTCTACGCTGTCTATACCGATGCCAAGCGAGAAGACCAGCAACTTGACGCAAACTCGCTCTGGATGCGTAACAAATGATGTGCCAAGTCACGGTAACTCCTCGAGGAGCATAGCGTGAAATTGTCCACGCTTGATGATCAGTATGAGAGAACGTCGTGCGGCCATTATCGCCCCTAGCAGAGGAACGGAGTTAGGTTTGGGATTATTCATGGGGCGTTACGTGACTAAGGTAATAAGGTGTACTTGTGAGAATAGCAGAGTTTTTGGATAGTGTTAGGTTTTGGGTCTTAGCGATAAAGACGATCATCGGGTAGTCGGTATCTGATAAACATCTGCACACAAGAAAATTACAGTTCCTTTGGTTTTATTATGCCGTGAAATACTTAGCATTATCTTTGACAGAATCGACACTCAAATTGTGATCTGTCCTTTGCATTTTAGAATTCATATACATCAAAAGATCAGACAACATTCTGGGCTTATTTTCTTTTTAAATATTCAATTGTCTATTCGTGATCTATTCATGGGAGGTTACGTGACTAAGGTAATAAGGTGTACTTGTGATAATAGCAAAGTTTTTAGATAGTGTTAGGTTTTGGGTCTTAGCGATGAAGACGATCATCGGGAAGTTGGTATCTGATAAACATCTTCACACAAGAAAATTACAGTTACTTTGGTTTTATTATGCCCTGAAATACTTAGCATTCTCTTTGATAAAATCGATACTCAAATTGTGATCTGTCCTTTGTATTTTAGAATTCGTGTACATCAAAAGTTCAGACAGCATTCTGGTCTTATTCTATTATTCAATATGTAATTGTCTATTCGTGATTTAGGTTTTTCCTAAGATTATTTTCCACCATTATTTATGACGGGAATCGATAAATCAATTGCATTTTCCACGTCATTTTCAGTGATCATCATAGCAAAAGATGACGATTATCATTTATCGTTCTTCGTTCCGGCATTAGGCATGGATAATTTTTGCTATTCTCAAAAACGTTAAAGCTCAATTTAAGAGCAAGAAGACAATTCAAATATGAAGCATCATACTATGTTCACCCAAGTAAACGAGCTGGAGCCTCAAACTCGCTCGTGAACTCTGGCCTTGTGTTCGAAGAGCAAGGCCACTGAGCGCTGCGCAACGAGATCTTGCGCACGGGTCCCACACACCTCGCTCTTCACCATTACAATCTATCCCTCTGTCTCTGCTGCACTCGGAGCGTCAGTGCGTGCTGCCGACCTACTGCAGTTAGTTCTTTACACCGCCCAGAAAAAGCTGCACCAACCAGTTCTTGTCGATTAGTGTGGGCAAACACTGAAACGTTAAGGTCGTGCGAACCTGCACCGTGGCTCGCTCCAAGTGCAAGAGCCCCGGCTTTTCTTTTTTATCTCTCCTCTTTTCCTCTCATTCCTCGTTCACGTCCTCGACGTCCACCTTGCCGACTTGTCCTCTACTCCGATACAATGTATACGTATATATCATACATTAAACGCGCTTCTGGAAATGTTCGTCGTAGCTTAATGGCTTACGAGAGCAGAAGGTCGAGTACCTTATCTTGCCCGCATGCTTACTCTATCTCATGCTCGCCTCGTGGTGCAAAATTATGTTTAATTCGTCAGCAAAGAGCAAAAACAAAACAAAAATTAACCATTTAAAAACGATGTTTTCTTCCGGGATTAAAATACGTACAGTAAAACACCACGCCACTTGAGTGCTTGGAACCTGTTACCCCTCCCTAAAGACATGTTCCCATTCGTTACCGATTTACCCAAGTGAAGTTTTTAAATATTTGCTTTCAAGTTTTGGAAATTTCTTTGGTAATGCATTGATTTGATTTTTCAAAATAATGAAATATTCGTCAATTGCATGGTTCTAAATGGATTCTGGTAACTGGTAACTCTAGGATATGGTGCAGACATGGATTAAGAATCTTGTGTACGACTACTCGTGTAGGGATGGTTTTAGCAAAAACGTCGTGTCGCAGTCTTTTGATCCTAGAAACTTCCGGCTCATGTTGCCATGCGAACATATAATGTTATCCGTTCGTATTATCAAGGTTTATTGTCCCGACAGTGAAGACGACTTCTTTGATATAATTTAATCTGGCATACTGTAACAAGCAAACGAGTTTTTTCCATGCATTTGTACATACGTCTCATTCTTAACGCGTGGCCGACTCGAAGCTGCGAAGCGTGACTCGAGTCTCTCGTCGTCTTGGTCGTCGCCTCACATGTCTGCGAAAATTTTAATAACTTCATATCTACGACGTCTTCCCCGTGTGGACGATATGCAAGCAGTTGGCGTTATATACGGCATTTGTTTTTGTGCCACTACTTGCGTTTGTCTGCAAACTCATTTTTCTATGCTATGGTAGGGAAGAATATGAGATTCCCGGTGATAAATCCACAAAAACTCAAGGTTTAGAGGTCTTATGGCTCGAGAACGTGTGAATCTGACATGCCGCATTACACTGCATCACACAATTCTGGCACTAGGAGAGAAAGAGCCCTCGATATGGACCTACGTATTTTTGGAAACTCTCAAGGAGGACAAATGGTGGACCATTCACCCTTGGAATATCTCATCGTCGAAACGATCATCCAATGATTGGTACAAATGGGCGACAATGTTCCTGATGGTTTATCGATCCTACC
Source organism: Clistopyga incitator (assembly GCA_947507545.1). Classification (NCBI taxonomy): domain Eukaryota; kingdom Metazoa; phylum Arthropoda; class Insecta; order Hymenoptera; family Ichneumonidae; genus Clistopyga; species Clistopyga incitator. Next base: position 10,348,472 of record OX382178.1, on the reverse strand, counting down.
CAATCGCTTATCCGACCGTAGTGCCAAGTAATACGTCACGCACAGTGAAACGTTTGACCAGAAGGGACACCCGGTTGGACTGTTGCCTTTGGTTTTCCCTCCTATACCTCCTAAGTGACCAAACGGCTACATGAAGAGAACTGTATAATAAAAATAGCCAATCGATGTAAAGAAAAATACGAACCCTGTCTGAATATCACAATGTTCATACGTAGTCCAGTCATTCTCGGCTAAAAAGGGCCCGTTTTCTGCAATAACTCGGACAAAGTGGAAGATTGTTTTATCTACTTTATTGTGGCGTCAATAACGTAGACCTGAGCTCTTCTCGAGCGTCGACCGGAAGTCATAGTGATTCCTTTCAAAGAACATGCAATATTCACGTTTTTCTCGAATAAGTCGGTCAGGATTAATTCAGGATTGGATCGTCCAACTAAAGTTGTTAAATAGTTATTACTTACGATAATAATATGAATAATTTATTTCATTATTTTATAATGTCAATTTTGATGTTGTATAACTTTCTTATTCCAACTCTCGGTTTAATTTAATTTATTTTTTGAAAAGCCGTTGATAAAATCACTCAACGTAACTAAATTCTTTGACTGACATCTTGTGTTTCATAAGAAAAAAACTTAAATTTGTTCAACTGTGTAATCTAAGCTGTTCTCACTTCGCCAAGACTGTAACCCTGAACGAACTACCAACAATCAAATTAAATTTGCACAGTATGTACGTCCGGAAGGACTCTTAATTGCCTCTAATAATTTCGTATTGAGTTACAGCATTTCGGTCTGAAAACTAAACGTGATATGTCCATTTGTCTGCGGTTTCCCCTACACTCATTCATAATTTTCCAAGAATACATTAGCCAGTCTCGCGGCGTAACCGTGCGTTGGCTCGGGTAATAGATGTGAAAAAAGGCGCCGCTCAATTTGCCGACTGAGCGCGATCAACGGTAACAACTGGCATTGTTTGGGTTCCGCGTTCTAATTCATTCATTCGAGCGTGTCAAGCAAGTCAGTGTGGTTCACTCCGCTCAGTGTTACATATTTACCGGTGCCGTTTGCTGCACGGCAAACTGGCATCTTAAGACAAACTTGGAATCATTCCAAGTTTTTGGTTCAGGTTCGGAGACAAGGTTTTGTTTTTGCAAGTTAGGATCTTCAGAACATCAAATAATACAAAAACAGTAGTCGAATTATTTCAATGCAATATACTCCGTTTTCACACGCCTTGCATATGACGAGAAGTTAGTCGCATGCGTGGGATTACTTTAGTCTCATAACGCGAATATGAACTTGCCAGTAATGACATTTAGGTCCTCGGTACTACTTGTCATCGATAAATCGTAAAGCAAAGAATTAGCAGGACTTAAGTTGGGCAAAGAACCCAAGAGACCGACGAAGCTCGTTATACAGGGATCTCTTATTAGCGTTAAATTGCTTTATTCGTCCTTCTACTAAACGGGATGATTTCAATGGAGCTTCCGAGAATTGCGGCGTCAGCCAGTCGGTCTGTCTGTACGCATGTCCCGGGGAGACAAGCACCAGCATGTAGCCGTGTACTACGACCCATTTGTAACCCACCAGACCTACTCGTTATCGCACTGTTCCGGAATAAGTGGCTTCCTAAGTGGCTATGGGTGGGTGTGGATGCAAAATATCCAAGTGTAATGTATTGCGACAAAACGCATATCCAACGAAATCGGTGATACTAATGTCTGCCTCTTTCCAAACTAATTGGTCAAGTATCCGATTTTTGTTAGGTTGAGACAAGCATACGTTATTCTGATTTGGCGCGGCCAATAATTCGGCTTAAGCCCGAATTTGAAAAATTTACCTGCGTTCTCATTTTCTTGAGAGCATCATCCGTGGGCAAAAGGGGTATGGAATTATGGGTAGAGTGAAACAAATAACACGAGAGGTATTATTTCGATGTCAATGTGCACTCCAACCGAGAAGAGTGTACGTTTAATGACAGAGAGTGCCGAACTCACTACAGTATGTACAGGCACGAGCATATACTGTCCGTGACACTATATATGGGGCCTTCCATACCGAATTAACCTGAGTTTGACCCCAAACCTGACAAACTCGAATTTAATTCACCTTTTTTAGGCTGTTCTTTGATTCGTAAAAAAGAAACAGACAACTAATAAATGAAAGATAGTGTAATTAGATTTGTATCGCACATATTAATTGCATGTTTCTCTTTGATCACTGATAGAACACCAATATTTTTATTTTAATGACTGATACTTAAAAAAAATGTTTAATGATATTCTTCTTTTTCTGTAACTATTCAAACTTTGTTTTATTTTATTTTTTTGTTTTTTTTTTCAATTAAATTAATGTAAACCTCAGAAAATATCATGCAACAAAGCGAGAAGAAAACGAGGGATGGTCCAATAAATAATAAAAGAGCAAACGTCTTGTCCAATAGCGATATGAATTTGTGCCATCCATTCAGATTAATTGACCAAAATTCTAACAAAAGTCACGTAATTTACCTTGAGAAGAATAATCATGAGGTGGTTTATCAAGATCCACCTGAAGTTTCAAACTATGGCCCGTGATAAGTTTGCCCACTAAATTGTAAGCAAATGTTTTCTGTAGGTCTAATTCATAATTTCAAGGCCTTCAATAGTTGAAGCAATAACATAAACCGTGAACCGAAGTCGAGTGTACCAAGATCAGACGTACGATTGGATATGGAATGGCCCATATATGTATATACAGATATATTATAGTCGTGGCAATTTGAACGACGGGGCTCTCGCGAAATTCAGCGGTGACCTCCGTCACGAATGCGCCGCAAAGTGCGTGAAATTGCATCGTAAATGATCCCGCGAAGCGATGGAGCAGTGAGGGTCTGCCGCTGAGATGAAGGAAAGGGGAGAGGAGTTCGACGAAGGGAGAAGAAGAAGAAGAAGATTCTTGCGGTGTAACGCGTGACGTGCAAGACCAGCCCAAGATGTCCCAAAAAGCTATTCAGACGTCGAGTCTCGAGCCGCATCGACGTCCCACGTATATTTATCGGTGTCAACAACTCTTTCTCTCGTGGGACGTAAACCGTCACCGAGGTTAAAAACAAATAAGATGTTCAGTGAAATATTTATAAACCGAAAAGAGTAAGGCGATGATAAAATTAAGATACTCATTTTTTCGAATCCAATCTGTATTACAAAAATCAATTAAAAGATGTAATGGTATTGGGTTAATTCTCATCGCAATGTATAATAACGGTTACCACGTAGACATTATTATGGCTCAAAATTATTTCATTTGAGTCCATATGGTGTAACAGTTGCAGCATAAGTAAAGCGTCTGTGCGAGAGTGTGAAATTTTTTTTAACCTTCCCATCTTTCCTCGTCGACTTGTCATCATGTCGTTTGATCTACGACGTCTGATGCCCAACACATTTTCAAAAGCGATAAACATCTCCCGAAAATGCGTGAGTACAGATTCAGAAGCAACGAAATATTTTCTTCATTTTCTTGGAAATACATCTATTTTTGACAAGATCTTGAATAAAGATGACCAAGAACTCAGTTAGGGACGAATCGGAATGCTTCAGACATCTTAAACGATACTTGAATATTTCTTTAAGACTACGTTATTTTACAGATTATGATTCCAAAATTGATTACAGTATTACTAATTATAATTGATTATCGTCACATAATTGTCATTGACAACTGCATAAGCACTGACTCTCATTACAAGATGGAACGGATAGACAGACCGTCACGTGACTATCATTTCAACAATATTGAAAAAGTGATAGTCATATAACTGTCCCTTCAGGACAATTTCGAAGAAGAAACAGTCATATGACCGTCATTTTAGAAGAATATTGGAGAAGTCGGCAGTCACGTGACTGTCATTTCACAACTACATTAATGAAATATAACAGTCACGTGACCGTGATTTTCGAAGAATATTCCAGAAGTCGGCAGTCACGTGACTGTCATTTCACAACTATATTAATGAAGTAACAGTCGCATAACCGTCACTTAGCAACTACCAGGCAACTAAATGTTGATTCCCTTGCATCAGTGTTTATCCCGACGGCCTGTTAGTCGGAATAACGTACTGGAGATGTAACAAGAAACGGGTAGTTATACGGCCAAGTCACTAGAGGATCGATTGCCAATGGCAGACTCATTTACGACCATCTCCCAATTAATCAGTGGAGACTGAATTGTGGAACCCGAACTGCGGGCTAATGATGGTGCCTATAATTAATCACAGGTAGATACAACATTACGGCGCACATGGGATTTCTCGTCCTCTTGGAAATCGGTGATCGCAATATTGTATAGTGTTTCCGACTCCACACTCGGGTTCGGTATATGGAGAGAACGTCATAAAGCCAATACATTGAGATCTCGTGCCTCGAGGCGTTAGTTGAGTTAGTACTTGTGATACTATTATACTCTGACGTGAACTCGTGTCAGGATATCATCCGTACGAGATGCAATTCTGCAGAGACCAAGTTCGGTGCACGCGGTTATATGCGAAATCATCGTGCACCGAATTCTGCGTAACTAAATTCTACAATATACCGAACTCTACACATCACCAAGTTGTCAACGACAATGATATACTGCAAATCTATTGAATTTGCGCAAAGCAGCTGCCCACAGGTGTCATGAGTATTATATTAAATCGGATATAATGCACCAAGCATTGTCACCCAAGTTAAAATTAGATCAGTACGATAGCAAACTATTTGGGAACTTGAATTAAATAAGAATGGTTGGGGGATGTGATACCCTATAAAAAGTAAACGTGTTGTTGATAAAAGGAGATTGTAGGTGGGCGGTGCTGAGAATCCCAGATGTTGTTGAGTGGCTACAAAACGGCAAATCCTAGATGTTAAGAAGTCGTTCACTATCATTAACACTATAGTAACTTTTTACCTACGTATAAGCATGTTGCCTTCGGTGACCAAGTGATAAGAAGGGTAATTACAATGTAAAGAATACTGAACAACACGCTCGATAATATGCTTAGTATTTTCAATATTGCATGTAAATACTATGCTAAAGATCAATTAATTTCTGTACGTGCTACAACATCTCGAATATGAACAATCTGTTCTCTCTTCCAACCATTTTAATCCGTGTGAAGGAATCGGCATAAGTGCGATTGATTTTATCGCACGTTATATTTTCGTTCTGTCAACTCATTTGTTTTGTCCTTGTTACCGGTCGTTTGTATGCCCTTTTTTCCATTGATTACTAATCCAGCAGTTCGTTACACCGTTCGTTAGTAACAAGTGCAAACCATTGACCAATTGTCCCAATATGAAGTCCTCTAAATATAGTTGGCAAATTTCATCGATATAGTCGGGGGTGCAGATGGGTGAATAGCCCGAAGGTGAGGGTTGTGTCACGGCAGTCGTGGTGGAAGGGGACAGGCACATTGCAGAGAATACACAGTAGGCGTACAGCGTGGCGAAAACGCAAAGCGGAACGCCATCGGCGACTTGATGTACGCCAGCAAACGGCGTATATTCGGCAGTTTGGGTGTTTCCGAAATCCCGGCAGTGCACGATCCAATTACCAAACAGTTGTCTGGAGCCCGGGTGGAGTTGTGTGCTCTGGACGAGCGTAAACGAGACAAGTCGACGAGAGGCGTTCGTTGCTATAGATATGTACCATGCTACCGTGTGGTGCTCGTGGTGTTCGATCGTGGATGGCTAAAATGGTATGGGCACGTCGAACAGAGAACGTCACTCACAGTATATGCGATAAGTGGCCCGAGGATAGCGACCCGATATCGTTGCACAGGTGTGAAAACTGCCCTTTGTAACTGGCCAGTGAGTTCGTTCGTTTGATATCCCAACCTTCCACCATGCCCCCCCACCCCCCGTCCCCCTCCAACTCTCCCACACGATGCTCTTTTCACCGTGATCGAATCAACGAACGATAAAAACCTGGCTATTCCGGGATTTTACATCTCTCCATGTGGACGTGCGCCTAATTGGTGAGCAGAGAGGCGAAAAAACGCACACCTATGCCTACTTAACACGCAGGCTGCTAACTAATGTCAACAGAATGATGAGGGAATTGTAGTTTCGAAATCGTTTTTAACTGACTCATCAACAGGAACTGAAGGGCTTGAAAAGTGCCAAGGGTGGGAATTACATTCCCGTTGGTTAGTTAATAGCAGTTTCAAATTATGAGGATTCCCGTCATTCAGCGGAAAGGATAATCGGGGGCTAAATGGACTCTGTGATCCCCTTATGAGTTAACCTTACTCACTGATTATGATGTGTTCATATATATATCTTTAATTAAAAAGTAGTAAAACCCAGAATTGACAGCTCGCATAGGATCATAATCCAATGGAAATAAACGAAAAAAAGGAAAAACGTTACTAATCTGCAATTTGCTAACAAATCAATGTTTGAAAGATTTGATTGCCAATTGAATGTCTAAAGATTTTTGTCTGACGCATTACAAACTATCAGGGATCTGGTGTAGAAACAAATGGATAGAGGTCTCAGTTCTCTCAGGTCTTATGACTATGATAATATGCAAATAAAACATCGATTTTCACTTCATCATGATAACTTTTTAGAGACCCATAACTATTTTTTGAATGCCTGATTCTTTTGAGAGCTCCGTCTCATGATGAGAAAGAACAAACCGGGGTGAATCTAATAATAAGATGACAAATATACAGCTGAAATATTGTCGATCTAATAAATATGTGAGGGATGCTCATTTCTGTATATGCACCCTGCTACGTCTGAATGTAATAAAGTAAATGAGTTAAATGCGAGCAATATATTAGAATATATAGTCCTGCTAATGTGGCAGGATGAGCATTAGATTCCACCGATGGACAATCAAGATTATCATTGTGGAAAACTCGAACCCAATTGCTGTCCAGATAGCCTCCATAAAAACGACGGTCGAGGACATCCCATGAATATTTCGGTTCTCTATTAAACTTGAAATCAATGTGACATTCATGGCTCTCTCCCTTCATCAATTCTTTAATATACATATTAACGTATGTAGGTATTAGGTAACCTGGCGTACTTAGAGAAATCTTTTGAGAGGATTATGGGTGCGAGAGAAGCAATTCGAGAATCCGTAAGCAGTTTCGGAGTTAGTATTCCCGTAGCGTCGTGAGACAAAGCCTATTATTAATTATCTGAGAGCCGTCGTGGTATATATGCCAGCGGCGACCTTCTATCCCCGCGACCGCGCGCAGCACAGAAACACGATGACGCAGCTCGGGCGTTAAGCTCGAAGCTCGAACAGCAGTCACGTCAGATTTCCTGGTGACTGGATCCCGCTCATGCTCGTTAATTAATTCCCGGATTGCATTCAAAATACCCCAAGGTCTTCGCGAAGCTCTCGAGAACGAAGTCGAGGTGAGTGAGGCGGTTGATGTTGGAGAACCCAAGGAAAACTCCGGCTTTATTGGGCCCTTCAGCGTCTCAGGAGCATAACGAGCTTAGGACCAAAACTTTCATCTAACATCAACAGGATCTAAGAGGGCCACACTGCGGCCAGTGTTGCTGAACTCATTGTTGGCTAAATCAGTTGATCGTCCCTGGCATGGTCCGCTTCGTACAAGCTTCGAGGTGTTTTCTTTCAATCTCGGATTGGCTGGGATTATTCCCGTGTCAAGGAGTCATGACCACCCGCTGGACATTTCCTGTTTATTTTATTTTATTGCACCTGTTTTACACATAAACACACAAGGATATACATATTTTTCTCCACGCATCATCGTATTATTATTTATCGCACCTCCAGCTTCAGTACATTGTTGAAGAAACAATGTTCAACTTGCTCATGCAAGAAGCATTATTTGGCATCGCACATGACAGTAAAAGCTATAAAGTCTTAATTCGATCAAATTTCGGATCAACTGATTTGTCTGACAATGCGATAATTCTGACAGTCGCAATCACTATTTCGCAACACCGTGGACCAAAATCTCACAGTGACATTAGACCATGTATTAACTTATACTTGCATTAGTTCTGAATACAAATACGAAATCGTCGTCCCACGGTCTCCGTACGTCGTCATAATCCATTTATGTGACGAGGAACGCCTCCAAACAGACCGAAACTTATTAAGCTGCAATTTCTCTATTCTGAACCGTTGTCACAATTTAATTTTAGCAACCGTTAGAGTAACGTTGTTTGGCAAAACTTAATCATCTATTATATTAATGTATATTGTTCGTTATTTCCAAGATCTCGTTTGCTCTCGCTTATCATTGCACGAGTTTAATTTAATTTAATGTCCAACTATATCGACTTTTGAGCACATGTCTGATGCATCAAAAACAAGCGAGATTAAATAGAAGCTCGTTTCCCATCGCGGAACAGGAGGTCGGGCAGACGAAACGGTTTTTGTAAGTGAGTACTAAATTCCACATAGATTAAAGTACACCATTTTGGTGTGCTTGATAAACTAAATTGCTGCCTCTATGTATATTGTGCAGTCCCTACAGAAACAACTGTCGCCTGAAATATTTTTTATTAATATTCCAGAACTTCATTCAACTTGACACCAATCTGATAAATACGAAGGTACACGTTCATCATCGATACAATACAGATTTCATATTCGACTGACAGATGGCGTTATATGAAAAGGGATATTGATCCGTAAGGCTTTCAATACCGACCCCTTCATGGTCTCCCAATTTCGCCAATTTCGAATATAGTCACGGAATATCATTGCAAATTTCAACCCAACGAGCAAATATATTAATAATCATTTGCGTAATCATTAATGCAATTTCATATTCATATTGGTGTAACATATTGCATGACTATATCGGTTTCTTTCTCTCTCTTTCTCTCTCTCTCTCTCTGGGACGGACTTTGTACATGACCAAACGGAAAAAACGGATCACATTGCATGGAAAATTTATCTATTTACCATTCATTTCCGTTTTTCAATGCTCACGATGAAATAGGATTACGTATACAAAAGGATTAAGTTACACACTCTGATCTCCTGTTGCTTGTAGGCAAGTTCAGCCGAAAACAGAGAACCTGTCCAGCAGTAGGAAGCTAATCCGGGTATGCGGGAAGCTTGTCAATCATTGTTATAAACACTACAATGCAGAGGAGAAACGTTTATAAACTTGACAACAAATTTTATAATATTGGATTCATGTAAAACGTTATGTCTTCAACTAAAATAGTGATAACATAATTTTATTTGCCACAATTAACAACATTTTTTTGCAAAGCTAACACTTCTCTTTACCAAGCTACCAGAATATTTTACCAGGCTAGCACACAATGCAATATTTTCATTTTCAATTATACACATCTAAAAAGTGACTGGTACTTTCAGATGTTCAGAGACAATAATTGTCCTCAGATGTCTAGTAATGTATTTTCACTTTTTGAATTTTGTTAAATATGCTTTATTTCGAATAGATTGCACTTTTCAAAATGTTGCGCAAAGTAAAAGTTGCATCTTCACTTGTTGCTTAGTTTCCCCTCTGTTACACGGACAAAAATTACATCAGTGAAACAGCAAAGTTTTAGTTGATAGGTAGTTTTTGCTGTACTAGCCTTTGGTTTTGATCTTGTAGCAAGCAAACTGCGGTGGAAATAAACAATGCGGATCTTGCTTGATTTACCAGTGGAATAAATGACTTGCTAATCCAACAAATTATTTGCTATAAAAAAAAATTTACTGAGCTGTTACAACAAATAATTTGCGTTGTCAACGAATCTACTATTTTCCAAAAAGCATCATGATAAGAATCTTCTTTCTAAATTTAGTTTGTGTGACTTTTTTATATGAATATCCGCAATAAACACTTTTCGTTTATTTCAACAAAACTTTAAAAAAAAATTATTTCAACAAAAATTCTGATTGAAGAAAAATAATGATCATGAGTCGGTATTTTCAACAGGTAAGTAACATTAAAAATGGAATAGAGTTGCGACTCCGTCATTGACGTTTGATTTCAAACCGACCTGCAACCTCTGGCTGTAAATGACGATTAAAACCGGAATCCCATATGTACACAAGTCGTAAAATATTCTTTTTAATAATTGGGCGTATGTCAATATAACCGGGCCGTTTACCTTATCGTGGCCCGGCCCAACGAATATACTTCCCGAGGCCCGATGCGGATGCCTGCCCCTCGAGGCACGAAGGCGACGTACCATAGCGTATACATCAGAACCCGCTCGCACTGTACGCGGACAAACCCTTTTACATCATCCTCTTCCCCTTGAATAGAGTAAGCATCCACCCCAACAAAATATATACCTACTACTTGCCCAGGCCTCGTAACGCTGGCGTTGAACCCAACGAAGGGAAAATCCACCGATGCATGCCACCCCAGTTTTTTTCTTTTTTCTTTTTTTTTTTCATCCGCCTTAACCCGGGTAATAATACGTACACCGAGATGCATCGGTTTAGAGGAACGATTCACTCCCCCGGCTGCGCATCGCATCAACAGCAGCCGTAGTTTCGAATCTGGTAATAAAAAAAACGGGTGCACCCTACATCTGCTCCTATACTATAATACGAAGAATCCTGCGCCGAAATATATATATATATTCACAATGCAATGAGCACACCGCTCTTTTCGCTCCAATGAATCTTGCCTTTTTTTATTCCACATGCAGCTTTTCCAATTCGTACAGCAACCCCTTTAAAGGCGGTTAAGGAAAATGTAACTTAGTTATGGAGATCGAAGCTGAGGGGTTTTAGGCTACTGGATGGCCTGTGGCGATGATAATGGAGTGAGAATAAACGTGAGAAGCTCCCTAGGCTGATGCTTTTTATTAATGAAGACGGTTGGATAAATTACGGAGATTTCGAGTGATGGGGATAGAAATGAGACAGACCCTTTTAACCCCTTTCAGCTTGTTTCTCTGCTCCGAGCTCTTTTGGTACAATCTGAAAAGGCTTCACTGCTATCGTCTAGAAATATCGGGAAAATGGGAACGGAAATTAAGACATTTCCACGAGCGGAGCAAGAAGACATTTCGAGACTTCACCAATGTCTTAAGATCCACCAGTATTCTTATTTGTCCCGAATTAAATTGAATAACTTTAACCGGAACTCACTTTTGAAGTAAACGATTTTAAGAAATACTATACTTATTTTTCTCGGGTCTTTATTTTGATAATCATTTTTCTGGGCGTAACTGACTTATGTGTAAATTTGGAAGAGTCCGAAAATTTTTACGTTGTTGAGTACATTGCTTCACAGAAATTGATCCTCTATTTACTTTTCCAAAGTTAACCGATATTCCAAGCATGAAAAATGGTCAATTAGGAATCTCCGGTTTTTGTGTTCATATACTCTAAATATTTTTATAATCATTGAAAAAAATCGTTTGGGGGAGAACTTTTTTTAACAGAAAGGAGTTGTAATTAGTACATTTTTTTGATTCTTACATGACAATTTAGTTCAAACCCATTGTTAATTTTGGACACTATCCTGCATACGCCAAATTCCATACTGTATGCCATTCCGGATCCCTCACATTTCAGTGCGGTGATCTATATTTTAAATAAAGTTATTTATGAAATAAAATTGATGAAACTAAAAATGGGTTCGATTACGAAAACCCTGCAGAATTTAATACATATTTGATTAGACTGTACATCGGAAACGCTAAACCCCCCGGGAACAAGCTTATACTTTAATTCGTAAAAATACCCTCGCTCTCTTCAGGAGTGGTCCACAGTTAGCGCTTATATTTGCTTCCATTTAAAGCGCGCACTGAATAAATGAATTATCAATGCAATTAAGACTCAGTACGGCATAGACATAATTATGTACCCCCGAGTCATTAGACTTTCGTTTATTCTCTCAAAACTGCGAGCCAGAGTGCGTTTCAATCAATCCAGTTTTGCCAACAGGCAAGCTCGACATGATGAACCTGGCCTGAGCGCAACAGATACGAATATCGAGGGGAAAGCTGTACACCGAAACTAACGGGAATTGCATTAAGCTTTTCGATGATATTTTCACACGCGGGTGCCGCGCCACGATTTACAGCACATCAGGGAATTATGGTTTTCGGTGGAAAAAGCTATGGGGCGAGAGGGATGATGTTGTCTGGCGATGATACCATAAATAACAGAACAAAAAGGCCGCTACCTCAAACGCCAGTGCTCTGCTGTTTCCCCACCTTGCCTGTCGCCCTCCGAAGGTCTCCAATTCCCTTTTTTCATTCGTCTCGACGTATACTGATTAGAATCCTGCACACTTTACGGTTCCTCCTTCATCGACAAATTTGTCACTCGAAACAGAAATTGATATACATGTTCGATTGTATATCGAGCATGAACAAAATGAGTCTTATATCATATTTCCATATTTTTAATATTTCGCAAAGCTATGAGAAAATGTATCAATAAATGCTCACTTCCTCATCAAAGAAACTGTATGAACCATGAAAAATATTAAGAGAGACTTGTTCAAAGTACGCAGCCTTGATTTTCAAACATTTTTTAAAGCCGAAGTAAAAAAAAAATCTATTAACAGATATCATTCGTTTCCCCGTATTTAATACACTTGGGAGACATATATTGTTGAATCAAAATGAAGTTGATACAATAATTAGATAAAACGACTTTCTAAACGTACATTTGACATATATAACACAGTTACTTTAAAGTGGTTTAAATGTGTTTATATAAATGGCTTGCACTGGTGATATCTCAGAGGCAGTGAAGGCTGCAAGTTATTCTAAAGAATAACTTAAGTCACGACGATTCTTATCGGACTGCTGAACATGAATCCTTTCTGACAGGAAAATGGTTGTTCAGAAATGTGGAGAAAAGTAGATTCCTGTACTACACTTGCTGGCGGATAATTATTCAGATCTGGCAACAAAGAACGTGCACCATATTCACGTTAAATAATGTATAATTCAAAACGATAGAACACCCGGGGCAGCTTGTAGCTGGCTGCCGGTGGGGAACGTGCACTTCACCAAAGAATCATCATCTCGGCTTTTTCACCCCTTCCTCTTCATTCTCTTTTCCTGGCCTCTACAGCTCCACCGATGCGAATACGTATTCCGCCATAACTCCCCTCTCGCCATGTCCATTCTGTTTAGCCTCTTCTGTCTTGAATTAATAAGCTTTCTAGTTAGCGCAAGAGTAAGAATTCCTGTGAAATCGGATTTACACGTCGCTTGACGGTGGAATCAAGCTGCCATGGAGGCACTTCACCAGGTTGCATATATTTTTCGTATAGTCATACATAACTCTTCTCCAGTTACATGGATTATTCTGACAGGCACGAGGGTGTTAACCATGATTGAATAGATAACGAATACACACCTGCTTCACGCACCTTAGTGACTCAGTCGACCCACCCTCAATTTGGAACCGTCCTCACTATAACCATACTTTAAGATCCGGCAGACGCGCAAGCTGAGCCACATTCAGAGCTCCACAGGAAGTGCGGAAGTTGGAGTGACAAGAAAATTTCGTTATCTCGCGAGCCCAAAAAACGCTGAGCTTAAAGTGAAGCCCTGAATGTGGGTTGTATCGCATTTCCCATTCGTACAAGATCCACCTTCAGACACCACCTATATTCACAGTGCCTAAAGGATGTATGGAAAGCTCAGAATATGTATCGACACAGTCAGCCTATCAGTAGGCCTGTCGATCAGGAGGCTAACACACCAGGAGACCGATCGATTCAGCTGCTGTCCGCTACATTTCGGTCCCTATCGATTCGGTAAATTTCGACACTTTCTGATTTGTCCCATAATTAGTTATACCAAAGTATCGACCACAAGGTACTCCGTGTGAATTTTTACAGATTTTTCAACACACTATTTCAGAAAATGCCGTTTTTTTTCAAGTGCATGTCGCGAAACTTGAAGTTACTGAAAAAAATGTCTGCACATAATGGCTGTCGGCCTTTTGGTAGATTTCGATCGGAATCTTCGAAGTAAGTCGCACAATTTTTTTTCTTGGTTAAGAAAATTACGGAGCATGCGGACAAAAAATAACTTGAGTAGCAAGAATCGCTGTTTTAGGGTACAAAACGAAAGCAAGATAACTCAATATAACACCTTGCTTTATAACGGAATCTTTATTTCGAAAAGAGCATTTATTAAATAAGCAAAATGTAGAAGACTTGCAATATGTAGTATTTTGGAGAGTTTATTGTCGCTTTTATATTACCACAATCGTTGTCAAAAGTTCTTCTCGAAACTAGAGTCGGATTTGTCCATTCGTTAATTATCAATCAAAGCATAGGTCGATTAAAATCAAAATTTCAACCACATTTATATATATTTTTTTCCTATTGTTGGTTGTTGGCGACTCCAGTCCTTCGCCGTTGACATTCTGGGAACTAGAATGGCGAAAGAAGGGTGCAGAAGAGGGGTTCGAGTGGTGATAAATCAGCTCTTTTCGAGCAGTTCTCAATCGGTATCACATTTTTCTTCCAAACAAATAATCAACTGACCTCGTTTTCTGCAGGAACACCCTACAAAATGCGACTACGGCGTAGCTGGGGGGCTCCTATGATGCGTTCACGGTTCCATGAGTACCGCGCGCACTGGGATCAGTCGAAACAAACTCCCGTCCGCTACTCGAGTGGTGCTGGAATTAAAATGGAGCATAAATCAACGGAGCGACCGGCGTTGAAGTTCCAACAGAGAAGAGATATATGTGGTATTCTCGTTTACGGTTTCGCGCGCTCGGTTGGGGTGCCCCGAGCGTTATGGGAAAGCTCAGGGAACGTGAAAGCTCCAAACCTTCAGGATAAACTGATTCCATCAAAGCGTGGAGACTTGAACTATTTTTTTTCGTCTCGCTCTAGCCCGAAAGGGTGTCTCGCTCAATCGACTTGATGACTCGGCAATATCGGAAAGAGTCGTCGTCGACAAACCCACGTACGCTAGTGACCGTTGGTGGCCTTGTTGGTGGGTAAGTGAGGGTGGCATACCTAACGCCCAAACTCGATGTCAAGATGATTGGAAAACTACCACGTCTCTAACGATGCCCTACACGGAAAAAAAAGAATTGGTTGGAGCGATAAAATTGGTCGGAATAAACTAGTTGGTTGGGCCAACAGGAAAATTATTTGACAACCAACCAACGATTGGATGACCCAACCAACTAGCTTGTCAGTTGGACCAAAAATTGATTAACCTCGCCAACTTAATTGCTTGGAGCATATTTAGCCATGCGAGTTGTTAAGGGCCACCAATTATTTCCGGTACGGTCTCACATTTCGACAAGTAATCCTATGGCCATTGAGGTACGATTTTTTCCACCGATTTTGATCTCATGATGTGGGAAATCTGTCGATTTAAGAACTTTTAATAACTTTTAATAACCTTTATCAATGATGAGAACATTCATCTTTTTTTTTTGTTTTTGTTTTTTTAAATCCTTACAATGCATACATTTTATATTCCTGATATACACATAACGACCTGCGGTTTTTTAAATTTTCTTAAATAGTCCGTTAAAACATAGTGACATACACAATCGTGCACCATTATTGATATGATGCGTTTAACACAAAAAAAAAAGAAACTTTTTGTACCGAAATTAGTGGTCTCCCGGGAAATTGTCATAATCCCTTGTGTATTAGTCACCACATCAAAAGTGGGATTTCGAAAAAAATTAAGCTTGTGGTGTCCTGAATTATATTAGAGCTGTTTGACGAGGTGCTCGCGATATTGCGCATTACAAGCACGTTAAGCATCCTCCAACGACGTCAATTTGCCTTAATTCGTGGGATGCTGTATGCGCAGTCGTGTACGAAGTGAACATGAAGGGGGAAGAAAACTTGTTCCTTGCAAAGCTCCAGTTAGCTCAACGAGGCTCAGTCCTTAGGTATAGGTATTTACGACAATGCTGCGTCTGAAGGCCGAATGGAGATCCGACGGCGCACCAGCCAGCAACACAACCACCTTTAATCCCCTCTTCCCAAACGTGCACGAAACCGCAATAGTCTCACAACTGCTACTCGCCGTAATATCACCTATTCATAATCAGGAGGGCTGAGCTCGTCTCGGTCTCGACTCTCGCCATTCTGCTGCTCAGATGAAGAAATAATTCGGCCAACTTCTACCCCTCTCTTTCTCACCCTCGTTTTCATAAGTACCTCGTGGTTAGAGAACTGCCTAAACGAACTGGTGGGAATGTAGTGAAATAATCGGAGGGATATTTTTTCTTTTCAGAACCATTAAGGAAAGCATTATCCAGCAAAGACGTAACGTAAATGGCCCAGTCATCAGCCATGTACCAGTGATCGTCAATTGTGGACTTTGACCATAGATTTTGCTACACTCGAAGCACACTCCCAATTACTAGTATAACATGGCCGATGACTGGGACGTTAGCGAAATTGTCATGTCTATGCAGGATAACGTCGTTTTATTAATGGTTTGTAAAAGAGGATTATTCTACTAAATTGCCTCCGACTCGTTTAGGCTTCGTACTCAGAGAATTAAATTTAGTGAAACAACTCTACGATTATATAATTTATTGGCTCCGAAAAGTATAAAGTTGTTTCGCAATCTAGAAAACTTTGAAGAATTTTATATATTTTTATCGTTTGTGGAGACGAATAATTTTCTGTTTTTACCATTTTCTCGGATATTTCAATTTGAGACTTAGTTCTTATATTTCTCGCAAAGAAAAATTATCTCTGTGAGACCGCTTAAACTGTCAGGCTGAATTTTTTTGAGGAAATGTACACGACATTTTCCTTTGTAGGGGATTATTATTATCAATACTGCTGCGACAAAATAATGATGAGATTCTAAATAGAGATGATGATAGCTCTAAAAGACGCTAACGCGTTAAATTTTCTAAAACTGTAGTTAATAAAACGAATACGGAGGAATTTTTTAGGGTTTGCTCCTCAAACGAATGTTGTGAACTTACGAACGAATGAATCATAATATAATTCGGCTAACAGTTTTCCACGAAAAATGGTGTAGATTTCGTTGGGAAAATACGGTAGCACATAGAATGAATCGACCAAGTCCACACGTGAAGTGTTTTTTAAATGTCAGTCGGGCGTTCTAAAGTTCTAAAGAAACGTACTTTGGCTCACATTCTCGACCTTCACCTTCTTTATGGTGTACCGAGCTCAACCGCAGAAACATCAGATATTTCTGCACTACGACCCAGCACAGAATAACTTGCGGCTGGTAAATCGCAGCGCGTGGCTTCGAATGGCGTCCTTTTATGAAAATAAATAAAACGAATTGGTGTATACGAGCTGAATCGCGATCTTTAGCTTTTGCACGCAGCATATTTATTGCTGCCATAATATGCACAGTGAACCCTCGAGTATATCGGGGGTGGTTTCGTGCGGCTGTATATCAGCCAAGAACCATAAGGAACTGGCGAAAAACACGGTGCATAACAACGTATTCGCTATTTCCGTGGCGTATTGGCTTTCCCAGCAAAAAGAGGGCTTGAATTCTGGATTTTGCGCTTAACCCCCCATGTTCTCTTGAATTCTCGGTGTTGTGTACAGTAGAACCTCGATTTTTTTTTCACTCTCCGCAGATTGAAGTGAACGTCGGTCACAAATGTCAACATTTTGACGAAACTTTTTCGTTTGTCACAATGGGAGTAAATAAGTTTTCTATATTGATTGCACTTTCATTGAAATTCGGTAGTTTCATTTGAAAGGCCCAATGACAAAAATGTTTAGTCACAAATTCGGTAAGACTGACCAACTCATTGCCTCAAGTTCCGAAAGTAAATAATGTCCGAACGGTGTTTTAATTAAGGCAAAACAATCGCGTGTATCAACTAAATTAATGGGCGCGGATGCTGAGACAAATATATATTCTTCTTTGACAACAAAACAATTATTACGGTGAATGCAGAGATAATGCTCGTGAGAATTATCTCATGGTACCATCAACTCCTTTTTTTTGTGTTCAATCAAATAATTTCTGCGCCAAACGCAACCACTAATTCAATTGATATAAGCAGTGTTACCAATAATGAATTTCATCTTCTATGATAACATATCGTAACAAAAATATATACTAATTTGAAGTCGTAATTTGTCTTCTCATAAAATCGAGGAGCTCAGTTAAACGATTCCATCATGTATATGCAGTGACCAACAGAATACATTCATTGCAACTTGTGACTACCGGGAATAGTCAATGGAAATATGACCATTTTTTGGTTGCTCGTTAATTCAAACATAGGAATTATCAATTATTTACTCATCGACTTAAAAAAATGAAAAAAATTTGTGCCGTCTTAGATTTTTCAAATTTGCACTTTCCGCTAAATGGATACAATGCTTGCCTTCGGTAGTCACTCGAGGTTGCACCTTTAGATTCATGATGAAAAACGTATTAGCCCACGCTCATTTTTTCTTCACGCGTTGGCCAACTTAACTTAGCCAAGCCGCATGGAAGGAAAAGAGAAAAAAAAGGTAGGCAAAAGTGGGGACATGAGTGTAGGAGAATAGACAGAAATGAAGTCGCAAGAAAATCGGGATTCCACTGTACTTCTATGCCATGTGCTTCTGACAAAAAGCTCGCACGGCAATGCCCATAGCCGTTATGTAAAGTATACGCTTGGCGTGTGCACGTTCAATGAAATCGCGGTGTGCGCGACAGAAATTCCAGCGAGCTCTGAATTCGTATGGACTTTTTAGCCTCGCTCGACTCTGCAGTGAGCTCAGCGCGGCGAATGCTCAAACCCCGATATGCTGTATGTCGAGGCCAACTTTCGGGATCGTAAGGGAGCAGGACACTTTTATTTATTTCATGGTAGCTAGCGAAACGGGCGTATAACTCCGCAACCCTACACGAGTTCGCGGAGTATATACGACCAGCTACAACAACTTCGAGGACCCAGTGTAACTAACCGTTGCTGAGCGCCCAGAGCGCACTGAGCGCCCAGAGAACTAAACATCCAAAGGGTCAATAGGGTAAGCGTCGCAGAGATTGGCCCTTTTGAAAGAACGTACGTCATTAGTTACAAACATCACGTTGCCTCTTTTATTCAATGCAGTCCACGGGCCAATCGCTCGATGTCGACCAACGTCTGTAGCCTGCAACGTCGCCATTGCAGCGCCGATGCTCTCGCACAAACTGACAAGTTTTATGGGTTTGGCGATTAAAATAAAATACGAAAAGTTGGCTTGACCGCACGGCATGGTTGAGGTATATGTATATATGTATTATGTACATGGATATGTATAATGCATTCGCCGTCAGTCGGTACTATTTTTCTGCACCTCTCTGAGTAATTATGTGGAAAAGTGGTCCACAGTAAAATAATGTAATTGGTGACTGACCCTCCCAAATTCTCATCGATTTAAATAAAGAGCAAACAGAATCATCTCTCATATTTAGTTCGTCCGGCAATTTCCTGGCCTTCGTCGAAAAGTCTGTTTTTCCGCACTAGTATTACAAAGTACTATTATACAACATTGCGACTGAATTCGATCATGATTGACGTTCTCGATTTTTGTATATTCGTTTTATTGTTTTACGCCTAACCCTTGATGTCACGCAAAATGTTTTGGAACCATGAAAAAATCTCCAATTGGCAGAAAATAAATCTATGCCACGATTTTGTTCCAAAATTAAGTGATTCCAGTTCAAATATCAAGTTTAAGGTACGTTCACAACTTCGTGGAGATAACATGTACATTTGAACCTGTAATTTTTATTGCAGAATTTTACAGTTGCAAAAAAAAAATACGAATGTAGTAAAGTAATGCAAAGAAAAATCTGAGATGTTCAGGAAAAAAAGTTGTTGAACTTGCGGAGAATACCGTGTACATACAGTACTGATATACGATAAACTTAGTATATGGGTGCGCCTATACCTCATGGACACGTTAGAACCGTTACGGTACTTTTTAATATGGCATATAGCAGTGGGTGACCGCACGTTGGCCATCGCAGCCCTCCATTCGGGCTTTGACGATAAGGCACGACCGTTATTGGACCATCGCGTGCCTATCAAAGCGGCAATCACACTCCGCGATTCGCGTCTCTCCCTATTTTCTCTCGCTTCTCCAAGTTTTTTTTTTCCCCTCGTTCTGGCTGAACGAGGTTCAGCCAGCGTAAATGTTGGTGGATTGACGCGCGATTCCTCCGTCCAGTCGAATAAAATATCGAGATCTCGGACGGGTCGAACGTGCCTCGAGGATGATGATTAACGCCAATGCCGTAGCGGATACCGTCACCCACGTCCACCAACAAAATGTATATTACTGATAAGAACAAGAGGCGATCAAACAACGAGCGAAGTCTTTCCAAAATGATGACTTATTATCTTTCGAGAAGGAGGAATCGTTGGCCCTATATATATAGTTACTAAATATTTAGAAAATTTGATGGCAGCATGTCTCTGAAAAAAATTATGTTGGCAGAATGTTTTGTAATCCGTTAAGGAAACCGAGTTAAACATTCATTTGGTAATACAAATACTTTGCCCAAATAAAAAATTTAATCCTCTTATAATATACGTCAAAAACTAATATATTGCAATTCTTCTATTTCATGTTTATTTCACAAAAAGAAAACTGCATTTGGTTTACGTTATAAAAAGTCAAATGGTTCATAATACAGTATTAAAATATCCCTAGTGTGGAAATCCTGATAAAACTCAAGGCCATTTATTTTTCCGCAGTCGTGCGGTTTAATTTCTGCATGGGAATTTTTAAATCGTTGTTCTGAAATATTTCTCAACTCACTGAAATTTCGTTTTTCAACGATATATTGTCAAATTGAAATTGTAAATTTGCAATAAAGATTATTGCATTATTCCAGCACTATATCTTGAGCGTAGTTTATTGATAATGAAATATTACTGCAATATACTCTGCTGTTACGAGGATGCTGGATGAAACGGGAGCCGGGCCAACAACGAGCGAAGTCTCTGCAAAACGATGAGCTATTGGCCCTTGAGGAGTAGGATACCGTGGTTCTAGATTACAAAGAGCAGAGTTATTGGAATATCGATTAAATTAACACGAATAACGAAGAGATTCTCCGGTTTTTGACGACCAAAGGGGACTGAGAATCGTTTTGACTCATCCCCTTACAGAAATGTGCTTTCCAAGCGCCACCAGTCTTTCTATCTATATCGCAATCCTGCTGGTCTTTGGAACGGACTCCGCGAATCGCTCCAGACTTAATTCAGCCTTCGCACTGGTGTAATTTCGTAAAACTGCTTTAGAACGAGGCGTCTAATGAAGTTTTAACGGCTCCCTTCCAAGGAACCAGCCGTGAACCTAGTTACAGGGACTTTCTTCGTTGTTTGACGGGTCGTCATAAGAACACGGAGAACGAGAAATCAGTTCATTGTGAAAAAAAAAAAAAAAATTCTGTGCCATTGTAGTAATGAAGACCTTGGGTTCTTCGAAACGTTCAATTTAATTCGAATAATTGCTTTACGATGAGCGTATTATGCCTATTGAGCGGAACTACCATCATAAGTGCACTTGATCAAATGGATAAATGGACTGAGGTGTCAACGGAACAGCATACGGAACGGTTTATCTTGGGCAAGTATGATTGAGAGTAGGATAAAAAAGACACCAGGTATAGTTGATTTATTTCCCAAACTACTCATGATAAAAATTTGAAACAAAAGGCAAAGTGGAACCTTAATGTTTTATCTAAAATCTATTCCAATCGTAATAGTTCAATTTCAACGATCATTCGGCAAATCAATAAAAATAACAAAAAATCGTTATATCAATCATTGGCATGTGGATCTATGACCGATCAGTAAAAAATTTGAGGCATTGCATCCAAATTCGTTGATATTAAGGCTCCAGGATCAGGATCATGTAAGTGTCTGACGTAGCGAACTTACATTCGGGATATTGCAAGAAAATAATTAATACAAAAATTACGAGAGGAGGTAGTCTCGCCTAGTCAAGCAAAATTGTTTGTTTCTCAGTTGAACAAACAAGGTTCGATTATTCGTCGATAGGCTTAACGATCGAAAATAATTCGACTGCGATTCGCCTCTTTCTCCCTTTGCCCATCACCTTTTCCAAGTCATGGAGCCCAACGTTTCAGTTCCCTGTGATCATTGACCAGGTTGGATTATTAACAGTTAACTTTTACGGAGCTATTTCTGCTGCTGCTCCGTTTTCCGGCGGTAGAGCATCGACTAAACACCGCAACCGGGGTACACAGCATCGAGTGACCCGAGGTGTGTCTGGTATGGCCCAGTGGAGCGTGTTCTCTCTTCGTCTCCACCCTGGCTGTATATTCTCCACCATCGATATCCCCTTGACGCGCAAGCAACTGACCATATCCTGTTCATAGACGAAATCTTCCAAAAGAACAATTATTACCGATCTTAATGCTCCATAAAACGCTTACCTCCCAATTTCCAGAGAATTAACCAGCGGACATGGGCCACGTAATAGTGCCGGAATTTTGGACTAAATTCGATGACTCCAAATGTAGGGTAGAAGAGCTATCATCTGATTCAGTTTCGGGCTAGGGCTACATAACCGTATATAGGATAGAACTCAAAGAACGTCAAAGGATCTCCCTCTCGCTCATCATCCGACAACTTTTAACGACTCACTTTCGCGCTGTAATTAAATTTCTACGCGTCTCCGTGGTGCTCCTCGGGTTTTTGGTCGAACGACATTCCGGATGGCCTGCGCCACATCCAATTTACCCACCGGCTCAAAGAATTTCGACGGCTAAAGGGTTAGCCCCATTTTACAGAACAGCGAGAGCTCTGCCCTATTGAACACAGGAATTGCGACGCCTTTTAGCTTGGCTGCGAGCACCGTAGCCGTTGGATCATCCCCCAACGCGGTCATTTTATACTATACGCATTTATAACAACGCTGGACAGGGCTGCTGGGACATTAGGGGACTTAACGACCTATGGTCCGTCTCTGAGCTGGATTTGGGGTTAGTTTCACTCGCTAATATACGTGCGTATGGAGACTGTCCTGGATATAATATATATTAAAAGCGTAAACGCGATGCGATGAATATTAATGAAACTTCGCTGGTGGCCTCCAAAGCACTGGCACCCAGTTTTAATCCTATGCTTAATTCAGTTTATCACAGGAGATGTGTCGTTTCAAGGAAGATTGATTGTAGGCAGTCAAACGACCTGCCGGGACGTATTCTCTCCGTTTTGCTTTCCAAAATGGTGCCAAATTTATGATTAACAAAATGTATTTGATTTATCACGCCTGTTAGGGTAAACGATGTGAAAGCGGTACCGGATTATCGGGTATTTGCTGAACATGATCATGTGCAATTAACTTTGAATCTCAGCTCCTTAAGTAAATCAGTTCAGCTATTGTCGATATGCTAAACGGCCAATTAGTGCCATTTGTGTGCTGGTTGTATGCGACAATAAGATAGTATTTCTTGAATACTATCTGCGATTGGTTGGGTTAATCCGAATTATTTTCCATCTAGCATACTGTTGCTAATCTTCACCTGTATATTGAGTGAGTTAATTGGAATTATTTATTTACGTGCTTGCAGTGAATTTATTACATATGGGTTCGTTATGAATTAAAAGATACGCAGTACCACGTAAATTTGTTTCTGACACGCCCCAAACAATACTTAATTTGTTTTTACTGATATCTTTGCAACCGAAACCACTTGGTCGGTATACGGTTTCGTTAGTTTCCCATTTTAGGATTCATTCCATGCTACCTCTAGTGTAATGAGTTACTGCTTAACTATGCATTAACTTGTGCGTGAACTGTTGAACGCTGAGAGGCAGCTTTATTGCATGTTTCTTGTTTATACTCAGACCAAAATGTGTGACTCATTCAGTTATTCATCGTGAAAGTTGCCGCATTAGAACTAACCACGCAGCAGACGTGGAAAATTACAATATTGCTTTGTTATGGGGTAACCACATTTTCGTGAAGTATTTTCAAGAATTTCGAGCCACTGCAGGAGCGTTCAATAATTTATCGGTCAGCCTACCAAGATATATAATTTTCTATAATATCTTTCCGTCGCTTATGCAGTTGGACATAAAAAATCGATTTATCCAATATAGGTAATAATCAGAAATTGGTAATGTAAACCATGCAGCTGTTGCTGATCCGGCTTATACAGTGTGGAGTTCTAGGCGAGGGAAACGGCGTATATACCATCACCATTCCAATCGTATTCACCAGGAACGGCCATGAGGGTGATGTGAACCGAGCACAAGGCCGAGATGCATAACGTTACATCCGGTCGTAGATAGATATGGGTCACCCCGAATCGGTCGGAAGCGTAGATCCGACAGGGGTGCGACTCCACGGCGTTCCGGGCCATTTCCGATGATAAGAACCGATCTCCCCCGCCGTGCAAGGCAAACATGAATTTCGGCCTCGTTCGCATATTCCTGCGACAATACTTTATTTATGAAACCCCCGATGGTACAGAATTATTTGGTATTCCATATTTGCGATGTATTTTCGATTTCACCGCAAGGGATGGAATAAATAACATATATTTTATTTATTTTATTTTTTTGTACAATAACATTATTTTCCCCAATACAAAAAAAAATTCATAATTTAACGTGAATAAGAAATAAAGACACTGTTTTTTCGTTCGAATTAAAATGATCTCAACCCAACCTTCGCTCGATCTTCAACGAAGATTCAACCATAAACGAATTAAAGCTCTACCACTAATTATGTTGAATTAAGTTAATTTCTCTGAGTATGCAAACATTTGAAGATAAAAATTAAATACTCCCTTGAAATTAGCGTAACTCAATTTACTTTCATCAATAAACATACAAGGCAATTCACTTTTTTCGGACTCTTTAGAAAATGAATTCTGACATTGAAGAAAAGAAGCTTTCTCTACATGCAAAGCAACAATGCATCTCTTGATACGACATGGAGATAATAGTCTCATCCGCTTCAATCTCGTAGAATTTTCCACGACGGACGTTGCCATCGTAGAAACGATATTACTTTTTAATTCCCGCCTCCCAATCTCAGATTTCACGTACAAGATTCAAGTTTCCTTATTGGCTCATATGGAGCGTCTCCTCTTCCATCGTGATCAACGATGCGAGTCCTTGAGAATGAAGCGTATGTTCCTTGTGAGCATTGTAAGGTGCACGTGGGGGTGAACGAAATGAAAAGAAAGAAACTTTTCTCTCGTGTGTGGATGTAGCTACTCAAAAGCTTTGAGCAATCTGCTGCAACGCTACGACAAAATGTCGTCGCGCTGGACAAAAAGAAAACTGTTGCCTGCGTAATTCAGAATGGAACGAAGAATGCCAGCCTGGAGTTACGTTACAATGAAGTATATAGAGCTGTAAAATCCATCTACCACGCCCGGTAAATCTGTTACGCGCGTGAATGAAAACTTTTTCTCCTTTGCAGCACTAATCCTAATGTATCATTTTTTTCTATAGACTGAAATGCTTTCAATGACCGTTATTTCTGTTATCCTAAAGTAGAATAAGAAAACCAGAATGCATATCGGCATCGATAATCGAAG
Source organism: Clistopyga incitator (assembly GCA_947507545.1). Taxonomy (NCBI): domain Eukaryota; kingdom Metazoa; phylum Arthropoda; class Insecta; order Hymenoptera; family Ichneumonidae; genus Clistopyga; species Clistopyga incitator. The sequence continues at coordinate 10,322,998 of OX382178.1, read as the reverse complement.
TGGATAGGAGGATAACAAAAATATCCTCCCCCAACGGTATAATATTCACCCCTTTTTCAGTCGCTGAATGTTGGAGGGGCCGGAAATTATTGAATACCGGTTAATCTCGTTCTAGCCGATCCAAGTGAAATACGATGTTATTTATTATCATAATTATATGAATTTTTTTTCGCCCATCAAATTCACACGGTGGACGATTCGATCCAAAACACATTTCCGTTAGATATTTTTTACGTTCTAACGAAACCAAATTTTCATAAAACATTAGATACCGTAGCCTGAAAAAAAAATCTCCGAACAGACTTTCCATCTTAATCCCGAAATTTGGCTTATTACAAGGAATTTTTTGAGAAAAGATAGATTTTAAAATGACAATTACGACGAAATTTCGATTTTGCGTTTAATCTTGAGATTGAAATTGGGACCTTTTATATAAGAACGTGAGCTGAATAACGAAAAATGACCCACGTAGCGTTACACATGAAATTGGAGTCGATCTTTAATTTGATGCAACCACTCGATTAATTAATTGGTCAATAGCAGCGAATGCTAAAATCGATTACTATATCCAGAAAGTCATGTAAACGATTTGGAAAGGACTTTTGGGTTTATGGTCCAAATTGGTTCTGCCTCTCGTTGCCCTCAACGTTAATTCGAAGCATGGTTAGTGCAATTCCTGTTCGTATCGTTGTCCTTCGGTTTCTTTACTTCTTCTTTACCTCCTTCTTCGGCTGCGGCCGTGGCTAGGGTTATCTGCTCGTCGAGCAGTTACATCGACATTAAGTCGAGAAGAGGTACGCTTAGCTCACTGCTGCTGTGAAGTATAGCATGCTGTGCCACGGCAGCCTGACTGGGCGCGCGGAGATCGCTAGCGAGAGAACGAGATGCGATCTGACCGAGCGACAGACCGAGAAAAGACCGAGAAGCGCGTCTATGCTCACAGAGCCCGAGTCCCGATCATGATCGCCGAACCTGTAATTACATCGTAATTTATGCGTGTCACGGTGCCTCGAGAACGATAGAGGGAACGATTCTCGTGAGGGCTGTAACTCCAAGGCAAAGGTAAGAGATATATAGCAGATGGAAAGGATTCCGACTCGGTAAACCGAGGATGTGGATTTGACTGCATGCAAAGGGAAGGCAGTTGCGATTGATTTACCGTTTTAACTCGCCACATGCCGTATTTTATTATCAACGAGCACACTACCGGAAGTTTATTGAATATACGTTTGTTAAACTTCGTATACGTTGCAAACAGAAAACGAAAATTTGACAATGCATCCAAAATATCAATTATGATAGGGTTTTGAAAAGCTCGGCATTCAACTTTGGAACAATAAAATATCGCACATTATTTCCCCTTGTTTTTTGCCCCCATATCGTGAATGAAAATACAATCAGCTTTGATTTGAAGAAAAAATAGTCTTTACAATCTCTGCTGAACAAGCATGTTCATCATGTTCATTAATAATGAACCCAAATTTCATGTCAAACTGGAAAATACTTTTCAAGATTCTTAAAATGAAAAGGTCTGCCTTGAAAATAAAGTGATTGTGTGAATTGGTGAATAGTTGCAGCTGACGATAAGCAAGAAAGAATACAAAGTAGAACCTTGCACATTGTTTCCTCATTAAATTTTGCTATGTACAAAGCAACTTCTACGAGGAAGTATCGTTATTGATTTTGGGTTCCCCATAGAGGACGCTTTGTAAAAAGCAAAATTTAATGAGGAAGCAATGTGCAAGGTTCTACTTTGCATCCTTGTTTTGAATAAATAAATAAAACACCGGTATGTCTTATTTTTACTAGGCACAGACTTTTGTCTCCTTTTCTTAACTTTTGCGGAAGTTATCGCGGAAATCTTTATTTTTTCAAATATTCCAAATGCCGTAAAATCTGAACGACTTTGCGGATCATCACCAAATTTGGTATGTAGCAGGGCTGTACGGTATTTTTCGTTTGAAAAATATTTCAGTTTATTTGTTGAGATGCGACGTGATTTATAGCGAAATTATTATTTATTACCAAAATTCAAAATTCTATAAAATCCGAACCGCATTACCGATTTTCTCAAAATTCAATGTCAAACAGCATTTAAAGTTTCTCTAGTTACGAAGAACTATTTAGCCAAATCGTCGAACTTTTACGAAAGTTAGAGTGTATACGGCATTAAAAAAAAAACTAAAAATTTTATATAATGTGTATACATCGATATATTTTCTTAAAAATCACAGCAATTAAAGAGGAGTTACTACTCTATCAGTTATACTCATAATATAATTTGACGTCTCTCACATTGTTCTCGACGTTTTAGGTGATTCTGAACATGCTGAAATGAAAATCTCGAAAAAAAATTTCATGTAAAGAAAGCTTCCTCTATGAGGAAGCAAAAATAACCTGGAGGTAAGCAAGAAATAAACAAATTTGCCTTTGAAATAAATGAATTCACCGTAGCGTTCGAAAGTTATAGCTGACACAAGTATTAAATTTCGCAGACTCAGATATCTTCAAGATCATCGGTACCATTGCCCCGCGTATCGATAGTGGAATCGTATCGTATTCCACAATTTTACGGTGGAAACCTTGCACTAATAGTAGCACAGCTTATATATATACCTATATCTGCGAATAGCGATGATAACTTCCTTAAAAGAAAAAAATATGGAATTGTATGTATGAACCTGATAATTTCTGTTTTCGAAAAAAATAAATTCTGGTCGCACCATAATTTACACACGTTACACAAGCGAGTGGTAACATAATTCTGGTAAAAACGACCCGAAAAAATCAACAAATCCGGGCCCAGGTATCCCCTTAAATAATTCATCAATTGTAGCGTGTAAACATGCTAATCCGTGAACTGCGAATTTCCGAGAACATGAGGAATAGTGGGTTGGCAGGAAACGTTCCAGGCAAATCGATCAGCAGAGGCAAAATGCTCGACCGGACGTTAGACATCCCTCACGGCGTCAAAACTTCTCGATGAGCTGCTTCCGGTAAAGAGCGGTGCGTATATCCGTTCGATTCCCGCCGCTACTACATTCATTTAGTAGCATTACAATATAGCTACATGTATTTGCCCCGATAGTTATATATGTAAGCGAGCAACTGTACTTGTATATATATGTGTATTCTAATGTATATACATACATATGTATGTGATCTATAGAACAGCCACTACACACCATGTTGAGTGAGCTTGAGGGCGATCTAGAAAATGCAGCGCTCAGGTAAGCAGAGAAGAGGACAGGTCAGCTGCACGGGTGGGTGGATTCAGACCGAAGTTAGTCAGGTTCTGCCGGAGATCTGCTCCGGTGAGTTTGTTCGGGTTCCTCTGGTGCTTGGCCCGTTCTCTCGCATCGCGGCTTTACTCATTGTTTTTCATCCTCATCGTCCTCCTCATTTTTCTCTCTCACTCCCTCAGTCTATGCCTCCTCCTCCTCCTCCTCTTTTACTTAAGAGTGCACGGTCGCGCTCTCCAACTCGGCAAGCAACTTGGCTCACCGATTGCCCTCGGGCTCGTCGCCCTAGTCGTCGTCTTCGTCGTCGCTCGCCCAGCCAGCAGGAGGAACAGCGGCAACACGTCGGCCAAGATGAGAGACGATGATGTGCCGCTTCGTGACGCTTGTAACATCGGTGTACCGCTACAGCGAAAAGATAATCTAAATCTGCGTAGATGAATGGAGCGATCGGCGATTTGACGGTTGCATGGGTCGTCGTCGTGTGCTTCGTGCCGTCACGAACGATTTCTTAGCAAGGAGCGTGGTATACCTATAAGGATAATCAAGAGAGTGTAGTCAAATTATGATGATAGCCCTGGCAATTATTAAGTGGAGGCCATTGATTAGGAGAATGTTATTGTCCGTGAAGGAACTAATTAATCGTTGAGGCTAATTAAGGACAATGTTACAACAAGAATTGTTACGTGGCGTAGTTGATGGTTGTCATTTAGAGGAAATCATCATGATTCTTTTTTCATTTATGTTTCGTTTCTAGTTAACATTTTTATCGTAATTTTAGTTTATAATTGCTACATCGAATAGACCCTGCTATTTCGAATATCGTTTTTAATTGAATTTCGGATATTCGATATTTTTGTTCGATAAAGGACAAATATTTTTTTCAAGTACACATTGAAAAAATGTATTTCTCATTAAAGCCATTTTCCATTATTTTGCTTTCAACAAGTGTAAAAAAATTCAGAATACCAAGTACATACACCAGTTACATAGACTTTGCCGTAATGTTACAAGTTCCTACCCGGTAATTTAATTGCTCGATCACACGTTTGTTATCTAATAGTTACATTGCTGAGCATGATATCCTGATAAAACGAGGCTGTCATTTTGTGTTTATTGGATATAATAATCTCACCAATTGGTACAATCTGTATTTTCTAGTGCTTAGTTAATTAAATTTTCTTTAATGTACGATAAAACAAATTACAGCTGTGCTCCTATCAATTTATGCGCCTTTGGACTGGTCCATAGAAAACCGGCCAGGAATGAAACGAGACGGTAACATTTCTTGCCAGTTCTGATGGATTCCCTTCTTAATTTGCTAAAGGCAGACACTGGGTGCAGTATAATAGACTTCCAGGCGTTTCGATTTCCCATTCAATCATCTACTGGATTCAACCGACCTTCCTTTAATCAAAAGAACAGCGAAGATAATCGGTATTTTAAAAAATAGTTCACGTGCACAAAGCCTATATAACGAAACCCTTGGATAACTAGATGAATTACACGATCTATCATAAAGTCTGTTGCTCCAAATGGAGCAGTGCTACGTGTCGAATTTACTTCGAAAAGGGACGTTTGAAAAACAGACCGTAATGTGGGGGCCCTTCGACGAGGTGCGACGAATTATGACCCTGGCAACCCGTTCAACATGAACATACTGGGTTGTTTCCTGACCTGGTTATGGCAACGTCCTCTACGGTTATGGCAGGAAGTCACGCAATGGATTTCGTTTGAATACAATGAGATTGATCGACCAGGAATACCGTGAATGTGTTCTCCGTTATTGCCACTACTTCTGAATCATTGTATCGGAGTACTTCAGCGTCAAAAACGTTTATTTTCCTCGGAAGTTCAAACAGGTTCGCATTAGGACACGAAACTGTGGTAAATGGATTGGAGTCAAAAGAATTTTGATAAGGGACACCTTCCTCTGATTTTAAAATGTATTTATTTTGAAGAATATGATTTTCTGCGTAAAGAATTATTTTTTCCACATTAGAACTAATTGACTCAATGACAGTGAAGTATTTTTATTGCCGATAAGGAAAGGATTGACATCGGGAAATACGAAAGATCCCAACGACCCCGTAGAGGCCCGAAAAAAGTGACCCCATCTACGATTAATCGGTGAGACGAGGAAGTAAAGCGTCGTAACTACATAGAAAAAGACAACTTTTTGCTTGGTCCTCCATGTTGTTTGGTCCATCCCGGAAGCATCACATTCAAAAGTACAAGAACAGCGAGTGGTTGAACCGGAGATGTTGCGCTTGGGGATTAGTCCGGGTGACCCTTCGGTCTCCCAGAAACTACTTTCACATGTTTCCCTGCGATATAGGCGAACGAGGGTCTGTGTTTTCATCACTGTAATGTCCATGCAAAAAATAAGTTTATTTTTTGTCTCTCGTACTTCAGAATAGGCAGTTATAAGAAATTCCCGGGGAAAGTGGTGAAAGTATTATATATAAAATTTCAGTGGAAATGTGAAAAGTCATTTTCTCTCTCTGTCTCGTCGTGACCTAGGGACCCATAATCGAGATCTACCCTGACCCACGTTTATTTTTCCCCCTGGTGTCGAAAAGCTTCGTGCGTCAGCGAATTTTCTCCAAGGTCTTTCACCTCCTTACACGGTAAGTAGTAATATATACACGTATATAAGTAGACACGTTTCGAAGTTGAGCCCTTCGAAACTTTTTTTCCTACTATTACATCATAACTGGCACGCAATTTCAGAACGTCGACGAATAAGTGGAATAACCATCGAACGTCTTATTCTGTATATACACAATAAGAGGCATTCTCTGCTCTTTCAGCTACTTCACGAAAAATTCAAACTGCTCCGCGATTCCCTGTAAAAATGCATTTTTATATAACTATTAAAATCTTGAAACAAATTCATGGTACAAACTTCATACAAGATACAATAAATTGATAAAATTGAAAATGAATTTCGACGCAGATTTTGAAGTGTGATTGTATTTTTCGAGTTTTCGGATGTGTAATTTTGCAATTCCCGCGGTAATTTCGCAATTTTCGAGTTAACCGTTTCTTGTTTTATAGACAAAAGTTAAACTGCAGTTAAAAGCGGAGCGCGCTTGAGTATCAGTGGAGATATAAAAGTTTTGCATATGAATTTACAAGTCGGTCAACTGATATTAAAAAATTAACCAAAATTTTACAATTCCACTAGATTATTATAGAAGTTGTGTAATTTTCATGAAAATATTTCGAAAATTTAACTTCACGTACATAATATTACGCTACTATTGTTAACTTTGCTATGAACGTCATACTAATCATTATTTCAGACGCCAGTTTTGAGAGTTCCATATTACTTGTCACCGTGAATTTACAATCTTTTTCAACTGTGTACCCAAACGAAACGGTGAGTATAAAATCGTACATCGTTTTCTGTCGCAAGGTACAATAAAAGCGGCAGAGGCTTTAGAAAAAGAGGAAGAAAGAAAATAGAGGAAATAAATATAAGAGTGGGGAGCAAACGCGCGCATACCGAAAGAGCTTTTCGTTACGGGCGAACGCAAGTCACCTTTTAGCATGGTCCATTTTCGAGGGTTCGTGGCTGCGAGCCAGCAGCAACCAACAGCACCAGAGACGAAGCCCGCCTGCGTTTACTCTGTGATTAAAAACTGACTCCGTGCTGTGTTCAGCAGAGACGCAGGGGCCCAAACCAGGGACGGCGAAGAGGAGGACGTTCACGAGGGTCAAAGAGAGAAGAGGGAGGGAGGTAGGTACAAACAGAGGGAAAGCGAAAGAGAGAGAGGAACTCAGTAACGAGGGGTTCGGTTGAGCAAGCGAAAGAGTGAGGTGGCGAGAAGGTCGAAACAAGAGGGAGGAAAGCTGAGTGAGAGAGGAGGCCGATGAGGGCGAGGGAGTTTCAGGAAGGAGGAGAGGCGGTGAGCTGGGAATATTGTGTATTCGGTGGGTATTACAATGGCGGCCCAAGAGCTCGAAATATATTAGTTAAAGGGGATGCACAGACTAAAAGAAGCGTAAATTCATGGGAGGGTCGGGAGACTATCTCAGACAACATTCGCGATCCTTATCTTTCGGGGAGATGGAAAATCATCGGCAAAAACTTCAAGTTTTGCAAAATCTGTCAAGAGTTAGAAAGCAATCTGTAATTAATCGCAGGCCATGCATATCGATGTTCTTTCAATTTATTTTGAGAATTTTTGAGAAATTCTTACTTGATTTTCAAATTCCTAAGCTAACGAGATGTGTTCATGAAGAAATAGCATCAGAATGACCCGTCGATTCGAATAGTGATCCAGGGAAAGGAGCGCACGCACTTCGGCATTTTTTTAGACGTTACGGCCTCTATCCTAAAGTTTTAGCTCGTCTCGCTTCATAAACTGGATGTTGCCTTAATAGTCTCGGATTGAATCTCAGACCGTGAATATATGTCTCGAGTAATGTGCAAAAATTGACTAATAAGGCAAAAGATTCCCATTATTCCATGTAGATCTTGTTGTCTAAGTAAGGGAAGGAAGAACAGTACAAATTGGCAGGTCAATTTTGCATTATTTTTTAGTTTTCACGGAAACATTGAAAATGACCTATAGAAAAATCATTGAAACAAAGCTTTTTTAAAGAGAAAGCAAACAAAAAAGAAAAATGTCGTATAAACATCTAAACGCTATATGAAATACCTGGTCTATAGTTACAGTTGGGTCATAACTAACTGCACAGTATGAAATCTGGTTGAAAAGCCGTGCAATTACACATTCAGTGTCAGTCTTCATCAGAATGCACATTCAGCGAAATGCTCCCGGAAACACTCGAATGGGTTCTACTAAATTCTACAGCTTGTGCACTGTTGCCATCTTGTCTTCTCAGCTTCACGGTATTCCTGCTTCGAGCATTTGCTTCGATCACGTGGAAATTTGCTCGACATCTAGCCTCAGCTCGAATACGTGACGAGATTCGAATGCACTAAAGCTACGCGATTCGCACACCACTCGGTTTAGCAAATGGCACTTAATGGTGCAGCATCTGCGCTTTGCTTCACGTGATGCGTTTGAGAAACGCAGGCGAAAACGTAGTTTTGCGGTTGCTCGTATTTGAACGATCCAGCACGTGACTGAATTATATTAGACCAGAACTGTAATAAGCCCAGCAACACTAGGGAAGAATCTTACCTTAAAGTTTAGATTGCGTTTGGTTGAATCGACTTGATTACGTGGGCATTACGAACAAAGAGTGCACATTTTCCAAGTAAAATGAATAGAGAAGAGTGTTCTAAAGTAAGGCCAGTATCTTCGAACAAACAATAATCGAATAAAAAATTCGCTCCGCCGAAGGAGAGGATTGGGTTAGGTGCGTTGAATTCGTAAAAAAAAGAGGGATAAGACCGTGAAGTGGATTCCTTATATATTTCCTTTGATATCATTACATCTACTGGTAACTTTTCACCCTCGAAAGTAGTATTGGCGTATACAGTCCAGTGGTACATATAGAAAAGCGCTCACCAGAATTCCGATTTCTCGTCTTTTTCTCAAAGCGCCGATAAAAATGTTGGGCACGTCTCATCATGCCCACCAGCATTGCGGAGTGGAAGATGTGGAAAGGCTGAAGATGTGGGTGGCAGTTATTTTCGGATTCATAGGATCTGTATACAAGAAATTGGCTTCAAGCTCCTCACGTTCATAAACAATGAGCTTGTCATAATAATTTCAATTGTGACAGCGGATCGGAAACTTCAATGATATTATCTTTAGGTGGTTCATGTTTAGAAAAAAAGTACACGTCAAAATAGCGCACGTGTTATTTCCTTATTCAAAAATGGATATTTTTTAAAATTGCACAAGTTACCAACAAATATGAACGACAAGGTATGAACAAAAAGTATTCACCAGTCGATCTACAACAGTTACATCATTACTAATCATGATGTTCAATGTCGATACTCCTCATGGGAATATTGTAAGCCCTCTAAGAACATAACTATGACAGAAGGAATTATTGGAGACAGAGAATAGGTAGAAACTACCTTGAGGGATGTGTGAGAAAGCACTGTTAGATACAAATAATAGAAAGAACTGTAAAGGGGACCCAAGGCGTCAGGTGGTCAGCGTTAATCACTTTGAAAGAAAGACCCCCTCTCTAAGCCAGAAAATGTTATGGGACGACTACCACCAACAGAAGCAAGTTAGCCTCAAGGTCCGACCACACAAGCCATGGTTGCAGTACTCAGTCTGTACAGGGACACCGAGCCTCGAAGCTCCGAGCTTCGCACGGAGATTGTACGACGTAGAGCCTCCGGAACGGGCTCGTGTCTCGTGAAACGTACCATGGCTCCCGGGAGAAGAGCTCAACTCACGCCCGACGGATGCAAATGAAGTAGCAGCGGCAGGAACAGCGGGAATACACTGAGTTCTAGCAGCATGTGGAGCTATCGCGCAAATGTGAGAGTCGACGTGCGGCAGAGTGCTCTTTAGTAGACCAGAGCGAACGGGGGAGAAGCCTTGTTTAGCCCTTGGGCAGGCCTCGCACTGCTGCGAAACCAACGAGACGGGCGACCGGGCGAACGACGGTAGCTCGAGCGCGATCGCACACGCGTTGCTGGTTAGAAAGAGGATATAGTGTAGAGGGACACACGGAGAGATACGGGAGTGAGTTGGAAGAAGATGAGGGGACGAAACCGAGGGATGGAAGAGGGGCGTAGGGCGCGCAGTTCGAGAGCGGGGTGCTTAATGAACGTCGATGGTGTGCTAGGGTAGTCGGAGGAGGACTCAACGCCCGGTGTACAACCGATATATCTATATCTGTCGTATACTGTACGAACACGACGGCGAATACCACCCTCGACGGGGGGGTTGAGCACAATCCTCATGCTATAGTGGAATCTAGATATACGGGAGAACCCGAGATGTTTAATTGAAATACGGTGAGGCGAGAGGTGCACGTGCTTCGTAGCCCTGCTGGATATCAAACCACAGCTTTCCCAAACGATAAGTTTACATGCAGGAAATACCACAAAATGAGATGCGACTACCACGTTCTAACTTGGGTAAAACGGCGTGTTTATGCATGGGTGCGATTGAAGACAATACCATTCGGAATTCAAAGTCTATAGCGCTCGTTCGCAGATGAACATTGTTACTCCGACATTTGTGTACATTGGCCAAACAATCACTGAGATCGTAAAATTAATAAAACGAACGCGGGGAAAAGAATCGGAAAGAGAAACGTGATCCTCGCTTTACTTGTGCTTAGAATCCCGAGCACTCGTTATCAACACTCCAGGCCTCGATGATATCCTCCGTTTAGCCTTTTATTCTCGGAGCTGATCACACCCCTGCTTTCTTGTTCAAACGGCGTCGTCGCCTTATACTCTCACTTTCAGTCAACGCGTATATGAGGGTGCTGCACTGATAAACCGAGGGCAAGATTTTCCATATAAGAAAGGGAGTCTGTGGGTTATATGAGGGTAGGTGGAGTTATACGAGCAAAGGGCTCAGAATCAGCAGAAGCAACGCGCCTGAGCAACGCGCTATCTCCGCGACCATGTGTCAAGCTAATCTTAGCTTCGTGGAGCCCGCAAGCCGCGATCCATATTCTCCGATGTCGTTATTCTGTTACTGTTGCTTGCTGCGGTTTTAATCTTGATATCAGCCACGTTGTAACGCACTAACGGACTTGCCACTTGCCCTTCTGCTTACCGACAATTCAGTCCCTCGATAGAGTAAAGCTTTCTGATGTATCACTTGAATTCTACACGGTCATGTAGGCCTACAATCCACTCGTCTACCTGTCAGTCGGAGACAAAACCGTAGAATCAATAGAGTGCCAACGAATTCTTGAAGCAAACACGTACTTCACCGGGAATAGACGTGAATAGTTATTTTTTGCATGACAAAAATAAAATAAACATAAAAATAGTTGAGTACCTAAATTCCGGACATATTTTAACGATTGTGCATTGAGAGCCCATCCAAGCAATTGTTGATTTTTCTATTAAAATTCGTTGGGGCAATTTCATTTTTGAACTGCGCCTAATTTTAGCATTCTCGGTTCGGTGCATTAAGGATGGATCTGTCGAAATCAATTTCCTATTAGTGTACGATATGGTTATGGTGTCCGAATCGACCGCACTGTACGAAAGATTCTCCGGGGAATCCAGGAGCGCATATGGCTTCCTCGTTTTCACTCTCGAGGACAGAAGTTGAAAATAGTGGGTATGAAAATACTTTTGACAAATAGGATTTATTTTTGACACACTATCGTGCCGAATTTGTACTAGTGTGTCAAAGGGAATGAAATCGAATGTTCAAACGGAAACGTGAGCTGGGGCACGATAACGCGGAGCTGGAAAAAAAAAATCGCTTCGTTGGATATTTGATGCGCGATGACACGGAAGATCGTGACACGAATTTTAGCGGAGGTCGGAACTACAATTTCTTCCCAATATCCTAACACGTGTGGCGGAGAGTTGCGCGCATTGTGACACTATTTTTATTCTAATTTTGTTCATTCAGGATAGTCTTGTAAATGAATCGCAATCATAATTGATTTTTCTGCACCATTGGGCATATAAAAAAAGCTACACCCAATGATTCTAAGGTATCGATGATATTTAAATTATTCAATCGAATATAATTCGCCGTATGTGCCTTTATATCTTATCAGTGAGGTTGATTACCAATCGGTTGTATGACAATTTGCCCTTAAGAAACCTGCAAGACAACCCCGAAATTATTTTTAAACATTCAAGCATCTATCGTTCACAGTACATTCGAAAATATATCAATGATATATCATTAGTTAAATTACCGCCAAATCGACAAGCAGAGGTACAACCGTTGGGCAATAATTGGAAAAACCATCCATACATAACATGTATGTTTAATATTTGGCGCCCAAAAATTCGATATGTTTCATATATTTTGCACACATGTGTGTATATGCATTCATATGCATTCACCGTTATAATATGTCTATTATGTTACGCATATATTTATATATTAATGTGGTTAAAGTAACAGCAATGAACCACGTACGTTACTCTATGCATTAAAGCAACGTTGAACGCAGCACCCAGGGCAAAGGCCAAAATAAACAGCAAGCTTGATCAAACTTATTGATTGATTTGCTGAAAGCAATATCAACAGAGGGAGTACACGCGTCGGTGAAGATCGACCAGTTCTCTTGAGCATACGCGCTGATTTCCGACCTAATGCCAATTAATTTAATCCTCGCTTACGAGGATCATCGCTTGGGTCTCGGCCATAGCGGATCATAGAAAGCACCCGGAACCGCCGAAGGGTTTCCATAGTTCAACATGTTGGTATACTTGAGTGTAGAGATACTTGAGCGTATCCGCAAGCAAGGGTTGAGAAATCTCGCAAGGAAACCACTCGCTCTTCCTCTCCACTGTCCCAAGCCCCAGAAAATTTCCTTTCCTTCCACTGCCACTCTCTATATCTCCATATATTTCCCTTATATGAGAGCCCAGAGTAAACGGCGAAATATCCGCGCAGCGAAGCGAGTTGTCCGGGTTTCTCCCCGAGCAAACCCCTCCATACCCTTTGTTTTCTGAAATTCTCCCCCAACCCGGAGAGATAGCGGGATAGCCAAGTGAGTAGTCCGCATTGTGTTCTCTGCTTGAGCTTATGCTTCCCGGCACTGAATCTCTCAGACTCCCATTGAATTTCACTTCCAACTCGAATGATAATACAACCCAGAATCTCTCACTCTACCTTTTTCGTTCTCTCCCTTCCGCGTCTGACTTTCCCTCCCGTCTGACATTCCTCCAGTGGCTACCAGCGCGCATCACCTCAGCTCAGTTTCGGCTTTGGTTCTTCCTCCACCTCCACTCGTTTCACTCTAATTTTCGAAGATGAAGGGACGACTGAAAACAAGACTGACGAACAAAGTAGGACCTCGCTTTCTCATTATCGTCTATGCTTCACAAAGCCACGTCGATGAGGAAATATGTTGATCAAATTCGGCTTCCTTATAACAGAAGCTTTATGAATAGTTTTAAATGATGAGGAAGCAATGCAAAAATCGGACTTTCCATCCCTGTCAAAAATAGCGATTTTACGATGAGAAGCTTCATATTTTAAACGATGCTTGACATTATTTCATCCAATAGAAAGTTTTTACCTGCATCCTGACATGAAAATTCGGAATTTTCTCATTTTATCGAAAATAAGACTTCCTGTATGAAGAAGCAATATAGTTCACCTAAGCGTATCATTGGCTTAGCCTTCAGTCACGGAGTCCAGACTTTATTCCAATGTTCTGTTCTTTTTTCGTTTATATTCTTTTCTGTTTTGAAAGCGAGCAGGAGTAAACAGAAGAGACTGCGGAGGGAAATTCGTATTCCTGGTGCCTTTGATTTTCCACAGAATCCTCTGGGAATCCATGGTCGGAAAGCACGGTCGGTGATGTCTTGCGCGCCGGAAGACGAAACACGGGGTTCGGGGGACCGGAAGGGGACGCACACATACGTAAAAGCTTTGGCAGCGAACGAGGGCAAGATTGGAGATTGAAACTTTTGCCAGAATTGGATGTCAGATCGTGCGAGTCCGTTCTACGAAGTCTTATCGTGTGCCACCCAGACGCGTGTGTCGAATGTTTAACAAGAAGTAGCGAAGGCGATAGCGCTCTCTGTTTCTATGTCACTTTGCTATGGTCTTCTTATTTCAGGCTTCACCTTCTCCATCCGGTCTCTGCACTCGTTGATTCGAGTCCTTGGCAGATTGGCCGACAGCATTTCGCGTGTGTTTTTATTCCATCGCTCGAAAAACATCTCGCCCCCATTTCAGTGCCACTTTTCAGCCCCAACACGAATATATTTTCGCCCAGGGCTATTTGAGGGGTTCATTCGCTATTACCTTCCCTCTCCCCTTTCACCTCTGATCGTTACAGTTGAAAAGCTTTGAAGTTATACAACATCGTCATGGAAGTAGCCAAGCGAAACATCCATTGACGATGCTGTGAAAAAAATGGGCATTAGTTGCATCTATATGTAAATGAGTGTTCGACCGAGTAAAAAAATATTCTATGGTGGAATGGTGATGGACTCATTGATTAAGTGTACGGAAAGTACGTCAAAGTGGTTGATTGTAAATTTTTATATAGACATCGAATCGGCCGTGGGAAATTGAAAGCCCATCCAAATTCTTTTATCAGTATGCAGTAACGAAACCCATAGATGATAAAATTTCGGTTTTGTGCCATCTTAGTTACACCATACGCTCAATTCGGACTTATTTTGAAAATACAGTATATGTCACAACCGGATGAAAATAAACGTGTTACAGTAGTAAAACGTTTTCAATGTTTTAAAACCCTATGCAAAAGATGGCCCATTTAATCTTATACCACATTGCCAAATTCCAAGCACGTCACAAAATAAAACAGCCTCCTCAAAGGGATCGAGTCACCTAAAAAAAAAATTACAAAAATAATGAAATTGGAATAAAAATAATGATTCTTCCATATTCAAAATGAAAAATTCAAAGGTAAGACCAAAACAGAATTACCAACATTTTAAGTTCGAAGTCATTAGTTCACTTATTCACAAATTCTCATTTTTCACCGACGTCACAATAAAATTAATGGACTGAATAGTTTTTTCAGTTCCTATAATTCCAGAAAAGTTGCGATGTTGGCCCAGCGAGTGGATGACGACGATGACGATCACAACTAGGACTCGGACAACTGAAAAAATGGAGGTATTCCGAAGGCTCTTTACAACATCCTTTAAAACAAAACGACCTCCTGAAGGCACTATTAAGATAAACTTTAAGACGCAGCTCCGAGAGAACTAATTCACGTTTTCAGTGCACCTATTTTTAATGCTGTTCCCTTATATATAATTACAAGAAAATGACGAGTCATTTCTGCTTATAGCCAATGACCCGTGCAAATACGATAGCTATTTAATATTTTTTTTCCTTCCAGACCTAGAGGTCCATAATTGGCCGCTGTTGTGTAGAGCTGCATTACTGCATACTGTACATCGTGCAAAATGCTGTGAAGCTTTTCCGCCATCAAGTTAAGTCCAGCATAATAACAGCGGCGACTCTCCAGTGGAGTTGCAATTATCAATAAACCCGCGCCCGCTTCTATTTGCTTAGTAAACGATGTGAGACGGAAGTACAGCAGAAACTCCGCGCTGTTGCTTCCGTCTAACTCGAAATATTCGCCTCGTGAGACTGGATGAGACCTTCGTCGTTGACCTGACTCGAGTGTAGAGTAAAGTAGCCGCATAGTTAGTCAGTCTTGCGCAGGCTATACTTATCTTCAGTATAATATAACGTGCGTAAATAACTGAGACTTCGCAACGGTGGACACAAGCAAATAGCCAGTGAATTTGTCGAAAGCCGACGACTGTCCGCGAGAAATTCAAGGATCTGTTTGCTTGGTGTAGATGAGTTACTGAAATTACCGCTGCTGTCAGTGAACACGTGTTACACGCCTTATATGACCAACCGTGCGATACACTTCAATTTTAATTTTCCGTTCAGACATTCAATTTCGGATACTTATCAGAAATGTTTACACTTTGTTTTCATGAAATTAAGATTTTCATTATGACAATAAGCACGCTTTCTTGACATAAGCTTATTGTTCACAATTACGGTATAACATAATTCAAACGAAACGATGTTTTAAAGACAAATTCGACTTACTAATTATGAGTTATAACTCCTGCGGTATATTATCATTCCTTGTAAAATAATCCCTCTGAGTTATTCTTAATTACAGCTAAGGCAGGAATTTTTTTATTCGCAAGCTTGGCGACAATGATTTTTTCGTTATTTGCCGTATCGAATGCTTCGGGCTCATGTGAAAAACAAAACTGGAAATCTTAATGTTATAATACATAAAATTGCTAAGTCTTGATTACTTTTTTAAATGATCATGCAAAGTAGAACCTTGCGTGTTGTTTTTTCCTTGACTTACACTTTTCCTTGAGAAAAATATAAAAATCGGTGCTTTGAATATTTTCTAAACGGACAATCATTTTTTTATTTATGTATGAACGGAACAAGTTGGCCGTTGTATTTGCAAAAAAAATCCGACATCTAAGGACAATTGATCGACGCATCAACTGAATTCATTTTTACTTGGACTCAGTGATTTCGTACTGAATTACGTATCAGAAATTTATTGTCACGGAGTTTACGTGTTCTCGTGCTGTTTTCTATCTCGCTTTGCCAATTACGTGTAATCGTCGAGAAGCGCACTCGTCGCTTCGCAATCGAGATACTTTCGCGAGAGTGAAGGACCAACGAGGTGATTCGCGAAAGCAAGCAGGAGCTGCAACATCAGCAGCAATCGTCGGAGTTGGGTCTCCTTCGATGCGGCTTCGTGGTTTCATGGCAACTTTGCAACGAGGCAATTATCAACTCGGGCGGTCGGGTGAGAGAGCACGGGGGTTTGCGAGGCACTCGTCGAACTCTGCCGAAACGACGACGCCGAAGACGAAGAAGTAGATCTACAGAAATAAGTTTACGAGACTTTCGGCCTTCTCGTTTGTTCAAAACCATTCATTCGCTGCCAACTTTTAAACAAATATTTTGTTTCTACCAATACATACAAGTGAGTGAGCAATTGAAAGCACGCACAAAGCAAAATTGCTTTTTCATTATTTTATTATGTCACTTTAAAAGTATACATATATATTATCAGATTAAATTTAAAAATGTAAATACAAAACGGGTCATCAGTATGAAGCACAGATATTTTTTTCATAATTACCCAGAGCTAATTCGAGGAATCCCCGTTGACAGTTGTGCAGCATGAAAAAAACGCATGCGTTGGAGAAAGTTACTTCGTCGCACTGGTACACAAAAAATATTCAGAAAAAGAGAAGCATTACGACGTCTTTTTGCTATTACATTCAAATTTTTGTAGATTTCTTACTAAAATTATTACCCTGAAATCGCATGATTGCCTTATTCGATGCATTATTTTTTTGGCAATGCAATATTTGATTTCAATATTGTTCAAAAAAAAGCATGATGAAAACATTCGTCAAGTGTAGAAACTCTTACAGAAACCGTTCATGACGTTCCAAACGTGCCCGCGGATTTTATAGAATCGATATATTACCAATCGAATTATTGAATCGTAATGTTGAACGTTAATGACTGTACCGACGTTCGAGATTCGAAGCATTCTTCTATTCAGCCACTTTTTGCCGATTTAAAAGTTTTTCAAATTTTTGAAAACATTTTATTTAGAAAACACCATTTGTCTTTTTCAAGTGTAAATATCTCGGAAACTTCACGCCACTGAAAAAAAGTCTTCACATAATAAACGTTGTCTTTTTTTTTTTAATCTTAGCGGAATATTTGAAACAATTTTTACCGAAAAATGGAGAAATTATTTTTTTATTACAATACCGATATTGGGTAATTTTTGTTCAGGACGAAAAGACGTAAAAAATGTCTGTTTTCATAAAGCGTTAATATGATTTTTAATGATCGTAAAATCAAGTACTACCATTCCACGGGAATGGGTTGTGGAAGTAAAAGGTCGCGGCATTCGTTTGTGGCAATGGCTTCACGGTCGATTTATCACTGGATCGCTATCCGGATGAATCTAGGTAGAAATCTCGTGATCCTAAGGATAGATAAACGCTGTTGGAGCGGGCGAGGATGACGACTGATCTATGTGCTAGCCCACGTACGACCGTGCGTCTTGCACAGTGGTCCCACGACGTGAAGTGCTTCCCAATACTGCGTCGAAGGGAAGATACGAAATAGTTGAATTCATAACTGAAATACTTTCTACGAAGACGATGGCGACGTCGGGACTGGCGATTGCGAACGCGTTCGAGCTTGTACAAAAATTCCCAGGTAAACTTAGTCCCCATTGAATCCACTGCTTGCGACCTGAGGATGATATTTAAGCGTTAGAGTCAAATGTACGTATTGACAAAATAATAAAAAAATGCGCTTTAGGGTCTTATCAAGCTCCTACTTCACCGTTAACGAAAAGCTATTTTTATTTTTCGGCAAAAAGTTCAGTTTTCAGGCCGACAAATAAAAAAAAAACAAGTAAATATCACTAGCTTAAGTTCGATCCAGATTATTGACGATCCAGGTGATTTAAAGACTGTTACGTTCTGAATTTCGAGAAATTAATCCGAAATCATGTTTAACTAATAATAGAAAAAAGTAGATAATAAAAAATTAGAAGGCCTTAATAATAAAAAGAATTGACTTTTTCTATCAGAATGTATTGAGTGTTAGTGATATTATATAAGTCAAGAAATTAAGGCTATTTTTGTCCTGGAGTTACGTAATGTCAGATAAATCTGCTGGATGGTATCGGGTCTGTGATGGTTTCAATGCCAATAGCCAACAAAATTGGAACACGTTCGTATGCTTGCTTCTCATATCAATTAAATTTCGAGACGCAATAATTTTGCTGACGGTCGGATCATAAAACCTCGATGTATTTGGGAAAGAAAGAGAGCGCGAGAGAGATGGAATCAAGTGGGCGAATTCTTTTTTACAGCGTTTCGCGGCGGCGCCTCTAGGAATCGCGGCCTGGTATCTATGGTCGCTGGTCACTGCTGCCGATGCTGTCCGGTCGATTCACGGAATATTACTAGATAGCTCTCGGGCCTTCCGAGAATCGTGTCCAACTTAATTACATGCGTGTACAAGTCTTGTATTTGTCACTATTTCCACTTTGTCGGCAACGACGGCGGCGTCGCTAACGAGAGAGGGAATACACTCCACGATGAGGAGAACCGACTAGATTAAAGGATCCGACCGGTGCTCAATAAACTACAAATTCATTAATTTGCCTCATATTGGGCGTCTTTAAATTGCGAGCTTATTAACCCATTGACGCCCGCCGCCAAGGACCACCGTGAGAGCCGATACTTCGACAATTTCGTTCAGATTATTTTCTCCACTTTCTAATCAAATAGCCTCTACATCAACCCGAAGCAATAAACAGGAATTTAGTTTATTAAGGATAATAAACTAACCTGGACCACTTAAGGAAAAATGCTTGGAATTATCTTAAACGAGTTTCCAAACACATTACCAGAGAAAACACATTCGTGACACCCATTAAGGTGACATACATGGACACCGGAAAAGCGGGTAGCCTGGAACAACCAAGCACTTGGTTAAATATGCGCGGGCCGGTTAATTGATAGGCACAATCAATTTCATTGTAATACAAGCAATAACTTGGCGTCATCGATGAGTTAATTGGTCTAACCAATTAATCCCCTGACGCATATTCAACCATGCACTTTGTTGTTCCAAACAAGCCGTTTTTCCATGTAGATAGTCAGCACAAAAATGGCAACCACTGTTTAGTCAATTTTACGGAAACTGGAAATAACAATGTGTCTGATTGGCTAATTTATTTCCATCTTTTTTACCTCACTACGCTCTTCGTAGCTTACCTGAAGAAGATTATGAGGACGTGGAAAAGTACGACAGATGCTCTAGGCAGAAAATTGCAAAAAAGTCCGTGGCACGGGAAAATGGACAATGAAGCTTCAAGGACCACATGGGAAATAAAGCGCTACGGCTGCGACTGGACGTGGATGAAAGTTTATCCTGCCGAAGGTTCCCGAAAGCCGTTTTAGTCCAGCAGCTCGGAATAATCAAGAGGTCATTTTGTGCGCGGTACTCTCGTCGCTCGGGCGAACTCGGTAAATGGTATGTTTGCGTTTGCGGAGGGTTTCGTGGGTCAGCTTATGCGCAGTGAAAAGGAAACAAGAGGATCAAGATTCTCTGAACGAGTGCAGCGAAAAACGCAAGCTGCCTACCTCTACACAAACACATACAGAATATATCTGTACCGTGTACGAACCTCTCAAAATTGTAAGCGAGAAAACTTGCCTTCGGGACATCGAGAATTTGGTAAGCGAGAGCTCCACTTCTCGTCGGGATTAATTCATGCTGAGAAAACTCCTTTCATCCTTGCAGTATTTTTACCTTTGCTAATCCGAGGATTACGTAAATGGAATTCAGTTTGCTCTGTCACGAGACAAACTCGACAGCTTTATTTTCAGTTCTTTTTTCTTGCCGTTTATCTATTAAGCGCGAGAGTATTCAATGTTAAATCCCAATTACAATATTTCAGTTGCATCAGGTTGCTATTTTTTTGTTTACAAATCATCAAGTTTAGAAATTATTTCCTTTTTTTATTCGGATTTACTACCAAATAACGCCACCATAAATATACAACAGATTATTATGATAACTGCCTGCTTTATTGTCGCCCAATTCTTATTACATTACAATAATTACTGCTTTAAAAAAGGACAAAAAATAATAGTGTCAAATAATGGTGCCCATTTTCGTGAGTATTAAACCTATTTTGTAAAATTTGAACAACAACATCTCCAAAAACCGTCCACGATGAGAAAACGCAAAAATTTACAAATTTTTTTATCTAACATATATTTTTTCCACATAACAAACGGAAATTCCGGCAAATGCTAGTATAAAATTGTAAGCGAATTCATTTTGGCCTTTTTTTTAACAAGAAATGTACAAAAAATATATTGCGACATGAGCATAAAGTTTTTTAATGGATATTTATCAGCAAAAGATTTTTGTTGAAGGTTGCAATAAATGTCGTTTTTACAGTGTAGCTTTTTATGTGACCCATTTTTTTCGTGTGAATGAATAAAATGAAAATTCTATTTCGAGCAGCTTCGTAATGAACATGTGCTTCTCGTTTATAGCACAATAATTATGTTCTCGTCGTCAAGTTGTCTACTTCGCGAAATCATTTTCGTTTGCTCCCTCAAATTGTATGCTCTATGTTCGTGACAGCGACGAGTATATTGTAAGCACACCAAGAGCAGCCCCTTCAGTAACTATGCGACTACTTCCCTCTGTGCATGCAAGCCAACCTGCATCTCTCAACCGGCGAACTCTGTGACATAATGCTACGAGACTGCACAGTTTACAATTCAAAAGAAAGCCAGCTTCCTTCTGAGAAGTGCACTCGATGAAGAGGCATTAGTGCGAACAGCCAGAGCTCACTGTACTTTCACTTTGATCGCGAAACGGAAAGCGTCGATAAGCATCTACAAGTGCAACACATATACTGGAGCACGGTATTATAGGGCTCTCTTGCACGTATTACTCGTCCTCTTCGAGAGAATTCGCCACTCACCACTCGGCTCGCATCCAAAGGCTAGTTGAGGGGCTCCTCGATCTCGAGTTGTCAACCGTTTTTGATTATTGCCTGAACCGTTAAAAATAGCCATTAGACATCTTCAGTCGGAAAATAAGCCATGAGAAATTACAGGCATTCTGGTAATCAACAAAATGTCTTCCCTTCGATATAATTCTCATAACTTGAGATCGATTTGTAGCAATGAACAGAAAGTTAGCTGCAAAGTGGAGCATATACTTATCAATTATTGTGGTAAATTCAATCAAGCCTATGCAGTCATTAAAGTTTCAGGAGGTCCCATTTTGTTCGAAACGTTTGAACGGCTTAAACAACGGCGTTATACAGAAATGAAATGTCAAATGAGGTTGATACGTTGGTTCGGGATGTATGATGAGTGTCAAAAGCTTTCAAAACTTTTTCCAGCTTTCACAAAGTCAAAATTAGGCAACACAGTTCCACGTGGAGGACACGTCATGAAATCTCAATGATTACGAGAGGACATTTTCAAGGCTTCACCTTGCAGCGGTCTTTTGTGAGTTTATTCAACTGTTCCTTCTAAATCATTTGTCCTTATTGGAGGTATCAGTGATCGATCAGTAGCGCGCTGGATTTTCCATCAGCTTGGTATTCTGCGAGCTGAGATAGTCTTCGAGGTGTATCTGAGCGATTTTGGCAGGTCTCACTGCACGGTGGGCCCACCGTGCGAGTAATTCAAAACCTCGGAAACCCTGTAGGTTTTTTTCTTATTTTGTCTCTCCCTATCTATCCTCTCTTTTCTCCTGCAGACTTGCTCCCTGATCGGCCGGGTACACACCATCCGGTAGGTCTATTGTCGTCTCATAATCGATGCTAAATATGCCGAAGAGATCGGGGCAGCTCCCCCGAGATGCGAACACGACGTAAGGCAACCCATAAAGGTTGAGAGAGAGAGAGAACTCCCTGGAGTCCTGGGCGAGTGCAGGAGCTCGCGAATTTGTGGAGAGACATCCTATATAGAGTCATTCGATACCTGGCCACCAACACCACAGCCTCTTCTCTCCTCAGACTTATATTTTTATTTGTGCTTAACGAAATTACAGGGTCTCCGTCTTTATAAATAAAAAAATAAATTATAGAGGATCGCACAGACGATAATATGCTCGCGCGCTCACTTCTAGACATTTAAGACTGTGAATATATGAAAAAAGGACGAAGGTAATACCGCAGACCGAAGAAAAAAGAAATTGAGCAGTCGAGGCCCGCTCGACGATGACTGGATCCTGTCAGCATCATCGAAACGATCGTCACTCAACCTACTCAAGTGTTATCGATTTCATCACGTGTTTGGCATTTTTATTTACTTCCTGGTGAAATATCAACGCAGTGGCGCCGCACCACTATGAAAGGTCGCTTACACGAAGCAAAGATTAATGCCAAGAACTTGGGGGACCTTTTTATTTCCGTCAGTAGGGTAATTCATTCAAGCCCCAGTCAAATTTGTAACCCCCGTTTGTCCTCCGTGACATCCAAATTATTCGTACATGGGAATGCCGTCACCGATTTTAACCCTTCGTTCAACCTACAGTCACCCTACTTGCAGAGACGACTGATATCCTTGTTGTAACCTCAGCGACCCATCGCGAATGGTCCCACCATTTTAAATGGACCGTCGAAATCTGGACAAGGCTTGCTTCTTGGTCTACCATTATATAATTTATAATATCATTAAAAAATCGGTAATAATATCATCGAAAAAAAAAAAATACATGGTTCCATTTTAAAATGACGAGTTGACCTTGGCGTAACTTCAGCGTCTCCACTGATTAAAAAATGGGGTGGTCCAGTATGACGGCCGAACACTTTTTTTGTCTGAAACATTTTTGGATATGATTAATAGTTTGAATGATATTGCTCTGTGACCCTTTATGTGCCTCACTCTGTATATTGTGAGAGAAAAAAAGAAAAAAATTCGTCACACCTTCATTCATGGTCTCCGAGGAATTACTGGTTGAGTAAAGATCATTTTGTGTTCAGAATGCTCTGTCAGCTTTTGCTTTGAAAATTCCGAACATCATGTGTTTATTCAATTTTTTGGGAAATTAAAAAAAAAAATTATTGGCAGCCCTGGCACGGAATGCCTGATATCTATACACAGTGGTCACTAATTGGGACGTTCACCTTACAGGAAAGTTGCTACAAGCTACAGTAGGAAGGACAGAAGATCGGGGAATCGAGTCGACAGATCGGTACATACAAATTCAGTCGCAAACGAGCGTAACGCAAAGCGGCAAGCACGTATAGTTGATCCGAGGATCGTGATAGCCGTTGGAACGACTGGTAAGCGCCACTGTGAAAGAAGTAGCTGCAGCTGGGTTTAGCTGCTGCAGCATCAGTGTCACGTATAGCTGCTGCAAAACCGAGAAGCTGGAAGATCTGCGAAGTGTAAGTAGAGACTCGTGAAAAAGGACCGGTCACCACAACTACAGAGCCAAGACTCGCCTTCAACCGGTATGGTACCGCGTGTACCGCGAGTCTCTCGTTTCCGAGGCTCCGAGGCTTTGCTTGGCGCGTATATGGCGCTTCAAAGACGACGAGACGACGAGTGTCGCGGAACCGAAGCGGATACCACCGACGGAAGCTTCTGTTTCCATATATGAAGTATCGGAGGTGCTAAGAAACACCTTGGTCACTCCACGAAGATGGCGAGGAGCTCTTGATGTTCCGCCGTCTACAAGTTGGCCACTAGCTATCTGTAGTTCCTTGTACATGAGCAAGAAAAATTTCATTATACGAAATGTTTAAATGTCCCTTTTTCACGATACATTAAACAGGCAATTGGACACGGGTAACCAATGATTTGCCGGTACATTATAAATATTGTTACCTAAACTAATTTGCCTGCAAAGCCACTATCAGGCTCGTAAAAATCAAACTTCCGGTGATACATACTCGATTTCTCATCCAACCATCAAAAACATGTCATATGACAAGTACAATTATAACTCATACTTGTAAACGAAGAAATGTTATTGTCCTTGAGTTTGTACGCATTTATACTCCGTTCCAACTTGCCCCGAGACCGACGCAATTAGGATCACATTGCATGTTGAACATTGGACACAACGAAACCAATCTCTGGTAAAAGCCACTCTCAGTATTCTTTTCGCAATTATTAACGCAAATGCTAAAAGAAAAACAACTCGAAAAAGATCTTTCTTCTAAAATGATTCATAATTTTTCCAGATGGCAGGTGGACTTTCTAACTTTCCAACGGTACATATCAGGATCAACAATATTGCGTGTTAAAAATTGGACACCACGGAACCAATCACATGTAAAACCATCTCTCAGTGTTCTGTTCGTCGATTATTAACGTAAATATTAAATGAAAAACAATTCAAACGAGATTTTTCTCCTAAAATGATTAATAATTGTCCCAGATAGCAGATGGACTTTTTAACTTTCCATCTGCTTATATCAGGTTCAATGATATTTCTGTCTAACAAAATACTGCATATTGTAGAGAAAATCGAATGCCTAATCGGCTTTGAAGATTCCAAATTTATTTTCAGATGATCGAAGCCCTCTAGATGAAATATAATGCACAGTTGCGAATACCGATGACCGCATCGCTCACCCGCGTAGCTCAGCTCGGAAAACGCATGGACAATCGTAACCTCGATCTTTAATGCATAGAGGTCACAGCACGTGTCAATTTTTATCGACCTCTTCGTCACTCGCATTATTTTTCAAATGAAGTACGTCTTGTTTGACTCTCGGATTTTTCTGTAGATAACGATAGAGAGTTAATGAGAAGGAGGGAGGAGGGAGGGAGTGTGTTGCGATTACTGCTGATTTAGCACGAGATCTCTCGCGAATATATCAAGATTCAATTAATACGCGTCGGGACGTCATAATAAATAAACAGCGTGAGGCGAAGAGTGAAATAAGTGTGGTCGGAGAGCGAATGATGATCAGAGCGTGTGCAGCTGCTACAACGAATCTTAGCGATTAGTCAGGCACGATATGATAATCGGATTTCAACTGCGTAAATAAGTGGAAATGAAGTGCATCAACGGCTTAACAAGCTCTTTATCTTTCTCTCTCGTACTATCGCAGCTACGTATTCGTCGAGACGGCGATAAGGGATTTAAAGAAAAACGTCGTCTTTCCCTCCGGAATTTCGCAATATACATTACCTACCAGCCCGATCCTGCCACTATCTACTTTCTGCTTTTACCAAGCGTTCCGCAGGTCCGGCGACAAGCGGCTATACCAATTAATTATAGAACGTATACTCATCGATCGGCGAGACCCTCGGCAGTGCCGACTCGTCTCACAACCACGAGAGGATGTTTCGTGTACGCCTGTGTGTCTGTCTGTTTGAACTGCGTAAAGTACGATCGTTCACCTGCACCGGATGTAATTGCAGTTCTCCCCAGTGAAGAAGATACATTCTGCATTCGCCAATTTATTAACTACGTACGTGAAAACGTATACTTTGTAGATACACGCTTGAAATTTTTTATTTTTCTGTAGCTTAATCCAACAGGATATTTGATTTCCGTGAAATTCTCATTCCATTTCGTTTAACGGGGCCAGAATACCTCGAAATTACATCTGGAAAACCACGCCTCGAATTTCGAAATGCAATGATTACAAATTATATCAGAAGGCGTAGATCTCAACAAATCTATGACAATCCAAAATTTCCGTCCGCGCGGTTTGTGACTACACCCAAATAACATATATATAAATGTTCATTTATTGTTACGAATTCGAGTCAATAATTTGGTGGGTGTTTCTCAGCACATGTAATATACAGTTACGGTGTACTTGTTTCGGTGCTGATGGGGTAATTTAGTGAATGATAAAAAATCTTTGCGAAAGCCGCAGTAGGGACCAATATTCATGATTTTAACACAACTCAAGCAGTTCAATGATTTTATCAATCGAATCGTTACGAAGCAGTGAATTGGTAATCCATCGACGATTGGGAAGAGTTGTATTATATAATTTTCTATAATTCGATATGGCAATAAATATCAACAAAAAAAATCTTGGCACGTCTACTAATCATCCGTAATCGGAGGCGGATATCGCAGGCATACATTCGTGGAGAGACTGCGATGATCGACGTGTCGAAAATATATTACAGAATAAAAATAATGACAGGTTAGCAGTTCGGTGGGCGACTGGCCCGCATGACACATAACAATATACCTATAATCGGGCCAAAATGAAAAAGAAGAAGGTTTCTGAAGAAGTGCGTAATTACATGCTGTCGAACACCGTTCGTTCGATCTCTCGATCGTTCACGACGATGAGACGTTCAGCTCCTGCTGCTGCCGCTGCCGCTGCCGCTGCTGCTGCTTTTGCTGCTGGCGCTCGATCCTAACGGAGATTAGAGCCTCGGGTGCGAGACTTACCCCTTCTCCATAGTATTTTTTTTTTTTTTTTTCAATTCAGGGGAGAATGGGAAATATATCGTTGGCCTACCGAACTAAATTGCAGATGTGCACTTAAAAAAGTACGACTGCTAATAGAATTTTAAGTCCTTAGTCTAAAATGTTAGTGTAATTCGTCAAAGATCAGCAACGTTCTTACACTTCGTAAAAAAGTCGTACCGATCCTGACCGATAATGCATCATGGACAAAACCCAACATGGGAAGTTAATTACGAGTTTCTTGTTCTGATAAAAAATGCAACAGATTTCAAAGCAATTATTACCATGGCGAGATTTTTTCAATCTTGTAATTCAATTATTCAATCGTATATGGCATTAAAGAAATTACACAAAGTTGTAATGATGACACAGAAAGTAATCAAATTTGTTTTGAAACATAGGAAATAATTGAAAGTACAATTTGATTTACCGGTTATTAAAGTAGGAGCGTGGAAGTGTCCTCAATATTTTATATTTTTCGGTTCGACAGAAATTGAGTTAATCACTGTTAAAAACCCAGCGACCCTGTCCCATTTTTTTTTTCCTCATTCACACCAGATTTACTGATAACATCTCGTCTGTCACGCGACATGCCAGTACGGAAGAGGTGGCACTAATAGAATCACGACGTGCGGTGTGCTGGGTCATCGACGAAGCCATCTCACTGTACTAGGGTCACACGATTAGTCACGGTAAATTCACTTGACTGTAAAGTAAACCATATCTCTGATAAAATAACAAAAAGAAAAAAAAAAGAGGAGCGTCAAGAGTATGAAAACGGTAACTGGTTTTCTAAAGAATACCCACACACACACACACACACAGACACATGCACTTTTCTCATCACGCTAAATTAAGAAAAACGTTACAGGATTTCGGATTTCATTTTGGGGGCATAAGAAAAGCGTTTCTACGCTATTGTATGCTGTGGAACTATTAGAAGGACGACCCGAGCGTAAACGATAATTACCTCAGGTACAATTGTCATTTGTTCGCTTCATAATTTATGGGAGTCTTGGAGTAGCGAAGTAAATGAGAGAAGGAAACGCGCGTGACCGAGAGGAAAACGATACACAGACCACGGATACTTGGGTGCTACAGTTGTCGGGATTTTACGGGTCTCGAATGGGACGAGGACGTCGTAACGAATTTGTCTAAGTCGTGAGACTACACGATCAAGAGCGTCGAACTTACCGTAACGGGAATCAAGGGTGTCCCGCTTCTACCGGTGGCTATGATGCCTCGGATGTTGTCCTTTATTGTCTGTCTCATTTTACCAAGTTACGGAAATATAGTAGCAGCAGTTAAAGATACTACGAGGCTGAGAGCCAGTTCCAATCGTGAGCGCAAGCTCTGGAGGTCTAGACTCCTCGGCGGAATCACGTACGTCCTTTTCTGGAATTCCTTGGTGATCCAAAAGGCTATTGCGACCCTGCCTAATTCGTGCAACCGTCATTATGAACATTTGTGCGCCCGGCAAACAACAGATAATCAGTTTATACACTTACGAATGAACAAATTCATTCAGAACATTAATAACGGTTAATGGAAAAATGAAGGAACAGCTACTACAAAAAAAATGTCTTATTGATTTTCGATCAAAGAACTCTGGAGAAATCCAACGAAAAAGGAAATTTTAGTAAATATGTAATGTATAGTACTAATGTTTTTTTCAGGTGGAGGCGATAGAAAAATGTTGCAAAATTTTGAATGATATTTTTTTTCACTATCGCATATAGATGTCAAATAAATATATTGAGCTGAGATTTTAGATCACTCGAAATTCTGAGAATTTCTAGGAATTCCTACCAATTTTGAAAGTAAGCACATCGCTTCATCATTTTCTCTATGGTGACGTCGAATGTTATCAACATATTCATGCGTGGAGTTGTGAAAAACGAAAAAATATCAACAAAGTTAAAACTATGATGCATATTGTTTCGTTATCAAAACAGAGATAAACCATTGCTGATTTTGTGGACGTGAACCTTATTTGTTAGATAAGACAATTTTTTATAGATAACACGATCTAGCAATACTGGAATACTCATTTTTTTGTTTGCTACGTTAGCGAGTAATGCATTCCAGGTTTCTACATCAGCAACTATCCAATTTTCCGGCCCAATAATATTTAGGCCTGCCGGTTTTTACAATTTGTGGTATAAAAAATGTAGAAACGTAATCGATTTTGTAATTTTCGAAATGCTGTTTTTTTTCATACATACCATTTGTATTGTAAACTGAGAGGTTCGAGAAGATCGATAGCGACCAAGTGGTTCAGTGAGTCCGATGCGATCGCAGGGAGATCCCTCGATCGACAGATAACGATAACGAGATAAATGCTAATCCGTAAATTTCCATACTTGGGAAACGCGGACGGAATTCAAATCGGCCTCGACACAACACGACACACTATCCACTCCGTCTAGTGCTCGCCAAGTCTCTCGAGAGCTGTACGTGTCACGCGAATATTCAGGGATCAGTCGGAGTGGATTTCGGTTCGAGAAATAATTGGAAGCGATCGTTTGATTGATGTTATTGGTACGTACGGAGGCTTCGTACAGTATTGCGTATTGTACAGCCCAGTGTATCTTGGCTTAAGCACTGTGAGCATCATCTACTAATAGATATATAATATAGACTAGTATATAGTGGTATGACTGCTTATCTATTAATGTCTAATATGAAGACCCTCACAATAATTATTATTTTCTCAAGCAAAAAAAAATATGAAACGAGAGTAGTATGGAAAGTGTAAGAAGTATGTCGTATTAGACGAATTCATACTCCATACTCAAATTCAAGTATCCAGTATGACAATAAAGTATCGAGTATTTTCTTATTTAATTTTGAAGTTAATTAATGTCGATTTAAAATTAACATTTTTAACTGAAAAATAATTCAAAATCCGGATATTTTTTTCGTTTACTCATTCTTATAAATGAAAACAGACATTTTTTCAGCTGACCACAAAAAAATCGCGATGTACATTATTACATGTAAATTATATTCAATTAAATACTCAGCTTATAAAGAAAGACGTAATTAAATAAAATATATATAACATATCGAGTACGTAATTTAATGATTTCATTACATTAAGCTTGTCGTACATGGCCATTGCTTGGTTAATCCAAGTTATTTATAAAGATCCTCGTGGGTATCGGGGCGCAAACGCTCATCCAAATCTTCTTCGCGCAGCAGTAAGCCAAATCCCAGCGTTATCACGGTGGTGGAATTAATGCGGCATATATTGTACACTCATTGGTGTATCTCGGCTGCATCCTTGCCTGCTGCATTACGTCGTATATAAGTTGTGAAACCACAGACGTTTATTAGCTAACCGAGAACGGCAATGACTGCATGGTGTCGCGTGTGCACCACAGGGTTCTTGCAAATGCACTCTACATGGTGCAAATGTCCATTACGATATTTATTATGTGATTTCGTTTTGCTCACATGATTGTTCTGCTACTATCCACCTCTTATCGTTATGCATCAATAGATTTATTGGAATATTCCCCGGTTATTCCCATCTATTATAATTGAAAAGAAAGTTGTTGCATTTTTCGTGGTGCAACAGATCGTATAAAAAATCTACCTGTATCAATCGTTCTGGACAATCTGACAGCGTAACAAAATTCCCAATATTAACAATAGTAGAAGGTATACAGACTTTGTTTTTAATAGGGAATTTAGTTAAGGAATTTCACTCCTTTTCAAAATTCGCATTATTTATTTAGAGGATTTTTTCCATCACTAAAATAAAATACTTTTATACTGAATTCGTCCCATTTTAGTCGTTAAAAACTTTATATTGACGCCAAGTGTAATATAAATTTGTCCGTGATGTCTTAGCGTACACAAAATAATGGAAAAAATACTCGAGTGTTAGTTACCCTATATGATAAATGTAAAGAATGTATCGAGGGTAAACATTTTTCAAGGGAACAAGGCACTTTTTTTGATAAGTTACATTTTACGTAAAACTCCCTGTTATCGCGGGCATTTATTAGCTTTTTTTGTTAAGAATCGGTAGCAATTTCTAAGTATGTATTTTTTCACGCACATGATATCCAAGTCATAATTTTTTTCAGTTGAGAGACAGAAAATTAAAGTTGTTGGAGTAGAAAAATGTATTGCAGCGCAAGAAGCATGTTTTACTGCGAATTCAATGATTTTTTCATCAAAATTCTCTCCGGCGTTTGTACGAAGAAAAAAATTGTATTGTCCTCAAGTTATTCACCGAGGATTCGTATCATGCACAATCTTGTAATTCCGATATGTTTTCTCAATTCGCATGGGAGGTAAGGATACGCTTGGGATTTCAACGTATGTAGGAACGTATTATACGCGTCCGTCGGTCGATTAAATTATCTCGAAGTAGCTTTCACGCGGGCGATCGAGGCGCGAGGTCGTCGTCGTCGTTCGCATACTGTACCATGAGTATCACACTCGATGTAAAGTACAACCATTGAAGAGAGTTGTGCAGTCGTGGCGGCGGTTCGAACGGTCTGCCGCTCGCACAACACGCCCGACATCATACAACTCAGGTAATAGTCGTTAACTTCTCGATTTCGTTGGAGAGAGCACGACGTTTCGAGCTTGCGTGGGCCGAGTCTTATGTCGCGAGCGGCAAAACTCCAGAGAACTAACTATAATCTTGAAAATCTCGTTTCCCGGCAGATTCTTCGATTTCTGCTCAAGAGGAAGAACGTTCGGGTTAATCGAAAGTATGAATTAATCCTGTGCGTAGGTAGGTTCAGACCCTTGATTTATTTATTTTTACTATTGTTTTTCAGGTTCTCGAACTGTAGTCGCGTTTTCAAAATATGCATTGTACGGTACAATTTTTTTTAACGCAATTGTTTTATTTAGTTCGGAAACTCGGGTTGAAAACGTATCAATGGCTCAATGGATATTTCCTAATTTTTTTGGGCGCCTCTTTTGTCGGAGTCTTACACGGTTTCTTAAAAGACGGTCACGCTTTCTTCTTCAGCACCTTTAAAAGCTGAATGTTACGGGCCCTCAAAGGCAAATTACTGAAGGCCTTTTCGGGCTGCCTTCTAAGCTCTTACCGCAATGATAAAGAAATGTGAATGAGAAATATTGATTTGTTCCATTTAATTGAATAGTTTTGCGCTGATCATTAGATATTTCTCCTTTCCCTACATGGTGTATATATAAACCGCTGAAAAAAAAGTATTTATATTTATTTTTATGTTTATTATTATATTACTCGTTAACGAAGTAATAAATATTGGCTCGGACATTCATTAGTCAAAATTTTACCAGCAAACACCGCATCATTTTCCCTTAACAATTTTTGCAACACTAGTTCACAATTCGGCGACTTCCAAGATAAGATATTAGGTGCAGTTACGTTGCAATATTTAACGAAGCGTAATATCACCGCTCCTCGATACTCCGTTAGTTTTGAAGTATGGCCTATGCTTCAGAACTTCCACATCCACATTAATGTGTCGGACGGGTATCGACGGTGAAGTATGTACCATTTTGTAAAATTGCAGTGACACGTATACATCGGCACGTTCCCACGTACTTTATACGAAGATGTCTCGACAAGAAAATCGATTGGGAACGTAAACTTGGGAATTTTTCACGTGTCGAACGCGGAAGCGCGCGAGTCCAGCGAGTTTCATTGCCATCTATCATCGAGCCGATCGGTGCCAAGAGAGTACTCTCGCATGGAAAAGATCATGGACGGGGAAAATAGCACGGCCACGTCAAGGGACGGATGAGCGAGTGACCTCGCGAGGGATCGTGCACGATCTAACTGAGAAAAACTACTCGGTTCTTAGTAAATTATTCGGAATTTCATGAAGTTGAAGAACTAATGCCCATAAAGTAAAGTAACAAGAAATGCCTAGACAGATAATTCTTTGTGAAGGCTTGACACTCGTGTATTGCCGGATACCCAGATAAGCTATATGAAAAATTTCATAATTTGACTAAGGAAATGTAAATAAACATCACAACTCCTGAGTTGTTATACGCAGTCAAATTCTCGATCTACAATTCTAACCGAGATCATGAATTCCGTAAGCGTATCTTTTAAAGTACTTTAGTTGTGGTGAAGTTACTCGTGTACGTTATGCCACGTGCAATCATTAGACTCTGATTGAATTTATGGCGTCGAGTTAAAGAGAGATCGCCAGGATTGCTTTGATGGCCGAGGATTATAGATAGAGAGAAGAAAAAGGTATGGAAAAAAGTGCAGCAAAGCTATTCCTGAGTAGACGTGGCGAGCGGAGATCGCGAGACTTTTAACCGAGAGTTAATGCACTCGAGGTCATCAGGAAGCTGCTCTGTAAGGCACGAGACTCTCGGATCTATCGTTAAATCGGTATAATATCTGCTCCGAGCCACTGCAGCCCCCAGGCTGAAGCTGGATTTGCACTCTTTGCGACCAACAGCTGTTTCGTTTTCTCTACTGACTCACAGAAAATAGCGGCTCGCGCGAATGGCATTCTCGGCCTTGGTTCGGCCAAGCTGATGGAGATTATTAACTATACTTTTCATTGCTAGCTGCATTAATAACATTACACTTTGCAACGCTCGTAGCTGCATAAACTCACAGAATTTATGGCACGTAACCAATTAGTTCTTCAGGCACACTTGCCTCGAGCAAAAACTTCCGAAACAGACGCATTCTTAAGATCATTTGCAGCAGTTGCTAAATATAAGAGTCTGCAGCGATTATTGTGATTGATTGTTGTGATCGAAGGTCGAAATGTTTGGGGCCTGAAGTAACTGTGAGTTTTTTGTCAGTGGCAACTCAGTCAGAATTTCCAAACGTATATCGCAAAACCCCGCGCAAAAAACGGCCTTGTGAAAAAAAGGGTTCTTTATCTTAGGAAAAAAATCTTGTTGAAATAAAAGCGAATGAAATATGTCCCATCAAAACGAGTGAAAACAACTTAATAGTACACTTGAATAATTTTGGTAGTTCTGGGTATTGTTTAATACTAACATCCGCTCATGTGATTAATTTTATAGTTCTTGTCTATAGTGGGGTTAAAAATTACAGTTTGGACTATATTTAGTAACATAACAAAAATTTAAGGAACAATAACAAGTCCGAATGGGAAGGCCATAGCATCGATGCTTTTTAAGTTCGTACACTGAGAACAATACTCATTAGAACCAACAAAACCTGCGTTTGCGGGCAGCGGAAAGCATATTCGTTTCATCGAAAGAAATATTTAATTGCTCGAAGCGATTGGTGATTGATATAAAAAATTTTCGATTAGCGCTCCCAAATATTTTGTCCAATTAACAAAATATTCTGCTCGCTGCCCGCAAACACACGTTTTGTTGGTTCTACCCATTTTTTTTCTGAGTGTAATACGGATGAAACGCAATATACTCCGTGTCACGAGTAACACAGTGTTGAAGTTGTCTACAAAATCGAAGTCCAAGAATTTCTGGAAAATATTCCTACCAACGACATTATCGGTAAAAGTAGTAAATCTGAAACTTGATAATAGGGCAGATATGTGCGTTAGTTGAAATCTCATGCATCCCTAATGCCCCCCAACAATACGCGTAAGGGTTTTTCCAAAACATATAAAATTTTTGACTTCATATTTGATTATCGCTTTAAATTATGATTACTTTAACCGGCACTGGTGGACATGCGGTTGGTGTGCGTCTCTGGCGGTCCGCCAAGTTAAGCAGCATTGTTTGCGGTCACAACTTGGATGGGTGACCGCTTAGCCGTGCATCAGCTGGCTCGTCAATCAGTGAGCGCAGGTCAGTTTTCCTGAGGTCTCGATGTTTATACTTCAGTAAATTACTTTCGTGATTACAATATACGGCTGTCTGTACCGGTACAGGTTTTCCTCAGGTTCTCAGTGCCCATCGCTAATGCGGTACAGTATAACTAAGTCAGTTTGGAATTTAGGTTAGCTTAGTGAACTGCAGGTAGGGAGCGATAGAAAGGAATCAAGGTTAAACCCTCACGGATGGACCTTAAAGTTCAAACTAAATAAACACAATAATCATTACAGTACAATAAAACGTTCCGAATTTTTGCGCAAGAAGACCTAGAAAAAATGTTTAAATTTCCTGAAAAATGCTTTACATGTTTAAAAAGTTCAAGGCCCTTATAGAACCTGTTGAATGATAATAACAAAATTAGAATAAATAAATATGATCTTCTTTTATATGCTGATTGATAATTCCATTCACATCTCCTGCACATTTTAGAACACCCTGTATAACTTATCTCGTTTCAGATGTCGCCGAGCTCAGTCACGGAGGCAGTGGTTAGAGCGAGCAGTATCGTGAATACCCAACCACACCGCAGTAGTTGACGAGCGATTAAACACGATTATACGAGAGTCCGAGCATCTTCCGTTGGTCGTCATTCTCAATGTTTCGTCCCCTTTTCGAAAATGGACCCATGAGGCCAGGGGCACGAGTCCATCGGGCCAACATTGTACGGATCATAAATTCGCGGAAGGATTGGACCTCACGGAGTGCCGCGAAAGTGTTGTCGCGTGCTCACCTCTGTATCTCGGTTCAGGACGCGGCCCGAAAAATTTGCCCAATGATTTCATCGTTCTTACCTGGCGCGCCTGTCCGTCCATAAAAAGAAACCCGTTGTTTTGCCCTCCCGGAGTATACATCGGCCGGTTTAACTAGATGCACGCATCAGGCGACGAGCAGAAGCTTTGTTTATCCTTTTTTTCTCGCTTCTTCTTCTTCTTCTTCTTCTTCTGCAGCCGCTGTCCCCGATCGTAAAAGACCTGAAACTGGCCCGCCGGAGAATGAGGAGTCTCCAGGTGCACTCACGTTCATATCTCACTTGCTTTCTGCCTACTACCGATCTCTGATGACGCTCGCTTCGTATTACCTCGCGTTCAACACGGACCGATACGACCTTTTAAGTCAGAGTTTTCAAGTTTCGTCACGTAGCATTCTTGTATTCGGTATGGTACCATAGAACACCAGTGGGGAAGCAGAATCAGAGAGACGCCATAGAACGATCCGGACGTGTGAATGGATCCTTTCGATCCGTTGGAAAGGCGTCTCGTTAGACTGGAGATGAATGCGATGAAGTGATCGTCTGGTCTACGACGAGACGAGAGATTTCACAGCATCGAAAGGGAAGATAAGTTTCAGGTATAAAGCTGGAGGTACAGCGCGGCCCTGAAGAGATTATATGAGACCGATCGTATAAAGCCTTTATTATGAAAGACGATATCAACTGCATCTGAAATGTATGAAAAGAACATAGAAATATTCATACATGGCCTCGATATGCCGGACGAAATGTTTCAGGGGATCCGTCCATGAGGAAGGGAGTCGATATAATTGTGGATAGGTGCTGATGTCTTATCGTTTTTTGGATCGTATCACGGTTCCCACGTTGCTTGGCTGATGAATACGTAAAATGACGGTCTGCGGATAAGCAAACAAATGAAATCTGCTGGGAAAATGATGGATCTGTCAGCCACAACCAGTCGAATTATATAATTCCTTTTTGCATGGCATCATCAGTGTATAGGAGGTATTCTCCGAATTTCCAAAAAGATGGAAATCCTCGCATTTGGTAGTCTCTATCAAACCGATTTCGTTCTTTGCCCTAATCAACATAATTTCTGATTAAATAATGTTTCGAAGTTACAAATTTCACAATAATTTTGTTAAAAGTATGCAAAGCGAAAGGAAATACGAATACAAACCCACTATCAGCTATAGGCAGGTCGGGAGAAAATATGACTTAAGTTTTTCCATCAATCCAGTCGTCATTGAGCTTTTACATCGGCTACCCGTGACATCTGCACCTATGCCCATGATACTGTTGCCCTTGGCTAAGAAGCCAATCGCGTTAACCCTATTGACAGTATTGAAAATAATGAGCAAATGATATGCCAATAATAAAAACATTTCTGACCCCTAACAACGTACGCCATCAGTGTGCATTTCTAGGAGTGGACGAGAGTGCAAATATTCGATAGCGATACCGCCTTGACAGGAGACGAATCAACGTTCAATCGTAAGCTCTCCAGGCAAATGGATTTTCTACGTAATATCATGAACAGCTTAGGTCAATCTACGAGCTGTCAGGCCAAACATAAGATAAACGCATTAAGGTCCGGCCGTTGACATCGATAAGCTGCGGACGAAGCCGGTAGAAGTGTTTGGACAGGTCCCGATAATTTCTGACGAAAGCCGAACGCCTACTTCTATGCTTCACTGGAACACGAGAGAGGAAGGCGTTTGCTGACGAACAATAAAGCTCTGTGTGCCAGTCATCGACCGTCGACATGAATATCAACGGTGACATATATGCGGCAATGAAATCTGGAGTAAATCAGGGTAAAACTTGGGGGTATCATCAAACTCAACGGTACAATGGTACGACTGTTTGCCGGAATTCTTGCATTGCCGCACTTCGGGCAATGAAGTCGTCGAGATTTTAGTTCCTCGGTGATTTTCCACGGAGCCCAACAAAACGTGTAAATTATTGCCTTACTATATAGTCACGTTGATCCCGTGTTAAGTTTGGAAAAGTTATGGTCCTCACGGCGCCATGTGTAAGTTTTCAAGCTGACGTCATTTCGAGTTTTTTCAAGAGCGCGATCGCTCTTGCCTTTGTAAAATTTTAATTAATTTGCCAAATAATTCTTAATGAGTGCACGTGCACTGAATGTCGTGTGGTTTTGAGTTTGGCCGAAATTGATATTATGTAATATGAAATATTGGGA
Source organism: Clistopyga incitator (assembly GCA_947507545.1). Lineage (NCBI taxonomy): Eukaryota > Metazoa > Arthropoda > Insecta > Hymenoptera > Ichneumonidae > Clistopyga > Clistopyga incitator. Next base: position 10,285,447 of record OX382178.1, on the reverse strand, counting down.
AAATTGGAACTATTGCATTAACTTTTGCAAAAAAAAAACAAATGGCGATTCCACATCTTGTACATTACGGAAATAATATTGCGATCAATAGAAAAGTACGGATTTTACAGAAATTTTCGTTTTTTTTCATAATCCTTTGAGAAGTCAAATTTTCCTAAACTTCAATTTTTAAATTTATTTTTAAACGATTGAAGTAAAAAGGTCAATACTTCTTTATGGAGGCAGTGCACAAAATTGAAAAATAATGAAGAAGCATGTGCAAGATTTTACATTGGAGTCTGTTTATTGTTAGCAAAAACTTCAATTACTTTTTCATTCGAATGGTGTCTGTCTGTTTGGATTCTTCAGCATATAGGATGAACTTTGAGTACGACCTGTCTTAATAGAGATAACAACAGAAATATACTGGGGTATTACTGCATTCCTGCTAGTGAATTCGTGAAATTGGAAAGCCTTGAGCACAGTCAAGTGTCCAGTACTGGTCAGCTACGTCAATCTTGAAAATGTATATATAGATATATGTGCAGTAACTCTATTACACTACCACCTGTCGGGTCACGTGGATCGTAAATAACTCGGATCGTAAATGGACCCGGACGATTTTCTCAATATATCGTTTCATACTTATGGGTATACCTCGGATATTACCGACGCACGCAAAAGCTATATTCGTAGATATTATAACATATAATACTCGGCGTTAGCTGTTTCCCATTAACCATTAAATACTTCGATTTTAGTGTCTCCCTCGAATTCCCGAGTTAAGTCAAGCGAAAGGTGAATCTAATTTTAGACTTATTTATAAATCCAACCAATGATCCTTTTTGACAGGGTGATCATGAATTATTACGGAATTTCACACCAATTTCAGCGAGGATGGAAAAAATATTGCTGATCGACTAGTGCAATGTGGTGAAAGGGTATGAAAAATGAGCTTTCACACACTAGTGCTCAAAAAAGGTGTAAAAAGGTAGAGACCAACATTGTGCATGCGCAGGCGGTTTTTCTTATACTGAACTAAAAATGCCTCTTACGACACGCGTTGCCGATACGAAAAGCGGGACTTTCGTGCACGTGTTACAAAAAAATTGTTTGTTCTTTAATTGCGCGCGTGTACTGACAAAATAATCGCTTGTATAAAACGTAAAGATGCAGCGTAACGTTTAGGTTATGGTATGATCGTTTTTGAATTTTCAAAATTCTATAGCGTGACTCATGAACATAATGTGTAATTCCTGTAAAATTGGAAGCGAAGTAAAAATATATGAAAATTAGTTTATCGTGAGAAAAAAATAAACATTGACGTCGATTATCATTTTGAATCCGTTTCTAAACTGTATCACTATAAATTGCTTTCAAATGTCTGAAATAGATGTACCGGAGTTTTATTTATTTATTCAAAACAAGGACGCAGAGTAGAACCTTGCACATTGCTTCCTCATTAAATTTTACTCTTCACAAAGCTTCCTCTATGAGGAAGCCAAAATCAATCGCAATACTTCCTCGTAGAGTTTACTTTGTAAAGAGCAAAATTGAATGAGGAAGCAATGTGCAAGGTTCTACTTTTTAGTGTAGCCGTCACTTATTCGCTCATTTCACGCACAATCCCTTATACATGTACGCGTAGCGGTCTAGCATATTACAGTAGTTGTATTTGCGTCCGAATAGTCGTTTATTTTCTGAGGGTTCGCTTGGCAGAGCCCATTTAAATTTATGTAAACACATTATTATTAATTTCAATTAGTTTTTCAACAACTCGATAATATCTTCGTAAAAATCTCCCTCTTGCTTGACCAGTTTCCACCGGGTGAATCTCCGCAGGACAAGCAGAAATGAGATAAAAATATGAAGTTAAACCAAAGAGAGGAAAATTGCGGGCAGAAGAAGTAAACATTGGCAAACTTCAAATGAGATCTTGTCGTAAGGAGTCCTAAAAAATTTAGCGATAAACACCGAAGCTAGCGTACAAGTGCACATTCCGAAAGGCAAGAAAGACAATAACGATCGTGTAGGATGATTCACACACTATACGTGAAGATAAACTCACGGTAATTGCGACTCGCACTTTGCCCTGGCCCGCATACGTTGCACGTGTGCATACGAGACCAGCGACGCGGTTGTAGTTCGACCAATACATATATATATATGTGTGCATATGTAGTGTAAAGAAATCCACGAGAAGTTGTATCTCCAGTATTATTATATATATATGATAATAATAATAATAATACTAGTACTTGAGACATGCTGCAGTTTTACTATGCTCGTATATACTGTCATCGTGCGTATGTAGTTGCCTGCATCGTAAATCCTCTAATATACTAAACATATATGTATAAGACATTCTCTCTCAATTCAACCATTTACTTTACTTGTAATTATTTTTTTGTGAAGTCATATAGGATTTTTTATCCGATGCGTAAAATGCTGCCATTTTTAACCCATATATAATCCACTCTCCATAAATTGAGATTTTTATCTAAAAAAACAATTGTCCTTTCGTTGAACAATTAAGGATTATAAAGACTCTACATCTTTGCCAAGCAGTCGAATTTAGTTTTATATTTAATGCTCACATTTCATTTTTTATTTTCTTCCGAGGAATATTTACATTATTATGTATTCATAATTGGCATAAATGAAGATTGTTTTTAAATAAATAGAATGCACTTTCATTTAGAGAATGATTTTTGAGTTACATAAAAATTCGTGATACATAAAATTGAATTTGACAATATTATCAATAATTGAATACGAAAGCCTATAAAGCAGCACTCCCGTAACAAAAGTATTGAGATTTGCAAAATTACTTAGAATATTGGAGAGAAATTGATAGCAGCTGTTATATTGACAGCGAATGCGTCGTACGTCGCCGACACGCGTTACGCATTGATCGCGTATCGAGACAGCAACGAGTCGCTCTTTCACTCTCCGCAAAGCACAGATTATTGGTTAATACTCTTTTCCATGTCAACCGCAACGAGAAAGATTGGCTTTATCCATGTTTGGGTGCCGACTACTAGAGATGAGTCAAGCTTAATCACTAGTATGCAGATGATACGCCGCGACCGTAAGATGTGACGACGAATATAATAAATTCCGATGTTCCCAGAATGCACCGCGTGTCAGCTACCGAACTGCGCAGAAAATCCGCTCGCCCTCTTTGTTATTATAATTTATCAGCGGTGGAACTGATAGATGTACTCCGATGATGATTGCGATGTTAACGACGATGCGTAAGCGCAAAAGTAAATAGTGGAGAAAAAATAAATAAATACGCGCGGAAAAGTCGACGAACCGTCGCAAGGAATAAGGTCAAATTAATCCACTCTCACACGCGGCGTTTTATGCTAATAAATAATATCTATGTGCATTGCGCAACGTGCAATTTATTGCGAGTCGACGATCGATAAGAAAAAAATCGCGTCGCGAGGCGGCGGAGGATTCGAACGATCATTCCGCATGATACAGACACAGACTTTGTTTCTAATCTCCTCGCGGCTATGACAGAAGTGTTTCCTCTTCCACTTTCGCGGTTGGCTTAACGGTATCCCATCCAGCGCTCCTGAGCCACGTTATATTTATCGCTCGACGTTATGCGGTTGTCGTACTTGACGTAATTGAAGCACGTGTACGGGCAATAGAAAATCTCCATTACCCGTAACAATTCAAGCAAATTGGAAACAAGTAACGTGATCTTATACATCAACCATCCTCGAAGTAGTTTAAAAAATTCTGAACGTCAGTATTTACATGAAAAGTTATGAAAATTGAAAACGATCGGTGTTGGGATGAAGCGCGCTTGAAGGTAATACGTCCGTACAAATAAAACCGTATTTCATACACATAATCGTTAACAATCCACTTATCCAGCTCGTAGACCGCGAAACCTGATTATGACCCTCATAACGCTTGTTTCTACAAATTGACGCGGTTGCCAATATATCGTTTCTGAACTGAAGTATATATATATTTTTTTTTTATCTATGTGTTCTTTTATATTGTGATTTTCCTTACATCGCATAGCTTTTCCATTTGACCCTAATTACCTTTCGTTTCTATTCTGAGTACATATTCTTTTTGTATCCATCAACATTTCTTTTCGAGATTTCCATGTCATGGCTCCCAAAATGTTCTAAAGCATTGAGAAATTGATTTGGGAAACATACTTCTGGTCGTGTAATATGGGCAAAATGGGTCCACACGACTCAAATTGAATTTTTTGAATTACGCACGTGTGCTTCCTTCCCCTCGATTCACTCACATAACCCATATTCATGGCACGAGTAGAATGCGATGAAAGTGTGTGTGCAGCTATTCGATAATGTACCTGGTTGCGTGCATCACTAAGGGAAATTACACTTGCAGATCGTACGCCAAACCGTGTGTCACGTCGGGGCAGACCGTAAGCTCAATAAACCCAATACAGTCAATCTCCTCATCGTTACATACTCGTATACAATATACGAAAAATGAAGCTGTTAAAACTGACCAAATCACCTCCGACAACCATTCGGAATAGTTAGCAGAGAATTAAATACCTAATTTATAAATGGAACTGCAATTTCGTTTGGAGAGTTCTGATAGTAACAGTAATGAGCTGACTCCGTAATCTCAGTGCAGTCATTTTTTAGTGTTACCAACAGGGTACCTAAAAAAAATAAGTGTTTATTGAACTTTTCACACAAAAACTATAGTTTAAACCCCAATATTAACTCTCGGTTTTACGACGGTTAAATTGGTATTAAGATTTACGAAAGGATATTTTTTTAGACGTGGTGCCACGGGTTTTTCGTATTCCCCTCTCGTATACCCCTTTTATTGAAGGGATCCTAAATAATAATAATAATAAGTCAACTAAACAGTTTGAAAAAACTATTTTTTTAAAATCATAGACTGAAATAAGAAAAAAAATGTATGTACACCTAATTATTTATATAAATGTGTTCCTGTTCCAAGCATGTATCATTTTTAGCGGTAGAACAATGATAACGCCTAAGGTAGGCCCACTCTTCGTCAAAACCACCAAACCAATGTAAATTAGTGTGAAATCATAAATACATAATTTATTCATCACAATTTAATTATAATAATAGTAATTCATTAATAATAGATTAATGATGTTTCGTCATTAATTAATTAATGGTAAATAGTGAACTGTACCAGTGGACTACGAACTGAAATGTTCTGTGTTCGCTCGGTAATAATACGGTCAATATTGATAAACGATGCACTTCTGATTCTCGCCGCTGGCGCACGCATACAGATTTTCACACGCATTCGACGTACGCAGCGATGGTTATTTCACGTTGCGAATACCGATCTATAACGAGTTCAATAACAATTTGCAATTCTGCGTGCACATGCTTAATTGCAAGTATGGCAGCGACATGTAAACAACAATGTTAGCTACAACTTCATTTATTATCCTCGAAAAGTATTTTTAAATTTTAAACTACGTAATGTCTAAAATATGTAATTTCGCGTAAATGTATAGTTTTTCTTCTTTAAAAAAAAATTAAGTAAATTTGTATAAAAGCACATGAACAAATTGCACTTCATGCACTAGAGTGTAATTTGTAATAATCATTTTTTTTTTATTCCTGTCATTATTTTCCTTGCACGCAGGTCGACATTAGGGTCCACAAAGTATGGTTTTATTTATATGACAAGTAAAAAATAAAGTTAAAAAAAAGCTTAGCATTTGAATTGGACAGTATCGTGATGTTCCAAGGACCAAAATTGTTGGGCTTGGGTATTGTTTTTTGATACAAATCCAAAAGAGGTGAGACGATTTCGGTTTGGTTTCAGTGACTAATACGCAGCGCAACATATGCTGGAATTGGTTTTATCGAATACTTATTACTTTTCGGGTTCATAGGATATATTTATTGCTACAATAAGTCATACCGAAGGCTCAGACAAGTGCGGCTTCATTGGGTGAAAGAAAAAGGACAATAAAAATATGAAGGCACAAAAGTGGATTGATCTTGGACGGACTTCGGTGATGGATTACCCAGGTTCGACCGTTAGACTACAGTAACTTATTGAGTAGAATATCGAGATTGTGGAGGGCTTTCTTATTGTACGTTATTGTATAAGATAAGAGAATCCAGCGTCACGTATACATTATGTACATCCGGACTGTTGCCGAGCATCCGAAGCGCCAACGAGATAGATAATTTGATAGATGAGCTATCGAGGCTCTAGCGATTATTCTTCACTTTTCCGTTGATTCCTTGCCTGTCTGTATACATTTTCTACGTCCTCTGCCAAAAATCTCATACGTCTGAAGAGTTGGGACAAAGGTCAACCCCAGTACAACACATTTTCTATATTACGGTCAATACATTTTGTTGAACCCACAGTTACATAGAAACAGCGTTAACAAATTAACAAAACAGCGGTACAATTAACGAATTTCATTTCTAAAGACATAGAAAAAATTTTGTTCTTATATTTTTTACGCCATTATTGCAAATAAACCTTTTCAGTATTCTCAATAACTTTTTCAGATTCCGGTTTTATAGCCCAATATTCAAAATTCGAATCGAATCAATATTTTGATTGGAAATATATACGTGAAGCATCCTGTACTCATTTTGTTTCGAGTGAAGTTTGTAATCTCAGTTTTTTGACTCCCAATTTTCGAAAAAAAAAAATTAATATAAAAATATCATTGTATTAACAGAAGAACAGATTTGTTATCGATACTCCGATTTCATTTGTATTTTCTCTTTCGCTTTTATGCTATTTCTTCTTTATCTCTGCTAAGAATCTCTTGCGTGTTTGAAAGATCGGAACAAAAATAACTGCTGTTGAAAAGCAAGCACTTCACCGGCTCGAAAGCTATGCATTTATTGCTTTCTTATCAGAATTGTTGAGCACACGTAACGGGGCAAGAAGTTAGCCCAACATCGATCACCACTCAAATTAAATGAATATTTCACAGCTAATGGTATGCGTGTTGCTCGGATGAACGCGACCACGAAGGCATGTTACCAATTATATATGACCGTAGTTGTTGAGAATCGGCAGCATACCGCCGGGAAATCGATGCCAAAACAATTCCCTGAATTATGATGCAGGTCTCGAGATAAACCGCAGCTCTGTACTGGCGCGCAGCAACATCCTGCGCGACGATTAGATTATAAAGCGAGGCCCGCGGACTGTTCATTACGTACTGCATTGAATAGTATATTAGTACAGTATAATCTTCGAAACTGATAAGTCCGTTGCTGAATGTTGTGGTTGGTTCTCTCGTATATGTTGCCACAATGTAATTATGCAGTTGCTCGATCGGGCAATTGGAAATTAATTATGATATACGTTCTGAAAGGGAAACTATAATGATATTTGCATTTTGGAATTTCTTTGAGGATGCGTATTCTTGAAAATTGGGAAAAATATCAATTACTTGTTGAATTAGCGTACGTACATTTTAGCACTATTCGCAGTTATGTAGTAATATTCGAAAGCTACAGCTATTTCTGTATAAAGTCTGTTGCTTTCACTCGTTAAATAATTGGCTACATTGCTAATAATCAATACTAGAAGAAATTTGCATGGCATGATCGGAGACATCGAGAGAATAAATACCGTGGATCAAGATAAGTAGAAAATTACTTATATTTTCTTAGATAATTATGTTTGTGCAAATATGTCGCTTCTTATATTTCATTAGATTCAGGAAAAATGGCGGAATACCAATTGTCATTCGCTAGTGATATAAAGGAACATGGAACATTCAAATAGTTAAGAATCAATTTGACTATTATGATATCATGATGCACACTAGCTGACGTAAATAGTGACAGTATAGCAATCAAGTTATTATCAGTAATGTAAGAATAAGAAGTAAGTACTCTTAACTCTTTCACAACGACTCTTTTATATTTTTATTTAAAAACTCGGAAAATCTTGGCTTTTCGTCAAATTCTAAATAGCAAATGATAAAGTTACTTTTTCAAAAGTGACATCGTTATATTTGCATTTTGAAAAGTACACAACATTGATGCGTAAAGTTACCCTTTAAAGTTAATGACAGATAATTCAATAACAAATTTTTCCCCCAACTGATTATTTAAATCAGTGTTTCAATATTATTTTGGCCGGCAGATCATGTTCCCCGAAACAAATACAGTAATCACTACACGGTTTTAATATGTTCCCAAATTAATATAAAAACTACAGGCACGAGCATAAGAGAGGATGGACGTTCGGATTGACAACTTCATAATTGACTGCATTGAATATTTATGAACTGCTATTTAAGCAGTCATTGACCATGTTTATAGGGGCCGCTGACCAAGCTATTCACAGTAGCGCAATAAAACCAGTTTGTACATTTATTTGCTGTGTCCTTTTTAGATTAATTGTCACTTCCCTTCATAATCGGGAAAAAAATTAATCGAATTGCCGCGCAGTTATTACATCACGGTACACGGTCTTGTATGAAAAATTATTAAAGATACATGCAAGCACCCCGAGCACCGCCGACGCAAATTGATTCAGCAACGCAGGCTCGAGTAGCCGGCGTTTGCGATAATATCTCATCAGAGTAGGTTCCGTGATATCCCTGAGGGGGAACAGAACCGTCGAGCAGATAACTCGAAGATCGCTTGCTACATATATATAAGGTATTTTATGTCATTCCAATCAATTTTTTTTCTGACATCTTTTGAATATTTCTCATAATTGAAACTATTGTACTACCCATACTTGAGAGGTCTGATTGAAATTTTTTAACGATTTCAAACGATTTCCGGTTTAAATAAGTTCGAGACTCGGACTCAGCGGATTGAGAGACATGATAACCATGTTTGATCTAGTTCCGCAAAATTTTTGTTATCATGATAACTGCAATTTTGAGCGATATTTAGCGATTTTTGAGGGTTTTTTGCAATGTACTTAGACTTTAAACGACTTATGGTTCAAATGAACATTGCATTGAACATTTCATCAAAAGTATAATTTATTTATCTCTTCACAAATGAAATTTATTTACAGTGCAGTTTATATCTTCAAATTTATAAAGAGCTGAATAGCACTAACTCTTGAATTTTCGCGTAATTAAGCTACCCATTTTAGGGGAAGAAATAATAATGCTCTTATGTCGTAGCAAAATCTAGCAAAACAATTATTATTTATAAATGGTAACCCATGTAATTAAGAAATCAATGCTAAACTAACAAAAAATGCCGCATGTTATGGGTGACAGTTCATATGCTTCCCGAGGGTCGAAAATTTATCGTGGTCCAGGCTCTTCGGGGATCAGTGGACGCGTGCGCGATCACCGGACTGGAATACAAGGCAGATGCGTCAGTCGTGGTTCGTGAACGCGATTTTCGCTCAACAGACGATAATCATCGTGCACGTTAAGACACCGGGCCAATACTCTTCTTCTTCTTCCTCCTCTTCGAAACTTTTATTTTTATTTTTATTTTGGCTCGTACGTACCTCAATATTACAAGAAAATAATAACATACATTAGCATGCACATTTTCGCAAAAGGCCACGGCTGTAACGGCTCTTATTCGAAACTCGTATCTCACGCGAAGTGTACATGCACACCTCGCGTTCGTTTATCATAATTTATGCGAAATATTCTAGCTCGCGGTGGCACGTGCTTCACTTTTAGCCAAAAAAAAAGGCATAAAGAAAGAAAAAAAAAAAACTTGCATCTTGCGCTTCTCTGCTACACGTGGTTTATGAACAGAGTTGTAGCCGTCTCATTACTTTTGAACTTATCTGCTTATTTATTCCATAAGTAATTCCGCACGCAGAGAATTTTTGAAGCGCGGCAACTCGAATTTATTCCGGAATATTTGATATTCATCGTGTACATGGCAGTTCCGCTGCTGCGGATAACAGAAAATGTCGCCATGAGTATGGTAATTTTTCCCATACCGATATCAGAATTCTAGGAGAAAAATAAACTAATATTCGGTCAGAATGTATTTGTATTTTCATTGCTGTTATGAAATCTGTCATAAAAAATGTTAATATCGTTCGTTCGGCGAATCTGTTGTTACAGAGTAGAGCCTTTTTTGCTGAACTACTTAGTTAGTCGGTATGGAAACGGTTCCCATATTCCTTGGTGCCAAACGACATGTACAGAGTGAAGACATAATAGTCACAATGTATATAGTTACAAACGGGTCCAAGGGGAAATATGCGAAGAGTATGGAAATGATACACCAATTTAGCATAGCAATTTAAAAAATATGGCGCCTCTCTTGCCCATTCCCGAATTTTTCTCTCCTCTGGCCAAATCACTTTTTTTTAGTCATTCTACCACATCGGTTGGAAAATAGGTATAAACGATTAATTGAATTCATTAGGTGCACATTTATAAAGCTAACATTTTATACGTTATTCAATTTTTCGAATGTATCTGCTTCAATTTTTCGAAAATTGTAGAACATAGCCGACAAAGGGCAGTATATGAGAGTTGGGGGATATTTCATCTGATCGGTCGGTAGTTTTCAGTCGACATACAAGAATGGAACAAACATTTCGTACAGTAATTATACGCCGTAAATATTTATTATAGGCTACAATCCTGATGATAATGTTCACCAATTAATATACTCACTAATTATCCTTATGGAGATTGCATTAGAGGTTACAGTTAATTAAATTAGTTCCCGTTTATACATTGTAAAAAAAAGTGCCAAAATGTCCATTTTGTATTTAATTAATTACTGTGCACTAAATAATCGAGTAAAGGTAATGTCAAACGCAATCCGTTGCTTTTCACTCTGGTTAAGAATGTGTCGAGAGATAATGATTATTCTCTGAGAAATAATCCATCACCGGCGTCACGCAGTCTAGCACTGCAGTATTTTCTTTACCTGCGAATCAGCATTACGTTGATAACAGTTTCGGAGGGAGTTAGTCACTAAGTTACTTGGTTACGTAGATCGTAGATAGAAAATCCTCAGCAACGTTTTTCGAGAATGTTGACAAGTGTAATGTGATACGACGAATTTGTCATCAACGTAGTCTCACCGTTCACCTCGTTAAACGTCAGGCCCTGTTTATTATCTAATCAGCCTGAAATAAGTCGACTGCTGGCGTGCGCGTCATGATGCACCGGTAGCACATTGAAATAGCAAAAAAAAAAAAACAAAAAACAGCGATAACCGTACGTCCCAAGCGACGGGTTGTGTGACGACTTCAGAAACCGAAGACTCAGCATTTCTTCGCCTGGCAATCGACAACAAGCAGGTTACGTGCGACGTTGTCCATCGAAAAAGTGCAAATCTAAGCACATCCAAATGTCGAGGGGAGGTAAAGTTTTTTTTTTCGCGCGCCCAAGGAATTAAACGTGACACGGAAAACGTGAGTCACCGATGAGTCAATGCGAGCGCGTGTGTGATAGTACAATTCATTTGAACCGATTGTATACACTTTATTGGATGATAAGGGTTATCAGTGGTTGCCTGACGTGTTGTTAAAAAAAAAAGTCAATGAAAACGTCGTCTTTTTAATTGATTGTGTCACCTAGAATAAGCAAATGTTGCAGCCTGCAAATCAATCACGAAGTTTTTCTCGACTTCGTCATTCGGCAACATGTGCGGATATAAATAGGCTAATTATGAGTCGACTGAATTCGAGATATCACATTTCCGTTATTACGCAGACTCGGAGACACACAAAACGATAGAGACTTGCTGAAGTAAAACAACGTGCATGATCTGTCCAGAAAAAAGCTGATATCTTACGATAGGATATATTATTAAGTATATAGAATGACATCTCAATTAGCGCTTATCAAATAATAATCCATCCTCCAATTAATTGATAATCTTTAATCCCCTAACTTGAGAATTCCAAAATATTGCTTTTCGAATTCTGAATGCAGATTGATTTTATAAAGTATGATGTTCGCTCGACTTTTCCAGGAAACTAATACATAACAATGCGTAAAAAAAATGAATTACGTTATCATACGTCGTAATCATTATTTAAGTAATTCTAATGCTTCATCCAAAATGAATATTTCAAGTACTTTGAGCGAAACAGAACGACATTCCAGTGAAAACGGGGTCTACTTTAACCCTATAGATAATCATAAACCATAGGAATATTAAGGGTAACTATAAGGTGGTCCCCGCCACTCCATAAGATTTTTCGTTCGACAACCACGGCAAGCTATTGTGATATTGGGTCAACTTGCTTACTCGTTTCACTCTAACGTCACGAAGACATTCGGTAAAACGAACTTTCGTTGTCTCTGTTTTTTTTTTTTTTTTTTTTTTCGGTGCTATAAATGAATATCTTGCGATAAATCTACAGCGCATAACGTAGTCAAGCAACTCGCCCGGTTCTGTTGCTCTCATTGCATGTTATTGCAAGGAAGTAATTTGCGATTCCGTCTCATTTCTATACGTGAGCGTGCCAGTGAACTTAGCCGCGTGCTGTTTATACGTCGAAGGTAGCCCTGATCGTGTAGTGCAGTGGCGAGATATCGCAAGGAGACGAAATGCACCGGCACAGGATTGCAGAAAGAGGAGGATTACACGGATAAAGCAAACACGCGGGTGAGAGAGAAGAGACAATCATGGGTCCGATGTCTGGGACATGTCCCGTTGCTGAAACGTGACACACCTACCATATTTCCGGGATGCGCTCTCAACTACTTTCCACTAGAGCAAGTGATGTACAGTTGTTGGACCCGCACAGTAACCAGCACTCTCTGTGGCAAATCGTTCCAGGCAGAAACAGATGCAACTATGCCAATAACTATGTATTTAGGATATACTTGAGTGGTCAATAACGGTACACCGTTTACCCCACAGTGCTGCTGTCCTGGACTAACCCAGAGGCGACCAGCGAGATGATCATAATCTTCGGTATTGCATCACGTTTTCGCAATGGGTTGCATGGAGTGAAACGGATAGTGGAAAGGATAGTAAGTCCGAGTCATCTCAAAATGCAGCATTTTCAACGGCCGGGTAACTACATGTGACCACGTTTTAGCTGGGCATTGACTCAGGCTTGCCCCGGATCATTGGAAAACAAACGATGCGGTGACTTTGATCGCATCGTGATCGAATCTATTAATTCCACCAAGAATAAAGCATAATATAATGAATAAAGTGATTTCAATTTGTAATACGTTAAAAAGCCAATTTCCCTATTCGTTTCGCCTTATGTCACCTCCCGAAGAGATTGAATTAATCAAATTAACTAAATCGCACTGTCTCTTTCTTTTCGTATGAGCGCAGTCATTATTTGCAACATAAAAAAGGTTTTACGTTCAAAAATAATTGAGGCTGAAAAAATGATTTCCACCTCGACTCGTTAATCAGTTGCTTCGGAAAACGGGAAGCTTATATTCGCTATAACGGCGCTGACCACTATCTGCACTACACTGTAATCGACTGCGGCGAATGATACGTCAGAATAGATACGAATTCGATAAGATACGATTGCTCTCCACCCCTGCAAAACAGTATATATAATACAACCCACTCCTTTCGTGGCGCAGTATCCGCGAGAAGCGAAACGATATCCCGCAAGAGGCAACCGCAGTACTAGACGGAATATTTCAGTGTATCTTTTTGGTTTTGAATCTACGGTCTACCAACAAGAGTAAGTACCTTTGAAGCAGCACGGGTGTGATTGCTTTCCAAACGATTGCGGTGTATACATATAGGATGTTTACCAGATCTACGAGTTACGGTAACAAGATTTTTAATGTGGAAGTGAAGGCGTGGATACTAAGGAGATCGAAACGGGAAAACGGTTTTTCAAGAATCGGTATAATATTGTGATAAAATGGGGAAAATGCGGTTCTGCCAACGTAGTCACTGAAATCTATGATGCTATCCAACTAGATCTTTAAAACTGCGGTCAGGTTGACCTGGAGAACGCAAATAACGATCCTCTTAGCATACAAAAAATCATCGTGCTGGTGATCTAGACTCTAAAAACAGTGTTCCCATTGATGTAGGTGTCAATAAATATGTTTCGACCGATTTATATTCCAAATCTATAGGCTCGTAGACCTGGAATCTAAAAAGGCCTGGAATCATACCTAATTACATAGAATCCAAGGTATACAATCGCGTTTATCCAGCTAGGGAAATAATGGTCCTAAATATTTATTAAACATGTACCCCGTCGTACATGACCCCCGAAATTCCTACTAGGTTGGGTCGTGACATTTTTCACGACGGTTTATTTTCAATGGATTCTTAAAAGCAGATTAAGTCGATGAACTTGAATCGGAGACGAAATTTTGTCTTTGACTTCATTTTCTTTTGCCTGGCAATGATTTTGCTATCTCATCGATGTGTCTTAGATGACGGCGACAGTATTTTTAACTTGTTGACTAACAAAAGTGGTATTTAATGATGATGAGTAATACCATCGGCATTTTGTTTTTTTTTTGTATGTTCACAGTGGGTGGAGTCGGCCATTCTCATCATCATGATCCACCACATCATGATCATAGGCCACCCCATCATGGACCTCATTTTTGTCCTCCGCACCATGAGCCACCACACTGTGGACCTCCCCATTTTGATCCTCCACACTATGGGCCACCACATCATGGACCTCCTCATTTTGGTCCTCCGCACCATGAGCCACCACATTATGGGCCTCCCCATTGTGATCCTCCACACCATGGGCCACCACACCATGGACCCCCTCATTGCGATCCTCCACATGGACATCATGAACATCCACATATTGAGCCAGGTCACCATGTGAATCCTCATTGGGGTTCTCCACCACATTGTCGTTGAGGCTCTCCAATGGATTCGCCCCATCACAACTTATTTTATAACAAATAATCCTTCTGCTCCCCCATATTTATATCTTCGGCTTTGTACATGTTAACATCCAATAAACTTAATAATTATTTATACCTTAGGCGAGTATACATGATTTATACATATTTATGACAATATATGTAGAGCATCATCTATTTTGACAATGGACATTATTAGATAATTCGATTTTGATGAAACAATCTCTATGGCAACAAATTTGCTCCGGTCATTTTGGGTACATTCCCCTATTTAATCATTATACCTTCAAGTAATTGAGGCTGTGGAATAAGTACGTCTAAACACACCTATCGGTTAGTTCCTGAACAGTCCCAATTTGGGTCAAAAGCTGTACTCTTGTCGAACTAATGCGGGACGTCGGCGGGATGCTGCACGTACATTTTTTTTTACAAGAGTTACTATACATTAATTTCTACTCCACATTGCATATACGTGATTGAAGAAGAGCTTCCATATATCGCAAGTCTTTACTAATATCCGATACCTTGTCATCCGGTGTTGTTGTATAATCGATTATTGCTCTTCGACGAATCACCCTATTTTCGTTATTATCATAGTAATATCCTCAGACGCTTAGGTGCATAGATGCGATCATTACCAAGGTCGTAAGATGAAAGCTATTAGTGAGTGTTCGAGTGATTATACCATCATCTCCCTTATGATATATACATTATACATAGTATTGAGCTTATGATCGAGAAATTCTTCGTTATAGCGTCTACGGCAAAGGAAGATTTGCGGAGACTCCACAGGTCCCGTATAATTACAAACGTTATATATGCTCGTGTGTACGCAAAGAGTATAGAGAAGCGCGTTGATGGACTCGAGGATCATAATTTGCCTGACAGCTAGCACCTGCGTAATGGAGAACGCGCGCCTTCGTGCATGTGCTGATCATGCTGCTGGTACTGTTGCCGCTGCTGCTGCTGCTGCTGCTGACAACGCGTTACGCTCCATTCGTAATCTTCACCTGCTGTATATACTCTCAGAAACTCCATCGCAGCCTCAAACTATGCTCTAACGCTACGAAACTTGTTATGACAGCAAAAGTCATCAAACGAATCACTCCTTCTGCGTCAGATTTTCGAAAAAAAAAAATTACAAATATAGACATTACAATATAACAAAAGTGTTGTGTTTTTTATTTTTGTAGATGTGCAAATTGAAATCCACTTCATCGTGTAGAAATTATTTGGGAATACCTCACGTCCCAACAAATCCTCATTGGGATTCATTGCAAAATCCCCACAACGTGATTCCGCATACAATACATACATAGGTAAAATTCATTATCAGTACATATTAAAAAATTACAAGGGATCCTGATGTAAGGTGTCCTTAAAAGATTCCTGATGGATCCCAATCTGGAAAGTAAGATCGGTTATTGGGGCAATTGGAAAAATTGCGAGGAATCTCACAGTAAGGTGTCCTTATAAGAATCCCGCTGGGTTCCGATTTGGACTTTTCAATTTTTATTTTTATTTTTTTCTAAACTTAGAATTCTTAAATAATTGCCAACTATTTATTGGGAGTTTTATTTATCATAGCATTGAAGTTCCGTGTTCGCTTTTAGAAAATTCAATACCCAACGTTACTGAAACTGTCGCAAGTCCGGATAACAAAATGATTGACTTCTTAGGCTATAAGCACAATAATAAGAAGGATTTCGGAAGCGGATAAAAAATATAATATTTTATACGAGGCATAGCTCATTTTGTTCAGATTTTTCTCCACTGATTCGGTGAACCTATTTGAGAGTTATTAGTTTGAAACCCTTGAAACTCATACAATCGTGTCCTGTAAGCAACAAACAAAAATGTCAGTCAAAAGAATATTGCAATAAATCCCCATATTGCATGATAGTATTAAACATTCAACATTATCAAAAATGTATTTGAATGAATAATGATGCTGCTATGGTAAATATCCAATATACTACGGTCCAGTATATTTCTACCATCGATTGGCATCCATGCTTTTCTGCGCTTTTATGATCTCTCTTGAAGCACGCAATGTACAACTTTCAGCCCCTTCCGCGTGGGAATATTTTATGAAATATCCCCGATTTTCCTTTCGTCGTAAACTCACCGATAATCATGCTTAATTTGTATCGTAATTCGTGAAATTACATTGAAACTGAGGTAAGTAGTCTTTATAATTATGTATAATATAATTGACAGACATTAAACGTTTTATTCAATTTTATATAGATCTCTTACCATTACACTATAATACTGCAAGTGTTAGACCATCAGGTACGCCCACTGCTAATAACTAAAATAATAATAATAATAATAATAATAACAACAATAAGATTCTACCATTCTGATTGACTGTATTTTTTCATTTAATTTTTGCTGGTGTCTCTAGCCGGTGAAATAGCTGGAAGTTGAGTGGATGATGCACACACAGCAATCGACCCAACGACTTTGTAACAACGTCCGGCTCTGGAGTGGATGAAGCTCGCGCTGTCGATGATTCTTCGCTGGCTGTGGTATGGTACTTGCAACTCCAGTAATCACGGTCTGTCGACGTGCGCTTCGTTTCTTCGAGATAGCTATGGAGCAAGAGAACTCGAGAATGGTGAGTGGCCAAGGGAATCTTGTGAGCAGGAACAGCAGCAACCGCGCAGGGTCTTCCAAGTTTTCCCGTAGCCTCCGCAAATCCTCGCTGCCTTCGAAGGTAGGATCGACCAGTATGTACTGCACATAGGTATATAAAATGCATCGGTGAGCTGAGCCACGAGTCGACAGTTTACGATCGTTTAACGTTCGCCAGGAGTGATGCCAAGAATCATAGAGTGTAGCGTCTGGAGAAAAGGGCTCAGGGCTTTGCACCGTGGGATATAATGCATGTGCAAGGTTGGTAGGTATACGTAGAATATGTTGGTAACTTCTCGACACATATCCCTACGGCTTTCGCTTGCAGCAATGTCGAGCGATTACTTACAAGCGTTATCGTCTCCTTTTTATTCGCTATATGTAACATCCTAGATCTACCAAGCAACTTTGTTGATATATACCTTTTTTTCCAATAGACGTCCGAATATTTTTTGGTGGATCTTGGCATGGAAAGTGAAGTATGTAGAAAAGCATATCCAAAAAAAAAAAAAAATCCACAGGAGTAGCTCGTACACTACTTTTTCATAGCTGTCAAAAAGAAACATCGAGAAATTCCATCCAATCGCTTTTCTAAAATCGTTTTATCTTCCAATTAGCGACTTATAACTTCAGAAACACTCGTCCTTTAGTGATTATAGGAAGAGGGAGGAATTATGCAGTCCAAAAGTTAAAGAGATCTGTTGTAAGCGATACGTACGCGACCTTAAGAGAGTAAAGTAAAAACAGGAGCCCGACCGAGAGAAACAGAGCGAACAAGTGAAAAAGCGGAGAACGAGCAACAGAAGAAGAAAACGAAGAAGTAGACGAAGTCGAAGAAGAAGAAGAAGAAGAAGAAGAAGAGAAGGAGGAGTAAGAAGAAGGCGAGCAAGACAACGAATGAGAGCAAGGGAAAACGTGACGACGAAGACAAAGATAAAAGGAAGAAAACGAGTCGAGAAGGAGAGAGGTAATTACTCTGGCGACATTGACCCGACGGCGACCCGACAGCCGCGTTCGCTCGTACTCCGGCTCGCTCGACTCGCGAGGCTCTCGAGGAGCCTCGCCAACTCTCCGGCTCACCCACACACATGCCCATGACCAAGCTTCGCTCGGAGGAGCACGGATAGCCAGCGAAACCCTGGCCACCAGCCCGCTCGGTGTGTTGGGCAGAGTCAGAGCGCACCAGCAACGGCAGCGTGCAGAGCATGGTTCATCCGAGTTCACTCCTCGATCGCCGAACCCGAACGCCGCGGCGTAGCAGCGACCGACCGGTCGTCGCCGTCCTCCCATCCACCTCGTCTTCGTCGTTAGTCTTCTTCGTGCCACTGTGCACTTTCCACACAGCACCTCAATTTAGATACTTTTTTTCAGATGATTTAGAGTATTGGATTTATTCCCCAAGAGTCCGTGCAACAAAATCGAGTCCACTGCTATGGACTGTCATTTTTCTCACTCTATGTCGTTTGTCTAATTCACTTTATGGTGTAGCTAATATATTGTGGATAGAATCCTTACCAGTTTGCATAACCCTTCGAGTTATTGTTCGAAAAATTTTGAGTCAGTGAAACTGTAAATATTAGATTATGATATTTTTGTTTGTGGTAGGTATGAGCATTGGTTCCTTCATGGAAAAGAAAATCGAGTAGGGAATAATAAAGAGTGGAAATGGTTGAGATTGTGATTTTTGGGACTACGTCAGATTTTTATTCTAATTATTTTTGAATGTCTTATTGTAAATACTAGAGTATAGATTTTTTTAAATCGTATAAGCAATTTCTACAAATTGCAATTGAGTATTTTTGCGCACACGAAAGTTCGTGCCCCCGAATAGTCAAACATGATACAAAAACGAAAATATCAATTATTGAAAAGCTTAGAAGTCGGAAACGCCAATAGAGTAAAAACTCGTGAACCATCATTCCAAAAAATACTCGAAACGAATAACTGACAGTATAGAAATTACAAATGTGAAACTTTGACAAATGGACATTTCGATATTGCCAGAATTTGGAAATCTTTTCCAGAGATTTTATTGTAGTCCAAAAACCTTAAAAGAACGATTCCAAGATCTCATTAAATTTCCAATATTTATCTGTCCAAATTTCAAGTTCCCTAATTTTCTACTGTAGGAATCTTCTCTCTTCAGCAATTAAATGAGTCACTGATACGAGCATTTTGGAAACCCGTCTGCTATTATCAAACGAATTTCCGCTTTATCTTTCGGTTGTAAAGACTATTGTTTGGAATAATACGTACAAAAATCCATCGTGTGACATTACACATTTATTAACGTAAAAATTTCATCCTATTTCATATTGCAAAACTTCACTCGCCCACCCCGCAATTCATCTACCGTCCCGGTATTTTTCGTCATACTTCAATCTTGAAAATTCTACGACCGCTGCATTGCATTTCAATCAATCTTCAACGATGTATACGTGATTTCCGTTCGACTTTAATCCCCGTTCGGTAACCAATAATAATACCACTTAGCCTATCAGCAGATATATGAAAGACCGCAACACTATTTATTACCCAAAAAAAAATGAGTAATTAAACCTGACAGAATTGTCTCTTAAAGGGGGATAAGATTCCGGTGACCATGCTAAAAGACTGTCATTATACACCAAACAAGATTCATATACTGCCCGATGATATACGCCGTGTAATCGACTGAATTAATTTCTCGAAGAAAGTTAAAAATAAAAAAGAAGAGGAAAGAAATTGAAAGAAGAAGGCGAAGAAGAAGAAGAAGCAGGAGCAAAGAACAAGACATGTAAATTATGGTCACTGGTAATTGAATTGTGTGGGCTCGTAGCATGTAAGACGCTGATGCTATATAATGACCGGATGTCATCGTATTCATACACACTATCTCATCCTTCTCGTCGTATGATGTAGCAGGTGTCGCATAAAAAGTGTTTTTATCGCTCGTCTGCTCGCCATCTCCCTGCATCATCGTATAAGATCTTTATGGAGAAGATGGATGTTGATCTTGATTCGATTGGCAAGTACCGATCATAATCGGTTAATATAATCCCCCCGTGCGCTCGCGATTGCGAAAGGGGCAAGCGTGCGCAAGTGAGTGCACGACCCACGCAATCGCCCCTCGCTTCGTTCGTTCTCGCACTCGCTCCGGCAACCGGCTTTACTTTACGATCACCTGAGCGCGTGTCTTTAAAGCCGCACGCGCGCGCTCCTTCGCATGATGCTCCTCTTTACTCTCTTTCCCATTTGCTCCTTCGACTCTCCTTCTCTTTCGCTTCTTCGTTTACGTACCGGGTGTACCGTAAAATACGTGCATAACGGAACCATTAAAGGGGCTCCGGGTGTAGTGTAGCGGTCACGCGAGTGCAACGAGAGTGCATGCATCCTACGACTTCTGGGTTGCGCAGCTTTCGTTACTGGAAATTACTGCAGCTGGGAGAAACAGCAGCAGAGATATTCCTGAGCGTCCCGAAAAATCGTTTAGTTATCAGATATTGATACGCTATTTAAAAAAAAACAATAATAATATAATGTAATAATAAAATGAAAAAAATTATGAATAAATTAAACACTACTGACTCATTTATTATTTATTATTTTATCGAATATAGAAAACTATTACGGAGCAAACTTTCAATTCACGGTACAAATAGCATTTTTCACGTCAGTAATAGACTTGTGCAAAAAGATGTCTATTAATGTTGAAAAAATACAATACTTATCTGATATTAATTAGTGTAATAACACAATCATGCCTGGAGTTTTCCGAGTGTACGAGTTTACTCGTTTAATATAGTTTCAATAAATGGATTTTGCCCCAATCCTCGTCTGTTCTCGCAATGTATAAAGTATTGAATATCCAATACTTAAAATTTTCATATCGAGATACTTGAAATGAGTTAATGAGGTTTAGTAAAATAATTGGTAAAATAATTCGCAAGCCTATTTCATTTCTATTAGACTCCATTTCTATTAGACTAAACTTTTAAGTCTCTTGTTTTATTTGAGGTAGCTAACCTCGAGGTTCATACTTAAATCGCCAAAATGGTCTGAAGAATTTAGGGTATAACCTTTAAAGCAGCTAGTTATTAATAATATATATAAATACGTTGCCTTCATGTTAAAAAAAATGTAGACGTCAGCTGGGAATTCTGACCGGGTGTGTGCCTATCAAATCGATTGAAAAAATTAAAAAAAAAAAACTACCATACGTGTTCAGGTCACATCTCTACCTGGGTCCCAAGTCAGGTTTGAAGAATGAAGTCGCACGAAACCGCATGTCATATAAAAACCCAAGCAAAAGCATGTTGATAAAAAAGTTGAAACGTTTATTCACAGTAACGTCTATAGTGCAGTACTGAGCGAAGAATGTAATTGAATACACTGAATTTTCACGAGCAGATACCATATTGATTTTCAAAATTTCTCCTGCACGCGTGAAGAATTTTCCGAATCATAGTTCATTTTAGATTACATGTTCAAGACAACAAGTGGCAAGCTATTATTATTTATATCAATTGCATTATTTATATATTTTTACAACATTATACCGACCACATAATATAATTATATGAAAGTGACTAATATTAATCAGTTTGAACTATTCATTAATCAATATAAATATAAAAATAGTCGTATGGAGTACCAATTAAAATAGTTGTCACTTAATACTCGCAGCGTCGACCACGATTATTTCGGGTGTAAATATCCACACTTAAACGGTCGTTGCGAGTTCATCGGAGACTCACTGGATTTCCCTCGCTCGAAACAGATCACGTGCCAAGTCTAACGCTGCTCTGAAAGTAGATTATATCACGACAACTAGATTCTATTTTCACTGACAAGCCATTCCAGCAGTTACGTCCCTCGAACTCTAAAGTCAAAACTCTGCTTACTGTCCTCCCATATTGTGGAAAAAGGAAAATTAACCGCAACGAAAACGTATAAATTCTTTCATCGTGGAACACGTTCACCATGAGTCCAAAGACCCCGCCGCAAACCTTATTCATATGTTATAGACTTACACACCTATACTCACGTGCGCACTGTGAGTAGTAATTCCAGTGTCGGCTCTTCGGTCGTTGAATACAAGTCTATAAATATACACATCTTTGTAGTTTCGGGGTAGGCCACGAGCCTCATCGTGAACCCCGTCGATAAAGAGACACAATATCGAAGATCTATGCGCCCCGCTTTCATTTGACCGGTTTATCATCAAGCACCTTATGCGTTCCAGATGCTGACCACGGCTGCCGATAGTTGACCAAGTTTTCACGAGCATATAACCACGGAATGAAGCTTTTATACGCCATTATAAGTGGCATGCCATTCTAGCTCAACTCTTTTCATCTTTATTCATAAATCGAGTAAACTGCAAAATTATTATTAAGTAGAATCATTATGGAATATTTAGATTGTTATTATATATCGGATTTACATAATTTCAGACTAAATATAGAAAGCTACAGTACTTTTAATTAGAAGCATGCTCACGTAGGTATTAAGCAGTCGCATGTTATATAGCACAGACATGCCACATGTCTTAAGGTGGAAAGCTCTAAGTCTCGAGTTATGAGAGATCTACGGTCTTACAATGCATAGCGCTGTAGAGAGTGGCTTAAAGTTAAGCATGGGATATCCTGAAAAGTTAAGGAGATGGAATCGCGGTGAGTTACGAAGGTGGAACACTGTTGAGTTGGGAAGGTGAAAAGAAAAAGGAGCTGTACAAATTTTGGACCGGATTTTGACACCATAACCACATTTTAAATGCAAAAGGCACACGCCCAATTTCACGGCAGTCCACAGCTTTCTATTTAAATTATTGTGCTTTCGGTCGATATAGCCAGACAAATGGAAATTAGTTAGAGGGTTTTTTTTTTCGGAATATAGGACGCACAAAACATATATTTCCATCAAAATTCAGGAGTCAATTTTTTTTTGGATAGCAATACTTTCTCTTTTAACATACTTCCTATCTGAGGAGAAAGTAAAAAAGAGCGCGTTCCGCTATTGATACGATGGATTCCTTTTTAAGGGTTTCGTATCACGCAAAAACTTATTAATTATAAAAAAGTGTAGTGATAATAATAACAATAATGATAAAAAACAACAAGCTGTCTACAATATATAAAAAATAACTATAAAACTTCATCGCTTCAGTTCTGAAACAAGAATCTTTTCTTCATGGCAGAACCAGGAGAGCAAAGTTGCCAAGTGGATCAGCTCGCGAATATTACGTATTCCAAGCACTTTCGCGCATCAGCCTCCGCACTTCATCCACGCTTACGCATACTATTTCATACACACGCTGAAGGGATTTGCATCCAGCCAGCGAATCCTTTGATACCCACTTGCTACTGGTCTTTCCATCCTATACGCTCCTGAAATGATGCCATATTTCGAAGAGCTTGCAAGGCCGTAAAAAGGAATGTCTGTGAAGTGTAATATAATCGTAACGATGTGTAGACGCATAGAAAGTGTAGAGTTGACGTATTCGCTTAAGCTGAGGCAGGACTTAGCGGTTTCAAAAAGATTAATACAACATCAAATTATCGTGACATAAAAATCTTGCACTATTTCTAATTTAAACAAATTCCCTCTATGAGGAAGAGACAAAGTGGGTAAAAAATGCCAATTTGAAAAAATCACAGGTACTAGAAATAAAAAATAATTTGAAAACAAATGTAATCGATGGTGTGGCATTGAACTTTCTCCCGTCAATACTTAATTCAGTAGCATTGAACTTTACGGACACCGTGTACGAGCGAAAAACTCGGCAAGTCTTGGAAAGAGATTAGAGGGCTCGCCCGGACAAGGCCATACTACAATCGCGGCACATACCGGTACGTGGTGGACCACGTCCAGGTTCACGGTGCCGAGCAGGTACGCCTTGCGAACACACGTAAACCGCTCGGGACCGAATCCAAGTAGGCTCTCCGAAGATCCTCCACCACACACCGAAGAGGCTCTCCGAGTTTCAAGGCGGAGACCCTGTGCCACCGCCGAGGAGTCGGGATCCCACACAGCGATGCGTTGCACGATGCACCAACGTAGACTGCACCAGAGTCGATATGGCCCACACTGTTGCGCACACCTGTTGACACACCAGGAACGCCGTACACACGAAAGCTCCCCTCTCGTTCGCAACACACAATTTCCAGCAGATCCATGCGATTCACATACACATTTCAATATGTATGAGGCATTCTTTGTCAATTTAACCACTTTGCATTTTGATCAGATATTTTTTAAAATTGAATTTGAAAAACCTACAATTCCAGACTATGCAGCTTGATTCAGAGTCATTATGTTGGTTATGTTATTAAATGTTGTCATTAAAATTTCATATAAACTTTGGATTAACGCCAATTTGATCGACCCGAAATCATTCATTTTTCATCGAAAAATGTGAACATCATTTCTGGACTCGCAGAAAAGCCGTTCTTATTTTGCTGTAATATTGACCGAATCGATCGGAATATTTATATACGCTTGAAAATTTCCTCAATTCTGCAGTAAAATAAAATCTATGCAATGATAATTCTTGTATTACCCGGTTAAGAATTGACATTATCGAAGAATAAGAAGATTCTTTTATAATTATGCATACATATTATTATTTCTATAATAAGATATAGAAAATCATTTTCCACGGTCTTATCGTTTTCGAAATATTTTTCCTCGAAAATAAAGTAGGTTTGGAAAAAATCGAATTCAGACTTATTGTTACGGTTATTTGGATTCAGAAATCTGGAAAAAAAATTCTACAGAGAAGCCTTGCGAAAGCATTACTGAAGTCTGTCTAATTATAAGAAACATCTAAGGGAGTCAGGTAATAGGCGGCTGAATTGACAGAGAATACCTTGTATAGGCGTACCCACACAAGCAAAGGTAGAAGAAGAGCTGGGGTACAAGACAGGCAACCGATACTGCAGCCTCCTGTGGTGCAGCCAACCTGTTTTCTCTTCTCTACCGAGTTTATTTTGATTTATTGTGTCGCCGCTAAAGAGATGTATTGTTGTGACGTTGTCCGATCCCTTCTTGTTCACGTGTGCAAACGGTAGGGATAAATCGGTATAGAGTGAAGAGCATAAGCGGGAACGGGATGAGAAATGTAAAAGAGAAAAAGCGACAGAAAGTTGTGAGGATCCGATAGAGAAGGGCTATCTTACTAACCTAGTTGAACCGAGCCTTAAGGACAAAAAAAAAAGCAGAACCGGTCGTTTGGGGTGCATCAGGCATAGAGTGGGAAATATCTCTTAATTTTCCATGCCCCTTGAATTGCACTCAGTCTTTGTCGCCCATTCGCTCACCCTTGCGACCGGATTTTTGGCGTGTGAGGGTCGAAATGCAACAAGAGGCTTATGGCTGAGAGGGGCTGGTGTCGGGCTATCAAAGCCCATTCGCCAAAGTGACATACAGTGGCTGAAGATCGATCGGTTCACGCGTAGGTCGCATCCGGAAAAAAACGGACTTCCGCATACTGCTTCGCGATATACATGGAGAAATATTGTTTTGTCTGACTCTGGTACATGAATGAAATATAGCGCGCCTAACAAAAAACAAATGGGAAAAAGGCTCCGACGACGATAACTTGACGATGATCTCACGCAGGGTCCCTAGGGGATTTGCATAACGGGGAGATAACTGAACAACGGTTAGTTTTTGACAAAAGGAAAATGGGAAATGTCGTTGAAATGACTACAACTGAAATACAAGTTCTGGGGTAATTGATTGCACCTGATTAACTAACAAATATTTTTCAGTATAAACCAATTTGGATCTTAGAGCCCTGAAAGTGGGCCAGTCTTTAAAATCTTTGTCAATAAATCTTTCCACAATTTCATACAGAAAAAAGGGTTCACCAAACTCATTAGTGCGAACCAATCTGAATGCTGATATATTACATGAACAAGCAATTATGTAACCAATTTCCGAGAGTTGATTGTAAAGGGGTCTAACTTTAACCAAATGTCGAATCAAGTTTCTATTGATATCTTCAACTAATCAATTGGTAATGTCAACCAACTCAGACCAGGTCAGGTTAACAGTCGGAGGTCTTCGCAATATCAAATTTGATACGTTCAGAAACATCGCATGTATCACCATTTACGTACATTTCACATTTACATTTACTTATTCTTCATACTACTTCTATTTTATATACAGTTGCATCCTACGAAATTCAGCATCAATCAATAAATTTTTCCATAATAGGTGCACCGTGAAAAATGGAAATTAATGATGAGTATCAAGGTTCTACTTTTCATCCTCCGTGTTTCGTCGACTCCTTTGACTGTTTATTGATAAAAATTTGTAGACACGACCAGGAAAGGTTTTAATGGGTTAAAACAGTTTCATAGACAACCTACTGAATTAGCCAGGTAAAAGGGGGTTAACATTTTTTTTCGTTTTACCTCGCCCCTTTTATTTTACCGTATCTTCCCCTACAGGATGGAAATAAACCAGTGCTCTGGGGAGGTAGAGTTCAGGCTGATGCACTGACGATCGGTGGAACGGGTAATTCGACTATGCAGCGAAGCAGAGAGCAGGCAGGTTACTCGACAGGTGGTTAAAAGCCCTGACGAGGGGTAACGAGAGGTAACGCGAGCAGGAATACTTGGTTGCATGGATGCAGAAAACCTGAATGCGCTACGCTTGTATATACTCGCAGCAACGAAGTGCCTGGGGGCCAGCGAACCGAGGGCCTTGCGAGTAGGGTCGTAAAAAAATGTGACCCGCCTATGGTCTACTGTACGACGAAAGCAATACATCAGTAGGCCGCTTTGTTGTAATGAAAATGGACAGGGAAAAGTTGGAGGTCCTCGGTGTGGTCTTCGAAACGTTCGCTTTATAGCTTCTTCCCGCCTCGAGGTACATTATACCTGAAAGGTGTGGACCCGTTTTTTATTAAGTAGAGCGTACGGTACTAGAATTTATGCCGATCGAATTCAGATATCCCGGTGTTTTTTTTTTTTTTTTTGTTGCTCTACGAATCTGTTCGAGTGTGATTGAATTCGTGCGAGAATTTTTTCTTTGGGTTATTGGAGAGGAAAATTTTCCAACATCAATCGTTTAGTGCAACAAACTCGTGACAAATTCTCAAGGAAGTGCATACCTGGCTATTTGTAATTTCAGTTCTACTCATAGACGTCACTATTTCAGAAATCACACCAACAAAGTATTTCTCGATCATTTTGCTTCCCCATAAAGGATATATTTTTCTTTATAGATCAAAAGTTTCTGAAATTTAGGAAACAGAAATACATATGAGATTAATATATGAATTATTTGCAAAATATGTGTCGATTTTTATGTAGGAATGCATAAAATAATTTTTTCTCATTAATTCAATGAAATTTTGTCGAATTAGTATCAATTTTTTTCTTAAAATTTATTACGAAATCGATTTACAATAGCTGCAGATAATAGTTGTAGAATAAAAACTATTGAATCCACGATACGCGAAACATTTCTCAAATTACGTGATGGAGTTTTTACAGCTCTGCCGTAGATTATCTTCCCTTCTTTCATTCGCAGTATAGTATTTCCGATAACAACCATAAATCCAATCATATATAAAAACAGAGTCAAGGTAAAAGAGCGGCAACACTCGCCAAGTGTTCCCCTCGTTCTGTCTCGCGCGTTTTTCCTGTATACATTTATCCCGCACCGTAACAAACTGCACGTATATACAATTACGTGCATAGTCCTTTGGCGCACTTACTCGGGAACGCGGATCCGGCGTCGTTTATCCTAGATCTGTCCTGTGCACGACCGCCCCCGCGCCTCCGGTACAACACCATTGCTTAGCTAGTGGTACTGTATTCTGTGTAGAAGCTGCGCAAAGGCTTCTTCTTTTATAATAGAATTAAAGAGCCAAGAGGGAGGAGCGGAAAAATCGTAGAATGACGAATGGACGTAATAAGAAAGACGCAGTGAGTGTCCCCGACTCCCAGGGTTCTCCCATCCAGAGAATGAAACCAGGTTTGCCAATGCCAAGGCCCTTAAGTATACATGTAGTATATCTTTCGACCTGCCATCTCTGGCTCCTCCGCATGAAACTCTTTCCTGCGAACGAAACGCAGCAAGCCAAACGACTAATACGTCGTTTCTAGCCGCACGTAAAGAACGAAAAGTGGCAACGCCTACTGCACATTTTTTGTCCTAAGTTGACGTTAATTAGGGATTTATTTTTAAGGATTATTTCATCTTCACTGAATAAATGTAAAAGAAATAATGTGTTTATTATAAATTCTAATAGGACGGTGGAAATTTGAAGAGAGCTTTCGGGTTCGGGTAAAAACAGTAATGTTAATTAAAATTTTTGAGTCCGGACCCCGATATAGTTTTTTCTTACGAATTTATGTTGGAGTATTTCTTCTATTTCTTTGTTGAGTATTGAATGGAAAAAGGTAATAACTTGTCAATTGTAAATTTTAACAGATGGCTTGAAATTTAATATGCAAGAACAGCGTCTTTGTTTGTTGTTTTATCAGGTGATTTTCTTCGATAGCTCGTTTTTATTTTTTACAATAAAGAAGATTTTATTGCTTTTGTGTCCGTTGTTAGATTTTGTAAGAAATGGTTTGTAGGTTTCGTAGTTGGCATTAAACTGATAAAACACTAAATTGAGAAGTAGATTATGAAAACTGTATATTTTGGATAAGTTTTAAAATACAAATTTAATTTCGTATTTTATCCTGGAAAACCCATCTTCGATTTAACTTGAAATTTGATAGTCGACGAAGAAATATTTATAGAACCGTATTAAATAGTTATACAGAAAGCGATGGTTAATATAAATTAACAAAGTAGGCAGAAAAACATAATGCTTTCGGTTCTCATTTATTTGACACAGCCGATACATAGAGGAAATCGGAAATTCATTAGAAGAAATTTCATTGGACAAAAAATATCCTAATTATTATGCTTGAAAATCATATTCTTTTCGTTTGAATGTAAAGTACTAGTGTAAAGTAAAAAATTCATTAAAAGTTGGTCAACAATGTACAATAGACATGAATAGTCGGAGCATAAATCAAAAAAGGCATTTCCAAAATGTGTTTCTCAGCGAACGAAATCATTATTTCAACTATCAAACCACCCTTATATTATTTATTAGGCTTTATGCAAAGAGAGGGAAAAAAATATACCACGTAAAAAATTGGCACAAACTTCTTGTCCAAACTTCTCCGATATTCCCGTAGCACCAACCCAAGCAGCAGGCACACCCTCCGAGTGTAACAGGGACACGTAACAAGATCCAAAAGAACCCCAGCTTCACCCCAAGATATCTGTGGCTGACGCACGTTTTCATTATACGGTTTAAATACTGTTTTTTTCGTCCCTTCTCCTTTGGCTGACAACCAAGCCAACGCTGAGGACACATAGCACAGTTCCATAGTTAATCGCGAGAAAAAGTACGACGCAATGTGTATATTATGCAAAACGAAAGGTTGCCAGCGTGTCGGGGGTGTGTATGGGGTGGCGTCGTGAGTTAAGTATTGGGGCCTTCGAGCTCTCTCTGGTTCTTCGTCACGTACCGGCCATTACGAGCAGAGATCGTTTCCCGGATAGGACTCGACGTGGCGATGAAGCGGCATCGTTCGAATATCGACTCTCCGTTCTGTGACGATGCCAGCAAGTTAGGCCTCGGGCAGATCGAGCCAGCGCAAGCATATTCTTTTGGCTCTCACGCGATCGAGCAATAGTTCTTTGCGAAGAATATATATATATACGTGGGCAATGAGGAGGTAAAATGGAACAGCCACAAGCTTAATACATAACGAAACTGAAAACCTTCAATTTTCACGTACAGCAGAATCCTTATCGAGCGCAAAAGCTTCACGTGGTCGCATTTACTGGATTAAAAAAGCGCTATCCGTGATGTAAAAAAATTGTAAAAGATATTTCACTGCGCTTGATTATTTTCATAAGGGTGTATTGATCATACAAAAAAAATCGTAGATCTAACTACTGTAGATCGTAAAATTCGGTTTTTTCGATATCATTCGTAGTACTTGATGTTTTATTCGCTGAATAGGGCCTTCTGAAATTTATGAAAACAAGAGCTCGAATAATCGAACGCTTATGAGATTATTTAGCTGATTTTTTATCGAGATGGAAATAAATAACACATGATTTTTTACCTATGTAAGTAGGTCCCATGTTGAACATTTTTCTCGCTGCAAATATATGCAAGTTTTTTAAAGTAATGCTGTTAGTAACATTAAGTCCTTCCAGGACTTCAATTAATTGCTTATAAACGAGGAGCCGTCATACAAGGAGGAGACCATTTTTCCCCATCTTCTCCCCACAACGTTGTCACAAAAGCTCTCGGTGGATTTTCCAAGCGCGTCTGAACTTAATGGCCGACAGCTTCTGTCGAATGCTGATAACGCGAAAGAAGAGGAAAAGAAAGAAGAAGGGAAAAGCAACGAGAAAAGTCAGTCAACCGATGAGACAAAATTGAATGGAGATTGAGGCACGAAGCAACGAGAGTCCCAATGCGGATACTTTTCTCTATTATTATCGATTCGCCATATTTAATTTATGCATAAGTATCACGATGGCAGCAACTTCGCGATAACGCCTCATGTTTATGACCATTTGCACTCAATGTGACAAAGTAAACTTGATTGGGTCGTGCTTCAAGGTTTGACAATTTATTTTAAGGGGGTACAAATCTATGACTGTTCAGAACTAGAGTTATAAAGTGCAAAGTACGGGCTACACGAAGAAAAATAATTAAGTACGTCTATCAATGAGCAGGCTTAAATGTTTGTTGATTCAAGAAATGAATTGTTTCAAGAAATCCGTTATTTCGTTAGATCTTCAATTTGTTGGCCTTACCGATTAATTGTTCAATTTTTCTATTAAACGCGTTGTTTCAACCAATTAAGTGACCGGTCAAAGTCATCGATTGGCTTAAGTAATTGGTTCGCCCGCATAAATCATTAAATCAACTTATTGGTTAAATTAACTTATTGGTTAGATTGACTTATTATTCTTTAGATCACCGAATTAGTTAGATCAAATTATTAGTTAAATCGACCTATTACTTAAATCAACTAACATGTAGGACCGATTAATTGGTTGTTTGGTGTAACCATTCATTGTTGTTGACTAACGGCTACCAACTAATTGGGAAATCCACCTAATGCGTTGTTGGAGGAAGCAACTAATTGGAATATCTACATTATCATTTGTTCGATCGACTAATTGGAAGATCTTCCTAAACGATTATTGGTCCAACTGATTTCTCGAGTATGAACCAAGTCAAACACTTACCGCATCTTTTATTGGACGTTAAGGACGTTAATTGGGTCAAAACATAATTTTTATCTCCGTCTTTATTAAATGCAAATTAATTCGATCCTCGAGGACCCGGTTCCCAAACGATATTATGATAATAAAGGCCCAATTTATATTTCCCCAGTGAAAACGACATTCCGATATGACCCAATTTATATCATTCGAAATTCCAAATCCCAAATTTGAATTTAAGTTGATTTGACTCCTGAACGCGGTTATGCTCGACGATTGACGTTCGACTATACAAAATGTGACGAGAGCTAATTAAACGCTTCAATTGCAGCATAATGCATTTCATAGCCTGCCATTGATAAATCACAGTGGAAACAGGAGCCTAAATGGAGGCTGCAGATTCGTTTCAGTCCACAGGGAAAATCACTTTGAGCCCCAGAATTCGGAAACAAACGGAACGCCATCTACTACATATCCTGTACACACACACATCATGAGACTTCCACATGGTCTTCCAGTACACAAGCAAAACCCATCGATCGATTATACCAGATATATATGTTTGTACCACCGCTGGCTTAATGACGTTTCGTGTAATCTCCGCCAAACGCAAATTGCATCGGCTACCCCATGTACACAGACATATATATACATCTCTGGATATCGACTAATGCCGTAGACGGGGAAACGGTGAGTGTCGCGGGCCGCGTGAATGTTCCTGGTTGCTCACTCGAGCGTTTTGTCGGGGCTCGATGATTTCTCTCGTGTGCAACGTACACTACGTCAGTAAGCTGCGCGGGGTCGACGTATGATTCAGTTGCACGTGCAACCCGCGTATCCGCCACTCAGTATACATACATCAACGACAGTGGAACCCCGTGAACCATTTGAGTTGGCAGTTTGCCGATTTCCTTTCTGCATTATATGTGTGTCACTGGCTTTTCGTTAAGCTGACCACTTCGCTACAATCGATGCTATTGCTTTAAAAGCAGTTTTCTTGCCACTGTAGCATAAACGGTTCAGCTTCAACGAAACAATCGCATGGGTGGGCAGCTGCGTAAACTCATGGATAATTTCCGGTGATTTTGGGAAACACCAAACCGAATGAGAATTGCGTAGTGATTTCCACAGCACTTCATGATCCCTGTATGATGAAAATTTATGTGCAATTTTCTGAATAATCCGTCCGTTCATATATATTATACATGAACATCGAACATAGTTGAAGTACAAATTTGTCACGAATCGGTTGAATGGTGCAAATTTTCCGACAAGAATTTTGCGTAAATCGTCTTTCGTAAAAAAAAAGAATAGATTGATTATATTGATCAGAAATATTTTGGAAAAATTTAACCCTGTTTTTTTTTTTTTTTGCTGTATTTCCCTTTCAGAATAGTTTGATTAATTAAAAGTATAACACCTCAATTTTTTAGAGTAAGAATCTGAAAAGTGCACGGAAAGTATCGTAAAAGGGTCATAAACTCTTGCTCATTACGAGGAACATATGGACGATGCAGAAAAACGGTGGTTAACTGGCAATAAATGTCGCTACATGAAAAGGGAAATTTATATTTGCTGGTATAAAGTGTATATTATTTTGTCTGCTGTGCCATTTATGTAATAACCCGTGGATGCGTCTGACACAAACAAAATGGACGATAGTGTCGATACACATCTCAGGCAAGTTGAAAGGATTATCTCCGGGACATTCTTTTATTCGTCTCGGTACCTGCCCTCGTGAAACGTGCCACAAGCTTCGGTCCACGAGATAAGTGCCCAAGTATAATAGCTTTCGGTCGTGACATTTCTCTTGAGTTTGGGACCATCTCACGGAGTATTATATTTCGTAGACGTGTGTTTAGTGGCAAATGGTGGATGACACATAATTAGTGTTTTCGTCTCTCACAATATATACCTCCACTTTAAAAAATGCAGTGCGAATCATACACTCAGAAAGATCGTATTAGCCCTGGAGATACTTTAATGAGACTAAATTATCAGTCTTCGCTTCTCACAATATCTACATCTACTTTAAAAAATGCAATCCGAATCATATACTAAAAAAAATTGTATTAGCCCTGGAAACTTTAATGAGACTAAACTATCAGTCTTCGCTTCTCACAATATCTACTTCCAATTTAAAAAATGCAGTACGAATCACCCATTGAAAAAAATCATATTAGCCCTGGAAACTTTAATAAGACTAAACTACCAGTCTTCGCTTCTCACAATATCTACATCCACTTTGAAAAATGCAATGCGAATCATACACTCAAAAAAATTGTATTAGCCCGGGAAACTTTAATGAGACTAAACTATTAGTCTTCGCTTCTCACAATATCTACCTCCACTTTAAAGAATACAGTGCGAATCATACAATCACAAAAATCCTATTAGCCCTGGAAACTTTAATGAGTCCAAATTATTGGCAGTCCATTTTACACCACAAGTATTGGCGTGTTCCGTTACTGTCTCTGTGTTCGTGTGCGAGTGTGTGAGTATCTGTAAATGCTGATGCAATTACCCGATGGCTTTTAGAAAATTGAACTTTATTATAATGTAGATAACAGCAGAATGAATTAACGATTAATAACTGTCACTTAACTAGCCACCACAATTATTTAAATGGTCTATAGAATTATCTGCCCGTATAGATGCCACAGGCCGTTCATGATGATTAGAGACTAAAAGTACAAGCTTATTATACTTTCAGTCCCTGCGAGTCTACGCTTATACAGTTATACAATTAAATAATATCAACAACAATTCGCGGAACTGGCTAACAAATCGTACGGACTAGCATTATTAGAGACTTATATTATAGCGCAGATATGCCAGTTATCTCTGCTTCGTTAGCATCTTCGCCGACGTACGTGAGTGGTTAATATAAGATTCTTCCCCGCAACGAGATAAATACTGTTCGCATTTCACAGACGACGCGCGCCTAACCATCGAAGGCCAAACTGTCGCAACATTTCAATTTCTTTATCGCGGTAATTGATTCCTCGCCGTCGTAGTCGTGGTCGTTGGTGCACTCTGGCACTGACCCTGTCGATAAGATCCACCGATAATGATTATTTTCCCATCGGATTTCTGCTGGCCTGATGTATGGATTTTTCCGAGTGATCAGACCCTGAACTTTACCGGTGGATGTATCAACGCGATTGCAACTCTTCTCTCGAGTATTATGTGCTGCATTTTTTTTTATCGCCGGCGTCTCGTATAACAGCGTTATTTTGATCCGGCACCTCACTCTTGCTCTTTATCAGCTTGATATCGTGTGCTTCGTACCGTCATACATATATATATATATATGTGTGTGTACATATACAGTTTATACCGCGCGGTGCAGTTCAGTGATTCGCTGCTGTTACTGTCCACGCGCTCGACTGGTGCATCACGTGCACGTTCTTCGACTCACTAACTGGCAACGAAATGAAGGTGCGAAGTGATATGCAATGATAATAGTTACGTTTAATCTCATAGAGCCTTGTTGCACATTTGTCTCGTCATTATTCGTGCGTCAAGAATTACGGACATGCAGAATGTACAGATCTTGATCGATTCACTTTAATTATTATGAATTATGATCACATTTTCGAATTTTTTATCGTTCTATTACTTTTACTTCCGGCTGCTTGCGAGCCATAAAGAGAGGGGTGTGTTTCACTGGCTCAGGCAAAAAAAGACTTGGGTATATATGTGCTAACCAAGTTGCTGGATATCATGGATATTCAGTGTATGTTCGGTGTACATAAAAAAGTCTCTTCCTTGCAAACATGTTTCATGTGATATATTTCATGAAATGAAGTATACGTGTAAATGCATTGGACATTGTATATCCAACAAGATTTATGCAATGTTTATGAAATGTATGTGAAAATTTTTTATGAAAACTTAGGCAATTAGACTCAAAATTTGGCAGGAGAGTGACAGCGAATAAATCGGTTGATCAGTTGGTCAATTTCATTGAAGTATAATTCTGCGATATACTTTTTGCACATAAAATTGTTGTCAACTTCCGCGCGACATATTCATAACTTTTCGTTCAAATAAATATGATTACGCTTTTACTCTGTAAAAAAATAAGGTATGATCAGAATAAAATTATTAAATTTAATTTATATAAATACAATGGCCATATATACATAATTATGAAGTATGGGAGTATCATTTCGCGTATCGACACGCTAAATATTTTTGATGGCAATTGAGCTGCAAGTATTAATTTTCAAAAGTTTTCAACATAATTCGAGATACAATTTGTTGATTTTATTGTCACTATGCAACGTATCGAGGTAAATAATAAATCATTGTTGCCAAACAACTGCCGCCGCTAGTCGAGCCTGATGTTTTAAGGTACACGGCGTATCTCGTCGTCGCGCAATACACACGAGTTGAGAGAGCCGGTAGACTTATCGCTGGTAGATCGAGCTGGTTACTTGTGGCCCAGGGTGCAGTAAACGTGCGCGCGGTGGGCGGATTCCTGGCGCCTCGAGATTCTATCATGCTACATATCCACCTCGTGGAGCGTGTATTATCCGAGAGACGGTCTTGTAACCGTGTTGTATATGTACTAGGGTATACCTACCGTATATATATCCTGCGACGCGCACAACAGCAAAGGACTGCTGCTTCGACAAGATCGCCCCGAAATCTAAAATCTTGAACGTGCCTTTTTTCGTAGCGCTCATCTTGTACCCGTACTCATCCCTTTGTAAAAAGAATAACCGTTCTATCATAGAGCGACACTAGGATCCACGAAAATCGACCCACGCGAACTTCATCTACGTCGATTTTAATAGATGCAAAAAATATTTCGAGATTTCGTTGCAAAATCTAGAGAAAAATTTTGTTCCCCTTGAAGATTACGACAAGTATATTATTTTCGCAACGGTAATCGATCTTGGAAGCAATCCCAAGGTAATTGTTTTCATTGGAAATCATTTTGTATGTCAATAACGGAAGGCATTACATCCTTTGCATATATAGAATCCGCATATGCATTCAGGGTATTTAATCAATGACTAAAGTGAGTGAGAACAAAAATTAAAATTCATTAGAAAGAAAATTAAGTAGTCAAGAGGCTTTCATGATCAATAAAGCTTACTACAAAAATAATGAGCAACCGGAAAATAGAATGGTCCATTCATTTTTATTTCGTACTATTCTGAAAGGATTTTCATGGAAAGACGACACTTTAATTTATAATGAAATGTATGTACATATATATACATCAGGGATCGCCGTAGGATCTCGCCGTTAAGTCCCTAAATAAAAGTCTTTAATGACTGTATATACGTATATTTATTCACGCGGAATAATTACGTAGATTTTTCCGTATGACCGTGACTTCCGCATTATTTATAAAACACATGAATATACAGTGATAATTCAAAAATAATGGGAAGGTTAGGTGACTGAGACGCAGTGAAATATTTTCCATTCTACTGAGGGAAGGGCGGAGGGGGGAAAAAATTAATTTTTTATTCTACCGTAAGAACATTTTTTATTGAATTTTCAAAATACGTGGCACCTTCTAATAGGTATAAGAAGTGCTGTATCTCGTCATCGCACTGCCGGAGCCATACTGACGTGCTTGAGTGAGCACATGTCTCCAAACTGTGTCTATAAACTTTCTTAAGTGTTTTCTTCACCCCCTCGTTCTTAAGCCAGCAGTACGTATTCTGCGTCCAAAAGGGCGTGGAACCGTAATTTATTCTGTATGTCATAACTTTTCCGTAAAAAGAGGGGCATCGCTAAGTTAATTGTTTTCATTGGAATAATAGTTCCGTGTGCGTTAAAAGCGGACGAAACAACATCCTTTATAGTCGAACTCCGCATACGCATTACAACGGTAAACAAAATTCTTTTTTTCGATTGGTATGCTCGTCGTAATTTTTTATTTCTCGTACCGAAAAAAAAATTAGTCAAACGGGCAAGCTTAAGCAAAAATAATTGAAACCGTAGTTAAATAAAATTTTCAATGACTATTCCTCCAATGCAGTGGAATGTACATTAGCAGTTATTAGAGCACTGATAACAATGTTTACAAATTTACATTACCGGAAATGGCATTCATTAGCTGATATATTTAGTATACGAGTACAGTGAAATTCAATTTTTTAAAAAATTGAGTTCCTTAATTTTAATAGAATTTAGAAAATAGTTTGGTAAGTTTACATCCACTTGTTAAATTTAATTTAATATACATTTCTGTAAAAGAGATTCCCTTACGCGTACTGCAAATTTACTATAAATCATTTTAACAGCCTGTACACACGGTGCGAGTAATCCATAAATAAAAGCTGCGAAAAGTTGCATTGAGAAAGGAAGGGGACGGCGGCATTTATGATAAACGACGACTATCTTATGACTACGTGCCAATTAAAAGTTGAGCATGCAACGAAGGACCAGTAGATGATAGCAGAAAGAAATATAGAAGTTGCTCAATCGAGAGCGAATAACATGACGTCGATTATGCTAATGTTGATCGATGACTAATCGAACTGGTCCGCTGGTGTCGCGTATATATATATATATTATTCAGAATGTTCCCCCAAGCTACCCTACCAGTTTGGGCTTGTTCAGACCGACAGAAAGAGGTGTTTAGGAGCTAACCAGTCGCGCTCCATATTCCAGACAGTACGAGTGCCATAGACAGATATAGGGTCTTTCATGCCAACTCATGTCCATGAATTTTTTAAATACTTCAACACTCTTGAAATCAAAACATGGTTTAGACGAAATATAATAAAGAAACGAGGGAAATTTGCTACTGGCGTGTGATACGATCCTGGACTTATTTCAAATCTGTATTCTCTATGACTTTCTTTAGAATTCAACATTTCATGTGAATATTTTTCTTATTAAAAACTGCTCATTTTAAATGGTACTCTTTTTTTAATTTATGAATTGGAATCCAAAATGTGTCTTATACTGTTAGAAAAATTTTAGTTGAAATTACATCACAGTGTAGGAATCTTGTAGAGGCAACGGGTATTCAAAATGTACTACATGAGTGTGACGTAAAATTGTTGTACAATTCCGGTAAATTATATACAAAAGTCGTATTGGTTGATGCACAGTCTTCTAAGTTTGTTAATGAAGTTGGGTTTTCAATATAAGTTAATTTTAATTTTAGCAAACATACATTGAATTTTCTTTTTCTGTTGTATATTAAAGTAGATTTCCTACAGGGGTTTAGTATAAATTACTCTACAGCATATGAATTTTCCAAATATTTTTGCAGTGCAACATATAGGTATTCTCCCAATGGATACAAATATGCTCCGTTAAGCCCTTGACATTTAATACTGCGTAAATCGTAGGTAATTCCCACAGAATCATCAAATTTTTTACGAACTCAGATAATTCAGGTAGTCGAATTGGCATAGAATGCCACATGTGTATACCAATGGCAATAGTAAGGCCCGGGAGACGACGACGACGACGACGACGACGACAGCAACGACTACGGGTTTCGTCTCGGATTGGCGAAAAAACTCGTTGATTGGAATCTAGACGGACGTGCGAGCGCGCGCCCCGGCGATTCCACTACAGAAACCCACACAGCGACGTTGTTACGTAGTAAAGATACCTGGAACCCGTCGTGAGCGGTTTTCTTTGAGGTTTTCAAGAGTAGAATTTGTTGGGTCGGTGGGAGCGATCCCCAGCACTTGCAGCGTGCTGACAACACCCGAAATGCTTTGATTCCCACCGAATAAGCGTCTAGACGGCCTTGCCAATAAATTATGGAATATTTATTGGACTTTTATTTTCGGGACGATCACGAGATGGCTTAGGAGCCGGTGGGTCCTCGATGTTGAATCCTAGCTACTGCCGCTGCAACTCTACCGAATTCGGAGGAATCCCCGAATCGTATAGCCATGCCACGATTACGAAGATGCGATTTACGCTCAGTCCCTCAACATCCGATAATCCCACGACTACGGAACAGATTATCATTGCTTATTGCCAATTGGTTTCTTTTTTTCGCATGCAGGAAGCTTTGTTTTCGTTAGAACATTTTTTCCTCGAGATTTTCATGTTAGAATACTGAAATTAAGGAATGTCTGTGCGGGATAACTGCGGGATTTTTTGTATAAGACCTGCATAAACAAATTTTTGTCTTGGTTTTGGGGACTGTTTAACCGTCCATTCACATATCGGTTCATCTTTGTGAGCTAAATGGCTATTTACTAATAAAATAACATCAAAGTTCGATCGGTCGTAAATTCGACTGATTTTATGAAGAATTTGGGATTTCATAAAAATTTTAATCCTTCGAATAACGGAGATGATGCGATTTTGGAGAACCCCGAGGTTTTCCAACTCCTTGACAATGCCAATTTTGTTAAGCTCTTTTCAATCCCATTTTTCATACAGTTCCTATTATATTTTGAGGAAGCTGAAGTTTATCAACATATTTTCTCGTTCTATTTTCTCATTTTTTACTGTATTTTAAAAACTAATTCTGAACTGTACAAACATGTGAGAAATTATTGTGGGTTACACTATTC
This sequence comes from Clistopyga incitator, assembly GCA_947507545.1. NCBI lineage: Eukaryota > Metazoa > Arthropoda > Insecta > Hymenoptera > Ichneumonidae > Clistopyga > Clistopyga incitator. The sequence continues at coordinate 10,245,262 of OX382178.1, read as the reverse complement.
TGATCGAATGGATTATAATTGTTGTCATCAACATGTAGAATACTGCAATAATTGACGGGAAAATGAATTGTACTCATGTGCGCAATAGTATAATCGATTTTCGTACGTGCGGATGCAACGGATAAAAAAGTATCTTTATATTTTGTCAGAAATAGTATTGGTCAACAATTCATTTCCGGGGGAACTTAGCAATGCAAAGTGCTGGTTAATGTTGTGTTGAACCACGAGAACTCATGCACCGTCACATCACTGCTCTCTCGCCTTCGTTTCACACTGTGGGCTATATATTAGACGATCAACACCAGAACGCTTTAAAACCCTTCGATGCAGATCCGTAAAGTAAAATATTTCACGTTTCGCGGAGCGAGAATCCGTATTAGACGCGGCCGAGTGCGCTTACGAACTTGTCTTCCGATGCCTGCCGCCGCGCATAGATCCGATAAAGATAATTTTCCTATTTTTCCGCCTGTAACTCTTCCCTTTTGTCTGGTACAGTTCATATGATTTTTCGTTTTTACTTAGTAGCAGAAAGAGAATGAACATTGAAATGATCGTGTGCATAATGTATATCATAAACTAACTTTTTCTACAATTGAACTGTGGCGCAATTCGGCCAATATAGGACATTTCAGTAATAAGCAATAATGTTATCCACTATTTGTTCATTCTTTATGAAATAAAAATGTTTTGTAAGAAAAAATCCAAACGGACACTCCTACACTGCAGTTTCCGATGAATTTTATCAGGGTGACTCATCCTGCTGATGACACGACCTCGAGATTTTTATTATAAACGTTCAACTTATTAGGTCGAATTATCACATGAGGACACGCCAAAACTGTACGCAGCAAAAAGTCGTCATGACATAGAGACTAACCGTAAGATTAGCAGCAATTTAGTCCGGTTACTTGACGTTTCATCCTGGCCAGATAAGCCAGAATGCCTCAACGTACGTCAGCCTGATCCTGATCAGGACTTTTGATTATGTTGATGCGATTCACGGAATCTAACTTGCCTAATATCCATTTTATGTGGACTACATGGTAATAATATCAAAGTAGAATCGGTTATCAATAGGGTAATATGTCGGAATAAGTGCGACTGAGATCAGCTGCACGTTCAGAAATGTGATTGCGCAGAGATGCCGTCCATAGAAATTAAATGGTGAACCCTTATCCCATATGTCAGCCATCTCAAACGCTGCTCCGATATATATGCCGATTATTATATGCACTTTTTACACCACGATACGTTTTCAATGTATACTAAAATGTAGAATTCCAGGGTTACCAATTACCGGGATATTCATTATCAATTACATTGCCAACGAATCTCGTGAAAAAAGTACCTTACCATAATCTGTCGACCTCTAATACATAACATGAATCTACATCGGCTGAACTCCGGTATGCTATTGCTATTTTATACTACCGTCTGTATTTCCTGTTTTTTTTATTTATTTCGTCTATCCACGCTCATCTATCCCTTCGTGCGTGCAAAACTCTAAGGATCATGTTCACGTCTGTATTGCGAGGGTAGTATGTACAGATCGATCGGCGATAATACAGGTGCATTACCCTCGAGGGTATAGCAGCCGGTTCATTCGCTCGCTCGCGGAATCTTCAATAATTCTGGGCTGATAGCCCTGCGCACGTGGAATCACGCGAACCCTGAAACTTCCCGCTACGGTAAGCAGGTGCTGCTCATTCGATATCCACAATGGCTGGACGAGAAAACCCCCTTGAAATATAGCATTGCGGGAGTGAGACTTTATTCCAACTCTGCGACTGCTGTTTTATTTTTATTTTTTTTCAGTCGTGAATATTTTATTTTCGCCTGTCTGAATTCAACGTTCATTTTATTCTCCTCCCGAGGTCGTACGATTGTACATTCATATGCCGCAGTCAAAATTCATTGTTACACTGCACGTTTGTAATGCCGGAAAGTTTATTTGAATTCCTAAAACGAATCGAAAGTAAATGGAGTGTCTATGAAAATGAAGACACGTGGCAGTGAGCTATGGCTTACTCTCTCATGATGGCGGAAATATTAATGCAAACAATAAACATCCTGGCGGATTTCGTAATGATGGCCATTCCAGATTCAGGTGTTCATTATTTGGAAACCCTCTATTTTAGCGATTCGCTATTTTGCCGAGCTGAGAACTATTTTTTGTTATTATTTTAAACTCATCGTAATTCAGAAAATGTCGATGGGCTTAATATTTACAAGTTGGTTTCAACTGTGAATAAAATACATCGATTAACAATGAGTATAGCTGTCCTTCCTATCTCCAAATTAAAATTCGATTCAGAAATTATTCCTCGAATTGATGCTCATTCTCCGATATGTTCTCTATCTTAAGCATTGCTAAAAAATATTTAGCATTCTTTTTCTCTGATGATGAAAAATTAATTTAATTAAATTAGAAAATTGTCAGCTGTTTAGGTGACCCTCTCGAAAATTCTTGGTAATTTAAAAGTCCATTTGTTTGATAAAATAGGGGCAGGCAATCACGTGACATATTTGTCGCTGAACATCACTGATTTGGTACGCTATACGTCTCAATTTTTTGCAATTCCGTGACAGGAAAGGCAAAACGGGAAAGTGAATTAAAGTATGAAGTATGTACATTGTCGACGAGAAATGAGCGACGGAATCTCGGCGAAAAAAAAAGAAGAGGACGGATGAAAAAGGGATGAAGAAAATGGAATACGTGATTCAAAATAATTATAAACGCATTACTCAGCACGACCGGTCGCACTGTAGTCGGTTCCTTCGTTCGGATTCGGGAAGACAGAATGAGATGGTAATCTCGATGATTTGTTATGCCATTGTTGACGCCTAATGAGGCGCAGGCAAGACCGCGATCTACATACTTACCTGTATGTATAGTGTATAAAGCGAACGGTAACACGTATGGTGGATGGACGCAAGGCCCAAAGGAATTTCTGTCGTCTTTTAGCCAGCCGAATATGGCAACGCTAAAAAAGGGGATACATAACATGGGACATCATAGATTTATCCATACAACCGAAAGCTCTTTCGCTGAAGTATATATTCCGCAGCACGTACTCGCGCGAGTGCGCACAATAGAACCACCGGAGTATATAGCCACCTGAAAAACGTATGAAACGAATGTTTGCATAGGGAAAATCGTATAGCACGTTCGATTCACGCTGGCTCTCGCCGAGATTTCGTATATTTCAGTATTCGTGAAACGTTCGGGTGGAATCGTAAATCGAGAAAATGGGGAGTAATGTGAATAATTGGATTAAGCCGTCGTCAATTTTTGGCTGATCACACAGAGCCGTAGAACCATGTTCATTGCTTATTTACAGCGTCATTTCCGTTTCGCTTCGATGTACAATCGTAATTTTCCGATCGTATTGGCAATCAATGGGATAAAATCCAGGATAAATTTGCTGAGCTATTCGCAAAGGTAGGTATTGGAATTCATTGAACAGTTTCATGGGTTGTATAAAAAAAATGTCATTACCAGTAAAATATCTATTTCAAAAAAATGTACTGTTTTTTATTTCATGGCTTTTGAGTAAAATTGATAGGAATCCATGATACGCCAGGGCCGTCTGATAAAAAGACATTCAAATTAAGGTTAATTAGTTGTCACTAACTAAGATTGAATGCTTACTTTACACATTTTTTACTTTTTCGAAGTATTTTGCGTCGAATTCATAAACATATGTTTTTATGCATTATTATTTTTACTTTATTCTTACGCAACATCGAAAACATTATTTGTTGAAATGTCTAAAGACAATGAAAATTAGCCACGAATTCAATAAAAATCAATTTGCAATGTGTCGTACTGATTTTCAACTGCTTGAAATTTCCAACATTTCATTAATCCATAACTGCCCTGGCGAAATATAAATACACATGCATCAAAGGCACCCGACATTTTAACTGTATATGATTGAAGGTTTATTTGACTATTTTGAGAATCTGAAAACTAGAAAAAGTATCAGTGGAAAAACAATAAAAGAATAAACATTTTCCACTTTTAATCGTTGATTCACAAAGTATTGTCAATCATTAATCAACTGATAAACCGGATAAACCATAGAATTATATGGAAGCTGATGAGCAACTAATACAGAATAATTTATAGCTGTATTTTTTGACATTAACATTGGTCCCGATCGTGAATTCTCCATTGTAGACTTACAGATTAAAACTCTATCGCCAACAGCGAAATATAGATTGAAATTCCCACCTTAACAGGGCAGATATTTATCAATAAAGGAATCCATTATGGCAAAATATCGAAAATTTATACCAATGATTGGCCTATGCAAAGGTACGCTTCCATTGGCAAAAAATTGTCCGTCAATTTTTATAAGCCATCGTAGACTCAAAATTGGACGCCAATATCGTGCCGCACGTGTCTCCAATACTCGGCCCAATTTCCAACGCTGGCGACCTCAACATCAAACCAATCATCGGCCACGGCCGATCACCCTTCATGGATAGCTAACATATATATATCTAAAAGCTCTGTGATACGTTTAGTCAGGAGACCTTAACGCTATATTTAATTCCTATTCGAGTAAGAAGAATCCTTGGTATCTTTAAATAAATACGAGGCCATGGAGCGTAGATATTTATCTCGTTTTAATTCCTTGTTGGAAAATAAAGCGTTGTTTAAGATGACACGTGGGAAGTACGGATGCATGGATGAACAGCACTCACTTGCAGCTTCTTCTATTATTCTTTGTCGTTATAATGTGTGTGTGTGTGTGTGTATGCGCATAACCACCATCGTCAAATAACGCCATACTATGATGGTTGTAAAGCTCGTCAGCGCATTTCCCGTGTGTCATTCGAACACTCTTTCTCGCTCCCTTCCTCGTAGCTCGTGCTCTCCAGCAGCAGCAGCATCAGCAGCCCGCGCGAACCACCAACGCCGCTGAACTTTTGCGTCGTTAGCCGGATGGAATTGCCACTTATTCTGTCATCGTGCTGCGTCATTTTATCGTCTAACGGTGTCCAGACGTGCAAGACTCTCGAGGAAAGATTATCGCCGCCATAAGGATGCTCGTTTTGTTCGGCACTATCCTTCTGTAAGGTCAAGAAACGTTTCATTCTTTGGATGAAGTGATACACTGATGAGCTGGGAATTTCAAGAGAGAGAGATCGTTCATCAAAATAGAATATGAACGAGAAGCATGAATGGTATAAATCACAATGTATTATAAATACAGAAACTGATATAATAAATTATCATTCAAACTGTATTATTTTTAATAATACTGATTTATATATGTTTTTCTGAAGATATTAGATCGAATAGAGTCTATCGAATGTTAAGTGACCGCCATTTATCAATTCGTTAAATAATTTTGGAAAGACCTTCGTTTCAATTTTTTTTTTTTTTCGAATGTCAGGATTCTTAGCACTGGACTTGTGAGGCCTTCCACAATTTCCCTTAGGTTTCTTGTTTCAAGATGCATCAAATATACCAAAACGTTTTGCAAATTCTCCGGGTTTCCTTTTTTGCACGATAGGGATACGATTTTTGAAGACAAACCATTGATTCTTGATTTTATCCAATTTGATACTTATGATGATTGTGACGATTGTGCTCAAGGAAAAACAAACTAAACTTGAACTTCTGCAGCCGAATTCATATCAACTTCTTATACAATCGTTGCATCGATTCACTAAGCTTATTGTCTGCAATGTTAATTCCGATGATTGATCATCGCATTAAGATTATAAAAATACGCAATGGGTGCAATCATTGACACTGGGAATTCTCGGATCAATAGTCAAGACTTTCATGAGCACCTTGACATGATATCGGAAATCTTAGTACATCCTTCGGACATCTATAAATCTTTTTTCCCTGTAATGTCGCGAAAAATTTTTGCACCCTCCATAGAGAACTTCGCGTCGATCCAGAAGATATCTGTGCAGAAGCACGTCTATCTCGAAGGTTAACAGACTCGGCGGCGTCTTCAGGGGGTCGGAATATTCACGAAGAACGTGGGGCCTCGTGGTTATCGGAAGGCAAGTATACGCGAGCGATGGTCTTGGACTAAATACGTCCTCGCAAAACGAAATACGCGAATTCGAGGATCGCAGATGTGACTTGGGTAACGTGCCAAAAATGTGCCAACGCGAACAAGAGATATGTAAGTACCAATTTAACCGAGTCAGGCTCTCTCTCCTCGTTTGCGAAGTAATCCCAACGGCAGCATCCACCATCGGAGCTCGTTCGCGTTTGGATGGACCTTGAACAAAAGTGGAATTAGATTCGCCTGAGTGCGTCTTTGCGATTTTACTCTATCGCTTCTCCACCACCGACGCAGATTTCCGTTCCACCCCGATGATCGTGACCCTTTCTTTCCACTTAAGTTATATATTAACTCCGATCCACAATATTGATGGGGCACAATGCCTCGGCTAATGTGGGGAAGATGTTATTTATTTCGTTGGCATTGAGTGGGTCGAGTCCTTGAAATTGGAATTGCAAAATTAGGCCTGCAAATATCCGGGTCTAAGTTGATGGATCACAAGTATTGTGTATGCTAAAACATGCATTGCTGTTCTATTCATGATTCGCAGAGGTGTTTGCCAATAAATATTTGTGGATATACCGATTTCCAATTAGACGATCAGGGAAGATGTTTTTTATTTCGTTGACATTCTTTGGGACGAGTCCTTGAAATTGGAATTTCAATATTAGGTCTGGTCAGCAATGTCCGGATTTAAATAAATGGATCACAAGTATTGTGTACGCCAAAACATACGTTGCTGTTGTACCCATGATTCGCAAACGCGTTTGCCAATAAATGGTTGTGGATGTACCGATTTGGAATTAGACGTTTGGGGAAGATGTTATTTGTTTTGTTGATATTGTGTGGGACGAGTCCTTGAAATTGGAATTGCAAAATTAGGCCTGCAAATATCCGGGTTTAAGTAAAATGGATCACAAGTATTGTGTACGCTAAAACAGACGTTGCTATTCTACGCATAATTTACAAAGGCGTTTGGCAATAAATATTTGTGGATATACCGATTCCCAATTAGACGATTAGGGAAGATGTTATTTATTTCGTTGACATTCTGTGGAACGAGTCCTTGAAATTGGAATTTCAATATTAGGTCTGTGAATATCCGGATTTAAGTAAATGGATCACAAGTATTGTGTACGCCAAAACATACGTTGCTGTTGTACCCATGATTCGACGAGTCCTTGAAATTGGAATAGCAAAATTAGGCCTGCAAATATCCGGGTGTAAGTAAATGGATCACAAGTATTGTGTACGCTAAAACAGACGTTGCTGTTCTACGCATAATTCACAAAGGCGTTTGGCAATAAATATTTGTGAATATACCGATTCCCAATTAGACGATTAGGGAAGATGTTATTTATTTCGTTGACATTCTCTGGAACGAGTCCTTAAAATTGGAATTTCAAAATTAAGTCTGTGAATATCCGGGTTTAAGTAAATGGATCACAAGTATTGTGTACCCTAAAAAACATTCGTTGCTGTTGTACTCATGATTCGCAAAGGTGTTTGCCAATAAATACTTGTGGATATACCGATTTCGAATTGAACGACAAATACGTTCCAGCACTTGGAAATAAAAATATGAGAATAATTTCTATACTCGTGTGGCAGTCTATATACTCTGCAATTTCATGAATGTTCTACATGCTTATGGAAATATAGGATAAAAAATCTATCATATACCGAAATCTCCGAATATATATCCCGATTGTCATGCATGGGTATACAGATTATTCCTATAAATTTTTTTCTCTGCCTGAGAACGGTTCTGTGACTTAAAAAAGTTCCATCTTTTTTTAGTGAATTGAATTCTTATGTTGTTGTTTTTTTACACCTTGGAGACCTACTTAGCGATGGCTAAAAATTATTTTTAATAAGAAGTATATAAAAATGTTTATCTCGTGGTTGTCCACAAAAAAAAAAAGTAACTAAGTCGAACCCAGGAATGAACTAAATTCAATAATCGGATTTATATTTAGAACCGGTTTTTTATTATGAGCTGGACCCCGATGGATGAACACGATTCTCTCATTTCTGTCGAATAACAAATATCATGTTGTGGTAGTCGTGACGGGTGTTGTGTCGCTTTCGGCCGAAGAACTTTACGGTCAGAATCGTAAGAGTTACAATTGTTTAAGATCCATACGAATGTCAAGCCGGGCGTACAAAAACAATGCGCGGAGAATTGTATGCGAGAAATGGCGGGGGATATAAAAAAGTTATTAATCTTCCGACGCCAAGCCTTGAGCCACATAATACTTGTCCTCGTGCTCGAGTGCTCGTTTCTTACGTTCTGCAGATCGCATTTTCGCAAGAACCCACAAGAGTTGGTACGAACCGATCGTATGCGTTCCCTGTCGATTTTTCTGTGAATCACGAAATTTTTTTTTTCTTTATATTGTAACGAAATACTAGAAATAGAGTAGCAGACGTTTTCCTGAATTCCATACAGGACCATTTCGTTGTATTCAACAAGTTGACAACCTACAATTGTAATGGAAATTACAATCATACATTCCACAATCGTACGTTCCTTATTATTTTATTTCCTCAAAAAATCTGAACTAAAAGTATTAAGTATGTAGATCAATGTTGACCTTATCATTGAGGTACTCGCTACAAAATAGCGAATAATTCTGAAGCAATGTACATAATTGTATTTGGCAAGTTTTTGTTCTCAACGTGCACGTTACTTTCGTTCTTACGTTTCTAACCCCTTGTTCTATTCTATAACTATCCTAAGAGACAAAAATAATTTCACAGTGAGACGCATAGGTGTGTGTATAAAATCGCACTGATTTGTATCAATATTTTACCCATTATTGGAATTTAAAGCGCCCTATAATGTTGAAATTCACTGCACTTGTGAAAATAAAAAATCTTATAATATTTACATTAATTCAAAAAAGTGTCAAGAGCTACACTACATTCGGTGATTCTTCAATCCATCGGGACATTTTATTGTGAATTAGATGGTTGAATATAAATAAGTAGACGTACACTCAACGTACACGTTGCTTACGTTCTTACGTTTCTAACCCCTTGTTCTATTCTATAACTATCCTAAGAGTCAAAAATAATTTCACAGTGAGACGCATAGGTGTGTGTATAATTCGCACTAATTTGTATCAATATTTTACCCATTATTGGAATTTAAAGCGCCCTATAATATTGATATTCACTGCACTTGTGAGAATAAAAAATCTTATAAGATTTACATCGATTCAAAAAAGTGTCAAGAGCTACACTACATTCGGTGATTCTTCAATCCATCGGGACATTTTATTGTGAATTAGATGGTTAAATACAAATAAGTACACGTACACTCAACGTACACGTTGCTTACGTTCTTACGTTTCTAACCCCTTGTTCTATTCTATAACTATCCTAAGAGTCAAAAATAATTTCACAGTGAGACGCATAGGTGTGTGTATAAAATCGCACTGATTTGTATCAATATTTTACCCGTTATTGAAATTTCAAGCGCCCTATAATATTGAAATTCACTGCACTTGTGAGAATAAAAAATCTTATAAGATTTACATCGATTCACAATAGTATCAAGAGCTACATTACATTCGGTGATTATTCAATCAATTCGGATATTTTATTGTGCATTACATGGTTAAATATAAATAAGAGTTAATTCCACGATATTAAAAATCAGATAGCAACCTACATCGAATCATTTTCCATTAAACTTATTTTAAACTTGAAGTAGAACGTTTTTGTTTTCAGAGAAAAATTGAAGGTGTCATAATTCGTAATTTTTGACTTATGCTTAACAAAAAGGATCAATAAGAAATCGATTCAGCCTCATACAAGATATAACTGCTTCGATACGTTAACTTTTCAGCATTCCCAAAGAATTCCATCCATCAACTGAATAATTAATTTAACTACTATGTCCTCCGTATTTAAGGGGAACTTTGCTCGCAAAAAGACGATGAGGAACTCGTAATCGCTGACATGCATGTGATAACTGTTGAGTGCAATTCCCTGAGGAGTGAAAAATATATTGCGCAAATGGCGCAATATCATTTCCCACTCTACTTTCAATGACGCTTAATCCCCAAGCGAAAAAGAAATCAAATGGCAAGTGCGTAGATCCGATTTTTCAACTATAAATTCCCAAGAGGGGGATATCCATCATTGGTACTCGTTACATGGTTATTAAGTTCACGACTATCGGCAAAGAATCACTGAGCAACGAGAGATAACATTGTGAACATCTCGTCGAGCACAATATTAATAATAATGCGATTGAAGAAGATGAAGAAGAGGGGCATAATTTTCGATTAAAAGTTTATAGCTAGACGGGAGTCGCGCGCGCGACTTCACCCCGCTTTTCACGTTTACATTATAATAAGTTACAAGTTAATGCGCCATTTCGCGAATTACACTGAATCATCGAGTCAAAGAGGGTACCGCGGTTACTATAAATTACTCTTATCACTGTTGTTTACATTAATTTCTTGTCGTGCGATTAGTAGCCGTGGCGAACGAACGAATGGTGGACGGTTCGGTGTACGACGACGAGATGAGAAAGTATTAATATACGAGGGAGGCGAACATCGAGCGAATCGCGGTTACTACGAGCCACCGCACCGCGACAACGTCGATACCAGCTGCAAAACTCGTGTTTATTACTCGTCGTCAAGAACGTAAGAAATACGAGGGTCATACACACCACGACGATATTAATATACGACCCTTTCTTTGTCAAATCACACCGATTTTTCTCAAAACCCTTCAAGCATTCGTCTTCATTTTCCATATTTTAGTGCGTCTTTCCCCATGGAAAATAAATATATACGAAAGTATATTTTTCGATATATATTTCGGATATATAGAAAAATTATATTATATATTATTCGCATATGGTGAGTATAAGCAAGTAATTCTTCCGGTTTTTCGGAACTTTCACCGGAATTTAATTTTTTTATACCAGACCATTAATCGATGACACTCTGGTGATTTTTTAGAGATATCGACAGTTATGCAGGGATACGATATATTTTTTTCAGTCCACATTGTGGCGGTTATTGAAAAGTACCTAAACTTTTTTAAAATTTTCCATTCGGCCTGCTTTTGATTTTTTCGTCGATTTTATATACAAATTTCAGTAAATTCTGACAAATATTTAGTGCAGTCTAAGGTATCCGAACAACAAAACTTTTTTCTTTAACTTAAATGCACAGGAATAATTTAATCCCCAATGACATACGATTTCTTTTAAAATTATTACTACATTCAAATTACACGCACAGAAATAATGGGTTAGTTGGGTTAACCAAGTATTTATTAGCTGCCTGTCAATTTATTACTACAACGATCTGAGAGTTCATGATAAACATCTACTATTAAATTATCAATTGTTTAATTTTATTAGTTTTGTCTACCATTAGCGATGAATTTCAAACGATATTTCCTCTTAGCTAAAAACAGTGGCTGCATTGACGGGGATTGCCCCATATACATATATATATATATATACTAATACACGTAAAACAAGTTTGAGCCTGAGCCGAGGGAAAGAGGTCGGAACAATGAACTTGTGTTTTACAACGAAACGACGTGATATTGCTGCGAACGAGAGGGGCGAGAAATGAGTGACGAGTGGGGCACGCGCCTTTCCCCCCTGCCCAACACATAGCACTACGCCATTATCCGCCACAATTTACAAATTTTCGACGTATTAATTGCGTACTAATTCTCATTAAACGTCACTCGCCATATCATCATACTCGACCCGAAAAGCGATATTAAAATTTCGAGCATATCTCTCGCAAGTCTTGCATGACTCTCACGCCAATAGCATTTTCCTCGCAGCATTATTATCACCCCAAGATGCCTTCTTGCGGCCGTTAATGACCGCGCATGCATATTATATCTATAATTTATCCGTGGGTTGGTCGCACATTTCTTGTCAGTATTTCAATTTATTTTTAAGCCCAACTGTACTAAATTATAATTTTTATTTTCGTTCCACTTTACCCTTAGCTTCGCAATTATTTGGCATCGAAATTGAAAAGTGAGTATTATGCGTTAAGGAAACGAATAAATATTGATATAACGCTCCTTGGGCAATTTGCAACCTCTGGGTATTTTTTTATATCCATTAAGTAAAAAAGGTGAAAAACAGATTCGAACATTTCTTCCATATTGCTTTTTACATTCCGCAAAGTCGTCTCTATGGGAAAATTTGAAGATTGATTTCAGCCTCTTCGTAGAGAAATTTTTTTTAAATATGAAAATTAATGAAACTTGATCACTTTTGATCCAGTTTTTTTTTCTTCATATTCTCTATCAAGCATCGCTGAGCATTATTAAATTTATATACAAAATTCCACTGAGTAATTTGATAATTTGCGTGAGCTAAAGCGTGAATGGCATTTTCCAAAATGATTCGTTTGACTTTTTTGATTTATTTTGATCTAGTTAAAAATCAATCTATAGGTACACTGTACTGAGAGAAAAATATAGCCGAATAGTAGGTCCAACTATACCAATATAATTCACAGGAGAGTCAATCGTATTGATTTGATCGTACAGGATACTATGTTTTTGATTAGTTTGCAGCTATTATTTTTTGACATTATCGTAACTATAAAACATAAACGTTCCTCCTGGAAACTATACCAAATGGTCGAGGTATTCTATTCTCGCTTTAACAATGTATTTTTCTCTTAGTGTTGAAAGCACCGAAAAAAGAAAACCATTTTTCAACAAATAGATCCAAGCAAATTGATTTTCGGATTAAATTTCTGTGGGATTCACAATGGTTATAAAAATTTATAAAAATAGTAACTATATCATTCCAAATAGTGAACCCAAAAATTAATTTACATTCAAGTGAATCTGAGCAAAAAACATTACATAATGCTTTCCCTATTGAAAAAATGCAATATTAATCAACACATGCCCATCATGGATGTGACTTCGTTCAACTTTAAAAAATGAGAAAAAAGCAATGTGAAAGCTTATACTTTACAAAAATATTTGTGGAAGTCTATTTAAATTCATATACTTGAAGAAAATTGCTCTTATCGCGAAATTCAATTGATCTAATGTGGTCCAAGGTTCTCCATGACGCATGGTGTTTTACTATTAATTGGTTACCTTAAGGGCAATTCCTAAGATCTCATTCTAAAATCGAATCTAAATCGATTTAATTCTAGCTGATGATCGAGACTCGCGAATCCACACATCGATCGTAAAACCCGTAAGGAAGTAGGTCGTTGAAGCTAAGCCCCGGACTCGAGATCGTTCATGCAGGACAACGGGCACATACGAGAGCCACACGTCGCCGCCGTTGCTTACTCGCTTGCTTACTGCTGCTGCATGTCGCTGTAGCTGGATATAATGTCGCAAGCTGTGTGACTAAGAGCAGCGATTTTTCACCGCAAAACTAGTTGGGCTAGCAAGACATAACTATGGAGGCAACATATTGCGACACGAACACCCACACTCCGATTAGATACCTCGAGCTGCTACACACCGCCAGAGTCCTATCGGACTCCCTGCCACACGTCCAAAGTTCACTTTCATACACGTAATACGTACACTCAGCATTTCACTGTACACTCCTAATCTAAACTGTGTAAGTTCATCACTTCATTCTCGTCCTCTGAGATGTGACCTAAATGAACCAGAAATGGATGCAAAGTAGTTTCTTGCACCTAGCTTCCTTACAATTTTTCGTTTTCCGAAGAGGAAGGATGTTTATAAGAATATTTCAATTTTCTTCATTGGATATTGAATCACAATGGTGTATTATAATAAAAAATGTATCTGTACTTTATCTATCAACTTGAAAAACAGAAATATTTTTTGCTGCTTGTCCCAAAACTTTTCCGACTCCAGGAATAAAAATCAAAGGGGCTTAACAACGGAAGGACTATATTTCATTTTATTTATTCGAGTACGCCTTGAACTATTTCGCTAGAACAATCTGTTTGTGGAAAGCAGAGGTAAATATTATATTGAATTGAATCTGAAAAACAGAGACTTGATATTAATGTTTTATTCAGATAATAATTTTGTAATTACTTTCGAAAAAAAAATAGTGAAATATCCTAATAATTATCAATTTCGGCTTCCTCATAGAGGGATTTTTTGAAAGAATAATCTTTTCTTTTCGGATAAAATGTCAGTTCAGTTCATTGATGCTTGGCAAAATACAATTTATAAAAAGTTAGTTCTATCACAGTCGTGTTTAAAAATGTTTAGAACGCAAAAAAACTTTAATCGCTGCGTTTATTTTGACAGCATAAATCATAAGATTGAAAGCCGCATTACTGCTACAAATGAAATGTCGAGAAAAAATGCTAAAAAAATCAACAGATGCTAATTACATCAAACGAATTTCAGAAAAATGACTCAAAAAATTAGCCAAAATGACTTCCATCAATTATCGCTTGTTTACTCAGAGTCTCAAGGTCAAATAGCTAATCACTGCCGCACACTGGACGCTAATTGTCCTTTTTCTGATAGCAACAATATTATTCAATGCAATCCACATCGCATGTTCTCGTCATCAACCCACTCAACCCACTCGAGCATTAAGCTAATAGTTCACTTAGCAGTTATCTTCGAGTCTATAATAGTATCACTGTGCGATTAGAAAAATCCTGTGTTGCTAATAATAAGTTAAGCGATACAACTTTACACGAAGGAAAGTGATCCGATCGTACGCAGTGGTTGGTCTGGTCAAACGTGTACTACATATGTCCTGCGCACACATATGTGCTTATGGATTAACAGAGGCAACGTCCGGTCCACGGCAGATATCTGTCGTTTAGTTTAAGTCGGGTTGGAGTGACACTATAATAGATGCATCGGGTGATTAACGCTACCGCGCCACCGTTCCTGCTCAAATTGTCTTTATCCCCAACAGCGGCAACGAAACTTTGTTCCGCTACTCTCTGCTCGCTGGATCGACTTGGATATCGGAGTCTGTGATCGCTCGATTGCGAAAGTCTGACGCTTTTATACCTTCGAAATAGCGCCGTAAACGGAGCCCAGGACAAGGCGGGCGTTGGACGTGGAAAACCGAAGAGATCTGAACTGTTCGCTGGTGCTGCTGGAAGTTCGACACGCTTCATGAATTTCTGATCAAATCCGGTTATAATCGACGACCCGGCAACGAAGATATTACTGATCATGAATCGCATCGGCTGCAGACGAGGGGCTTCTTCATTTACCGTCCTGCTAGTCATAAATTCAATAACGCGGAAAGCTCCTGCATTTCGTACGAAACTCCGACCGCTGGTATTACCATTTCACAGTTAAGATGTGTCTTGAAGAACTTGTGGAGCATCGAGAGATATCTTGCAGAGCTTATATCGAGTATGAAATTCGGTCATGAAGAGCTTGCGGTGTATCGAGACATTCCGTAAGGAGCTTGCGGAATCCCGGGACATGCCGTCATCCAAGTGGAACTTTATAAGTGGCACGAACCTGGGCCATTCTTGGCTACGAAGACCAATATTGATAAAACGGTAGTATTAGACCGGGATGTCTATAACGATCCAGTATCGGCAGCCCATATACTGCATCATCGGCACGACCCTAACTGGGAAAAATATTGCTGTATCATGATGGACGATGAAAAAAAAATTTGGCATAGTGCTATGTCTTTCCGAGCCAGCGTAAAACTGTGATTCGTCATGATGAGCTTTTGGAATGTCTAAGTTTTCACTAAATAAAAATTTGATCTTCATTTCTGTGTAACAGCCTGCATACAAAAACAACACGTTTCCTAAACCACTTTGATACACTTTCCGCACTTAATTTCTCGAAAAAATTCGCGTACGTTGCACCATTATCCAGAATCACACAACGACTGAAACAAAGAATCGTGGCTTATGCAGATTTTTTAGAAATGTCATTTTCACTTAGATAAATGGTCTGGTGTTAGGACGATGTAGGAAGCTCGAGTCTTTATTTTCTTGCTACATCTTAGGCAGCTCGACCTCTTTTCTGGCCTGCTCGTCTATATCGCGATAATTGGACCGCGGTTAACCGCCTCCAGATACAATCTTTAGTTCTCTCGGTGCGACGATGAAAAAGTTGTATGTGCCCCACTGGTTTTCCGGAAAAAAAAAATGTAACTCTACCCTGAGGACGAGATACGCTTTTGCCCTACTGTTGGTTCTCGCTCGTTAACTTCACGGCGTATCATACAACGTTACGTCCTCTTACTGTGAGACGTCAGCCAAAAGATCGATTAATGATTTCGTGAATTAATGTACCGAATACTCGCGATACTTTTCGATAAGAAATAACAACAGCCGCAGCTGCAACTGCGCGGTACCACGCGAAGTGCTCAATGCTGATGTCCGTGCAGAGACGGAGGCTTAAGCTGCATCTTGAATGGCGATCTTTTACGTATTCCTATACATAGTAACTTTATCTTCTGCTTTACCTTGCAGCACAACATACTACGGTACCCATTTTTTTTTTCTTTTCTTTTCTCTACTTAATCTTATCAAATTCGTGTCCGGTACAGAGGCAGAAGAGGCGAAGAAAGACTCTTAATTACAACTGCGTATGCTGTCTAACGATACAAGAATCTCGCAACGTCCTGCTTCACGCGAGTGCATCGCTCGCTCGAGGGAAGCTGAGATGAACGGGCATGAAGAGAGTCAACTTACCGATGACCGAACACATCCACCCACAAGTAAACAGTTTTCTATGACTTCCTTTTTGTGAAGGAACTTGTATACATTATGAATCATAAGAATGAGGTGAAGGTACGGTTCTGGATTCCAAAGGTCTTGACTGGTTCATATTTTCTTATGGGTGATGAATATGATCAATCAAAAATGGCAAGTGATTGTTGAATACAGATTCATTATTCCCTATTCATGGTGAAATTATGACATGACATAAAAATGTTATGAATAAAAATGTTGGGCAAATACCTTTGGTTAATTGAAGGTTAGATACCTATCACGACTAATGAACATTATCAATTAAATAGTACGAATATTTATTGTACCATTTTCCATTTTTACCGGTGCATAACGAAACCTTCATTTAAATGTACATCTTTTCTCATGGGTAATGGCTTGTTATCAATCAAAGACCACAAAACAATAGAGTTAAATGTTATGGTTCCCGAGTCGAAATTTAAACCTTCTGTCACCGTCGTTCACCGTCGAAATATCGACACTATGATGACTGGGGAAGCGTGTGAATTGCGAGAATGATACTACCATGCAGAACATCAAAAACTGTCACTTTCGTAAAAAATCCCCATCCAACGAATTTGCCGTTTGCTGGCAAGATCAATCGATTGCATTATATAGCTAATTAATGACGAAGGACGTTTTTAATCACTTTCGTGTAGTGATACCCTGGATATCGTGACTGCTGTCCATATTTCCCAAGCAGCCCGCTTCAACTTTATTTCTGTCACGTTTCTTACTTTACGACAACTTTAAGATGGCATGTATGACTCTTACTCGTAAGTCAAAAATAAGTAGACAAATAATGGGTTGACCCTTTTTTACATAATTATAAGACCAAAATATTATCGATCCATTTCTGGAGCCATTCAATAAAATAAAAGTCGTCATTTTATTAGCATCAATTATTTTAACTCACATGAAAAAAAAAAAAAAAATCAAATCTCTCGTTCTCTCTTTGAAAAATAAATGTTTAAAGATTTTGACATTTTTCCTAACCGAAATATTAAAAAATTGTAGACTTACCATTTTTTGAGAAACAAGTGAACAAGTGTATTTTATGAAATAAAATTGTGGAATACATTTCTAATCTAGTGTATCATTTCGGAATTTTTCGATTGCCCAATTTTTAAAAATGTTTTCGAAAACCATAAATTAGCGCAGTAACTGTATTGCGTTAGCACTCTAAGAGAACAAATGCAGTGAAATCACAAATCTCGGGCAGCCAGTCCCCTTAAGATTTAAGACCGGACTTAATTCTGGATTGACGACCCAGACGCGGTCCATCGAACATCGGTGAGACCCTTGCCATTATGCAACGCTTTGAACGCATTGTGCGTGGGGTGTACACTTTTATTTCTACAGTAGTTTATACTTACAGCGGCACACAGTTTCACCTTGCAGAATAAACGACCCGATCCGATTTGCCCGTGTGAAAAACATACGAGTACGACGGACTCGCGTGGCTCCGACGATGTGATATTTCGGGAGAACGTGTTAACGATATTTCCGCATCCCAGGATTATTTCAACATTTTTCAAGGTCCTCATCGTAAATCCAAACGCACGTTAGAGAAACATATATACGAGAAGCTGAAACGCAGAGTTTTCAAAGATAACATGAAAAGCCTCTCATCTGGGATTACAAGGAAAACGCCCCGGAAAGCGTAAACTCAAATTTAATAGGGGTATAAAATTAAAATGAACTGCGAGTTTAGCTGGTTAGCTGAAGGAAGGGGAACGAACAACACTGATGCGCAAGGTCGAGAACTCGTCTGATTGCCACTCCGGTCAATGAGCCGAAGTCGAAAACGACGAGAATAAACGAGGGGCACGTAAATGCATGTGATACACATTGCATTTATATAAAAAGAGTGCTTAATTCTGGTGTACAAATTACGTAATTCTGAAGTAAGCTAAAGACACGAACGTGTGAGAAAAATAGCGATGATAGTTGGAGTTGTAAGCTACAAGCTGTAATAGATGTGGGTTCTAAGGTCAATCAACGACTATAGATAAAATCAGTGTCAAGATCTAACTTCTGATAGCACTTCGTATGAAGCTTAATCTTAATTTTGAGATCACAATTAGAATTGCTCTTCCGAACAATTTGAAAAGCAATGCCAAGTTCAAACTGAAATGGGAATTTCAGATAAATTTAATTTTTAATTCTGTATCTGGGTCAAGGTCGAACATCTGATATCATTTCATATCAAATTTAATATCAATTTCGGGGCCATAATTGCGATTGCGCTTCAGAACAATTTTAAAATCAATGTCAAGTTAAACTTAAGATTTCAGATGAATTCAATTACCTATTCTGGATCAAGAATTGAATTGGATTTTATATGGAAGTTCATATCAATGTTAGTATCTTCAGTTAGTATTTCAAAATTTCACGAAATATCGACTTTAAGACTGAATGTAAGATGACTTTGAGTAGAACTTGATAAATCAATGCAAACATTGTTCTTTTACAAGAGCTCCCAAAATATTTGATTTTGGTCCCTAAAATAATGATTTTATCACATCCTTCGACATTTTGATAGTTACAATTTGATAGATTTGATGTGCTTTTATTCACGTCACTAGTCACGAAAAAATTAGTTACTCACCCAATGACAAGTTCATTTTATTGTGGCGAACATATTTTCAAATTGATTTAAAACAAGTATGCACCAATCCAAAATACACACTTTCCATAAACAAATTTTTAAAAAACGTCGAATCACCTCAATACCTACATTTTTTACGTTGGCATTCGATGTGTTTTCTAGCATGCAAATCTTACCTAGTTTTTAAGATAAAAACTTGAGATTTCGTATGAATGAATATTAAGGTTTCATGTTAATTTTAAGGCATTATTTTCCAAAATCCTCGAAAAAATAACCCATACATACGATAACGTATCACACCGACGGCAAAAATTTTTGTGACACTCACAAACCAGATCTGACGAGTCGTCGCTAGTGCATCACTACCCAACTCCACATGAAAATAAAATCACGACGATTCACGCGTTGCCGTATATTTTTAGGGTGACTCAGGACGTTCACTTTCGGTTTTTGGCGCAACGACAATTTTTTCCCTTGCACACCGCAAACGATTTAAAGCGCCTACATACGAACGCACACCCAAACGCAAAATTTCTTTCTAACTCACATCGTATGTTCGTGTGGTATAAGCGACGACGAGAATATACGATCTCCACGTCGCGACTTGATGCGCTTTGAAGCTAAATCTTCGTAGAAGTTTCCACTAAACCTCAGACACACACTAATTCGAAAAGACTTTTTAATAAATTATCCACGTCTGGGCCGAGACCTTAATTGTCGTAATGCGTTATTGAAATCGTTCGGGAGACAAGATTGAAAAATATTGTTGCGCACAATCGTTTTTGTCCCAATTTTTTTTGTCTACAACTCCATTGTGCACATTTTTTTCATGCACAGTTACATTATTCAACTGCATTGTTAAAGTCAAAATGAAATTTGAGATTTTTTTTTAGGGTCCAACTTATGATGAATATAAAAATCAATCGGATGTTTCAACTTCGATGAAACTTCAAAGGAGCTTTAATATCATTATCTAGATCAAATTAAATATCAGTCTTATGATTAATGTACAAATGCTTGAACCATCTTTGCGCACACCTCAAAAAGAAAGTTACGTATTGTGTGTACATTTTAATGGAAAACTTACTGCCTACTTATTGAAGCTTCTGAAATGAGGCTTAATAGGTTTCTTGACTCTTTTCGAGTACGAACATTGTTTAAAAAAAAAACTAACTTTGACCCCGAAAATGCACCTGGAGTACGTCGTAATGCCAGAAGCACAACAAAGCTCAGAACCAATTATATTTTTCAAGTATACACGACCGTCAAATTGAGTAATGAATCAGGATTATAAAAAGTTGTGCCGCACAAAATAATGTGAGAAATAATGCTTCGAGTCCTATTGTGTACCGGTGTGATATCATCATGGAAACTTATTCTTTTTTTCAATACCATTTCCAGGATAAGTTTCCCGGCAAAATTCTCTCTGAAGAGAAGCATGATATAAAATGTATGTTTGCAGTTTGACGATGCACCTCCATGCATCCGTCTATCTTACATGCACATCGCCCGGCTTCCGCTGATGTTACAAGCGGACCACGTCATCGCAGAGGTCAATCACACGGGTATCGCACAACCCAGGCAACAGGGAGTAGCTCCCAAGCTTATAGTAACAGATAGAGTAGATAGTAGATTGCCGTCGCTCCGTTAATAAGCAGGATCGATATATGTCGGTCGCAACACCGTGAATTCTCTCGTAATGGAGGTGTAATTGCAATGCTGCGTATATAGTGCTGTCCATGTTAAGGATGATGCGGAGCCGGGTTGGAGCGTAATGGTTACACCGCTTCAGCCACGAACGCGGGGCAATTTTTCTCATTTTTTTCATATCTCCGCAGTTACAGTTGTCAGGTTCTATTGCAATTTTTTCTTTTTTTTTTTAATGAGCAGATATCAACGGAAAACGTCACGCACGTCACGTGAACATCGTTCACAATGGAATTCAAAAGACAAACGAAACATTACATAAATCGCTCGATTCTTACACGAGATGTTCCCGATGAACACGACGATTTTATTTATTTATTCTTTAACCTTTTAGACATTCACGATAATTCACTGGACTTCAGTTCTACTTAAATTCTGATGAGTTATCAACCTGATCCTCTGTGTCGAGTTATGCTTCGTCAAATTCTGCAGGTCCAAATTGTGCTGTGCAACGTTTTATCCACCCAAATTTGTGACGTGACGAGTTGTGCGGTGTCAAGTTTTATGGGACCAAGTTTCGTCGTGGCCACATTTGTTGCCTCAAGTGTTGAGCAATTAAATCGCGCCGTAGCGAATCTTGTTGTCTCAAGTTTAGGGTGATTCAATTGTGCCCCATGCAGTTTTATCGTACCGAGTTCCGATAAGCCGCATTGTCACTGTGTCCAGTTTTTTTTTTTTTGTGGTCCAATTACACCGGTCAAGTTAACTACGGACTCGGATGTACTGCCAAACAATGAAATATACACCTGAATTTCGCATTCTGATATTTATAAAACTGCACAACCCCTTTTTTTACGATTTCACGGAAAATTCGAATAAATTGCGAACAAACGAGTGATGCTCAAAGACCTCAAACGAAACTGTTAATACCCTCTGTCAGTCGGATACGCACGCTTAGGTATCGTTGAATCGTGCAAGCGTGTTGAGCGGCAAAAACGTGAACAGCGATTCGCGCGCGGAGTGCGGCCCTCTGATGCTTATAGCATATTGCTCAGCCGTGCGCCGGGCGTTCGAGCGTGTACCAAGAAAAAGATGTAAGCGGACTCGTTAAAACGAAAGAAAAGCGGTAAAGCATATACCGCATATATTTGCAAATCGCCGTTTCCGCCTATAATGCCCCTCTCGTTATTTTCATAAACTCCGTCGATTAGGAAGCTTGACGTGCTTCCTGCTTCTAATGTGTAGTTTTCTCGTAACATCTTTCTGAGCACAGGATGCGAATGAGATTACAAATTACGAATGATGAACGGTTAGACGCTCCGCGACATTCTCATGCCCTGTGCGATCCTCCGTATACATCGAGACTATGCATCATCTAGTCTATGTTATTATTCAATCGATAGCCGTGGCTCGAGCGAATCGAGAGGATGTTCGCAAAGTTGGCCGTAAATAGTGCATGCACATTGCCCTCTTAATGCATAACCACACAGATCATTTCTTGGCTGTAACATTCAAGCGACATATGTAATTTTCCATAGAGCGTTACACTGTCGCATATATTCCGCTCAATTATTTCACCCACTCCAACGTCTTGCACCCCATTCGAGGTATGCATGTAACCATCGATAAATACCTTATTTTCAACCCTTTGGTTACACGCGTGTGCAAATTTGCGGCACACTCTTTTCGTTTCGGGTTGTCCCAGGTTATCTCGGGTAGGAATGGAACCATTTCACAAAAAAATGTGAATTCCCATTCGATATCTGGGAAATTCCATACTATTTACAATGTGTAATAATTACCCCACTGAAGAGGAGTGTACCGAAAGGTTAAAAATACCTGCGGCCTCCAAAGATTGGTAATATTACACGCCCACGATAATTATATTCTTGAGCCCAAAATAAAATCGATTTGCAATATTTTTGTTTAATAAGTACATTAATAGCATAGACTTTTATACACAATTGATACCTGATCTTACCGAGATCGAATTAAAAATGACCTATCTATTCGATTAATCCTGAATTTGGAGGAAAGAATAAGGAAATGAAAACCTATTTCTAGTGAGTTGATATTGTTATCGTTGTCATTATTTGGTACCGTCAAAAAGTCGTACAGACCTTTTTCAAAGGTTTACAACATTTAGTATGTAAAGAGGTGTTGAAGACAGTGAAAAGTGTTGCGAAAATTGAAGCATTGAGAGCCTACGGAAAGGCAAAGCCTCGTCTCGTTGGTCGAGAGCAGATAAGACGTGAGACGCTCTTGCCCGGCGTCACGAAGTCTCACGCCTCGTTAACACCTCCTCTTTATTTTTTGCGATGCGCTCGCTATGTTGTCGCCGTATAATCGAGCGTGAGCGCGCGCTTTACTTATCGACCTCACGAACTCTCGGGAGATCTCGTGCTCGCACGCACACTTGAACGCACGCACGTTTGTTCACTGTACACCTGATTCAACGCAAACAAAATCAAATATAATAATTATTATTATTATTATTATTATTATCGGTGTATTTGCTTATTATATTTCTTATTTATTTTAAAGGCTACAGTTTTTCCACAATAATATATTTGTAGAACCGATTTATAAGCGCGACTTGAGATTTAAAAGTCGTAGCTTTTTGTCCCAGAAACGTTAAGCCACTATCATAACATTTTGTTAATGAGTCCAAGTCGATTTTCAAAACTTTTTGTTCAACCCGTTTATTAGAAGGAAAAGGCCGAGTTTTTACGAACAATAAATAGAATGTGTTATGAAATTTTACTTCTGTAATTGCAAAAAATCAACTAGCACTGGAATAACTGTTAATGCACGAAATAAATTCATCCCCCATTTGGTCGAAAGGTGAACACTGTTATAGCCGTTACGGAAATTAGAAATAAAAATAAAACTGAAATTATCCTTATTTTCATTAGTGATAAAAAATTCAATTTTCCATGGACAAAAAGTGGTCGGCTTCATTATTAACAATTAAATGACCATTAAAAATAATGATTTGGTCATTTAATACAAAATGTTGAATCGATGACGATGGTTTCTTAGAGATAACTTTGCAAGGAGTGAAAAATGATAACGAAGCAATGTGCAAGCTTCTACTTTTCGTCCATGGTTCTTTATGATAGCAAACGGTTTCATGTGCGCAAGTGCAGCATTACTTAGTGCAAACGATTTTTAGGTGGCTGGGATCGCTGAAATCACAGCGCGCACAATAATCAGCCCACTTAAGCTTAATCGACAATTTTGTCATCCGTCGAAGCTGAGTTTTAATCGAAAACTATATATAGTTAATCTACTGAGACGCATGCACACCTCGCGGCACGTCGTTATCTCCGTCGACGTGTCGCACACCTGCCCACGACGCCCAGCGCGGATGAATCTCGTGAGAGAGCGCAAAATCGGGGAGCCCCGACACGTGCGACTATAAATCGCCTCTCGCGGACGCACTCTCGACGACGGTGATTTCGTATTTCAATCAGGCACACGCGCGACCACCTCTCTATATATATTTTAATGCTGCTCTTTCCTGTCCTGCATTCGCCCCACAATATACACTGCAAAAAAGACTGAACTTATTATTCATAAGCAAATTGTGATATAAAATTAAGCTACTTTTGCAATGAAATTGAAACAAATTTTCAAAACTAAAGTACTTTTATAATTAAATTAAAAAGGTGATTATTGAAATTACTGTACCACAAATGGATTTGACATCTCACTTGTATAGTAAATTTAGTAACCCACAGTTGACGGTCTCCCAAGTCAAGCAGCTTCTCCCGCGGGCAGTACTTGGATGGGTGACCGTTTAGTTATAATGTATTCTCATACAGCAGAAAGTCAGTAAAATATAGCGGCCTGTTTCGGTTCAGGTTTTTCGCTGTTTCCCTGTGCCCTCGTGCAAATGCGATACAGTAGTGCATTAGGAATGGTTGGCTGCAGGTAACACTCCGGGGGGAACTTAATAAATGGAAGGGGATCAATAAGGGAAGTGGGGAAAATATAAAAACCGGAAGAAGATATAGGAAGGTATCGAAAAAAAAAAAATAGTAAATTTAGTATATCAGCTTAGGAACACAAATTGTTAGTACATATACGTCAAATTTCAAGGAGATTTTTTCCACGGTCTAGGCATGTATTCACAAAACATCGACGAGTACAGAGAAAGAAAAACAATAATCAAAGTTTTATGGCGCAGGTATTCCAGTTTATCTATCATTGGTTCTTCTTTCCTGGTAACAAGGATACCAAGGATATTCCGTACGAAACATCAAAAGCATACCAAGATATTTGTGTCGATGCAAAACGTATACAGTGAAACGACTGGTATTTTTGAAAAACTGGTGCCAGAAAAAATCACGAAGCATTCGAGGTTAATCGCATGATAATTCGAGCACGAGATGAGAGAAAAGTGTGAAATAATACCATTGAAGATGCCAAGTACATACATTTTCAATAAACATTTCTGCCTATAATTTTTTTTTCGAATCGCGTACCTTAAATATCTTTTTTGTAGGAAATTTCATATTATGCATAGCAAGCTTCAAGATCACTAAAGGCATTATTACCGATTGGTAATGTCACGCAACTACTTACATCTAACGCTCCAAGCATTTATAAGTTCGTTTTCTCCATGTTCGATTGGATTATAATTTGGGTGCTGCGGGAAAAAAATCCAAGTCATTGGATATACCAAAAACGTTGATTTTGAATAACAATGATGATGTTAAAAAATTGTTCGTTGCTTGTTGCATTGGATACATTATTGTCGGCAGCATATTCGTGTTCATGCTGATTTTACAGGATCATAAAGTTTCGTATCGAAAAATAAAAAGTTACAAGAAAAGGTCACGAAGCATACGAAAGTTAGCGTGTCGCTTTGTTTCTGTGCCAATTGTCTGTCTCAAAGAACTGAAGTTGAAGCTCTGAGTGCAACTTCAGCCTTCCACACTGAAGAACGTTTGCCATACCGTGAGATCTGACATGAGACAAATACAGGACTGGACGAGTGGGCGGCTCGAGGTAATAAGTTGCAAACTATAGGCTTGAACGCTAGCCTATTTGGTCCCTCGAATCGTAGTTTCGCTCATAGGACGAGGAAACGAAGAAAACGATCAAGAGAATCGATATACCGATCCTGGCCATCAGAGGGGCAAACCCGGTAACTAGTTCCGTTATACTGGGCTTTTTCGAGACGGGACAAAATTGCTTGAACAATATCGTCTCGTGACTAACAAAGAAATGATCACTATAAGTATGCTTCTTTTTGTTTTGCTTGTACGATCCTCGTTATCACCTACTTTTACAACAGGATACGATAACCCATCAATACGGTGCGTTTGTAACGCAGTATTGAACCAAAAAATTCTGGTTTCAGAATAAATAATTCAGAATCTGTCGATTTGACGTATTCTCGAATCGGTAACATTTAGTGGTGATTGACCAAAGCCAAAAAGGCAAATCCAGTGGCACTAATGTCGCAATGAATACCATAAACCTTGTGATTATCGGGCCACAAAAGTCAGCAAGTGTACGAAACAATGTATATGAGTGATTTTGTTTAAAAAGTCGATACGCTTGTGAACCTTGTGACTTCCGATCGAATTGTAATTTCAGAATATGGTTATAGTCTACAGTATTCTAAGATCGTTGAATTTTTTGCAAATTGTCAAACCCGACGTTATTTTGCTTTTTAATTTAGGACTTTGTGAACCACTGTATTAATATTTACATGTGATTAGATATAAAGGAAACAATTTCTACAAGAAAATAAGGAGGAACAAAAAGTTACGTACTCAACCATTCTTTTTTTCCTTAAATAGAGAACGTTTTCTCAAGATTAGAGGTAAACAATAATTAGCAGATTCTCAAAGACCTAAATCGAAAAAAAATGAAATCGGATCTAATTATTTAGAAAAAGGTAATCAATCATAGGATACTGTAAATTACCATATCCTGAAGTTAGAATCCGATCGAAGACTGTAAGGTATCCCATCTTATAACATAAATTTGTGCAGAAATAAAAACTTCGTATTAATAACCTGTGTAATTAGACGATCCATTCGCGATGCTTGGGTGGTCCACTCAAAAAGTTGGTAACTTGACAACATTAATGGGTTTCATGGATAGACCTCTTATCCGATCGATTTCAAAATTTCTGCAAGTCAATTCCAAGCATTTTTTGTTAACTGGCCCAATGTCGGCCGATCTCCTTTTACGTTTTGGGGGTGGATAAAACCGGTGCTCAACGTTTTATTCAAATATTGTGACATATCGAAAAAATTTTACAGCATAAAATCAATTACGCACAATGCAATAAATATAAAAAGAATAATGGCAATTCGAAGCGACGAGAGATGATGTCGAGCCTAATTTCGGAAGATTAACGGATTAGTAAGTTAAAAAATGGACGAGGTTCAAGACGCACTAGCGATCCGAAGGTTCCCAGCAGGTAAAGAAGTGTGTTTATAATAACGGGGTCTCTACGAATAAGAAGAAGAAGAAGAAGAAGAAGCAGCAAAAGCAGCGATGGTCTGTATATAACCGTACGGGTTCGAGTTGCGCGAAGGAGAGAGGGAAGAAACGAGAAAGAGAGACGAAAAGGGGGGCCCAACGAGGCCCGCCGCGCCGGCCGTCTGGTGGGCGGACGCCGGTCGGACGAGATCGCTGCCCCCCGCCAAGGACACCCGCAGTGCCTCCAACACCGCGCTTCTCCACCTTTTCTTCCTCTCATCTCGCTTCAAGAACCGCGAACAGCGCTGCACACAGCGACTGCTTCTAGAATGCAATCTTAATCCGCAATAGTCGTCTTAATCACGCGAGTGACCCTGACGTTCTGATCGATATGCATCTTAGAGGAAATAGCTAACCTTCTCCCAACTCAATTCGGTGTCTATTCAAGATTTCCGAACCACTCGGAGATCCGTGATTATATTTCTCGGATTGTCCAACTTTTTGTTATAAGGATCACAAATTGCATTGTGGTTCACACAATTTATCACTTCGTACAATTTAAGCATTCGTCACTAACGCTCATATGATTGGAAATTAAATATGAAGTTTGGTCCTGAAATCACGTCATGTTAGTTTTATGTGCAATGTAATTAACTTGGGACTAAAAAAATATATGATTTTGAAAAATAGTCTAGGTCACTGCGGTAAAAAAACGTACTTTGTCATACTCGTGCGATAAAACGCTTTCTGACGACCGTGAGTTTGCTGAGTGAGTAGAAGGCGAAAAAAAGTTACTCGCAAAACTTTATTTCGTGAGCATGGCATAAATATAATTTTCTTACAACTTATGATCTCTCCAAGCCTATGATCTTAAACGAAGGACAACAATTTAACACAAGTTTAACATTTTTACCGGTTATTCCAAATTTAACATAAATTAAGTTTCTTTTAAGATTCACCTTTTTTTTTACTTATCCTTTAATAATTCGTTAAAATTATTATCATAATAATTCAATGTTCTTAGTATTTTCAATGCAAATTATTAAAAAGTCTTTTCTCTCGTCCGGATGTTCTAAAATTCCGATGAAATGAAATTATTGTCAACGTATATGTGAAGTATTCCGAATACAGCTCTTGCTTCCCTCTTATTTTCGACTCGCTTATATCACATTCATTGATATAAGGAAATGACGCAAAAGCGAACACAGCGCAACACATAAATCTCTTATTTACGGCAATCTAAATTCTCAATAAACGGCGTAATCGCACGTATAGCCTTGGAAAACAATACTAAATCTCAAATCTCCTCCTCGCTATAGGACAACTGATATAACAGGCCTCTTACGCTTTTTATAATGGCTATCTAATTATTGTATGTGTCGTATTTAAGCGTTTTACCGAGAAGAACGAGCTGAACCGGGACTTCCTGTAGCTGCTAACGAAACCCGTGACCCGAGTGAGCTCCCGAGAAGAAGATGCTTTTGCTGGCGAGAACTCAGCCGAGACGAGACGAGAGTTAGCACCGCTAGCTTATTGCGTCGTTTTCGGGGAAGCGCGAACGGATAATATCGCGATAAGAAAATTGCTGAAGAACCTTTTCGACCCTTCTCTCGTTCTCGTAGCGAGTGTAGAGACGCCTGCTGCCGCTGGTGGTGCTGCTGTCGGTAGAACGTCGCACTTAGGTACGTGTCTGGAGCGAGACAAGATTATACGATGGATCGATAGCGACACCCAGCCAACAGCAGAGTGTATTATCGATACGGGCTCACGAGCTAAAGCTCTGCTCAACGAGGAGTGACAGAGCCCACAAAGTAACATCACCGTTACCGGGTCACATCGACTATTCAGCTTCGCGTTATCTCGCTACTCACCAGGGATTACGATAAAAGTTAACGTCTCGGAGGGCAATCCTTGGATACGCCAATGAATGCATATACACAAAGCCGCATTCATTCGCTAACTTTTATATCTATTTCTTCCTTCCGGTACCACGAATTTCTTAATAAATATTACGAATTTACAACTTCTTGCTTATTCTCATTCCCACTCTTCGCTTTATGAGTTCTTTTTCTTCTATTTCTCACGCGTACATTTGTAATGAAAAGTTTTATTGGATTGCGCTTTCAACACGCTTCGCGAAAAAATGTTGTTGACAGTTATAATGCGACGAATACATTAACGAAAAAGTGACGAAATAAAAGGCAAATGAACTTGTCTTTCGTTGTCAAAAATTTCGCAATTGCTAAAAGTTCGGATCCCCCGTTAAGGACTTGAATTGTCATTTGATTATTTTTTTACGGCAAAATCCTCAATTATGTTTTCAAATATTTGTATGGGTTCCCTTAGTAAGGGAAGACAAGTGGATATCTTCCCATAGGTAAATACGTATTTCAACCCTTACCCGGCCGACCGGGGGTACATTTCTAATAATCTCTTCTCAATGAGTGCGCTTAGATCGTGAAAGGAGCCTACGCCCCTAATTTTATATTTTATATGTGAATTAGTCAGTGAAACAGGATACTAATTTTTATTTACATGCTTTATGTGCCTCCCCCTGACTTTTTGTAAGTCCACGAAGAATTACGAAATCAGGTTACGACAAAGATTGAAAAAGCAAACTAACAGTAACAATTGTTACTGTTATGTATTAATGCATTACGTATAGAGTTAACCAACCCAAATCCTACAAATAATAATAATGATAGGTACGCACAGTTCATGGATACTCGATATATCCAAACTAATTTCGAGAATGTTGAAAATACGCAACGGATTACGTAATGAAATGAGTATCAGAAAAATAAATAAAAATAAACGTGCGACGTCTCAAGGACTGGGAGATACGATAGTCTGGTTTCATCGGGTTTTTTATTTCGTCAAATCGATCAAACCGGTTGACAGGAGCGATGAAAGGACGAGAGCATTAAGTGTTTTCTGATAAATCCTCCTACGCTGTATCCTCGTCAAAACCAAGCGCTCAGACTCTACTGTTCGTGCCTGTATCTATTATATACTCTCACTCTCGAGATAGATCTCGGGAAAGAGAGCGTGGTGAGTTCTCGCGTACAAAAAGTTTTGCTGGAACGCCGAAAATAGAGCGAGACCCTCGCGGAGTGGCGTCTTTTGGCAAGCTCCTGGCCCACACGCAACACGCAACAGCCTTCAAAGACGTTTTTCGCGAAATTAATAAGACAAGTATCTCGTGCCCTCGGTGGACGACGAGCTACCAGCCTGCAAGTACCATTCGTTAACTCAAGGTATAGCGCATAAAAAGCTCGCGTATGATTCATATACGCACTTAAGCGAGCACAAAGTGGGCTCTAATTATTTATAACCACGATCCTTTGAATATAAGCTCGATAAAAAGATTTTCAATAGACTTCGTAACAGGGACGTGCTAAATAAATAAATAAATTTATGCGCACATTCTGAGTCTCGTAAATTAGATTGTTGAGAGATGCTGATGAGTCGGGTTAAAATCACTGAGATTCATCAATGAATATTTCACTTGTCTGACGGCTGATACAGGTCATGCGAAAAATTCCGAATTCCTAGTTATTAGGTAATTAGTTCCATCAGTTTTTTCGCGAAGTAATCATGCGAAACGCGGATAAAAAATATAATTACTAAGTAAGTAGCGCAGCGGCCATTCCGTGTGCTAGTAATTGACTGATAATTCTGTATGATTTCGATCTGACCATCGTAACTTTAAAATCAGACCGCAGGTCAAAAATAAATTTAGGCTCGAACTAGTATAAAATTTTTTTTATGAGCATTCGAAAAATCGATTCTCGTAAAAAAGATATACTTTTTGAAGCGATTGAAAATTGACATCAATCGATAATATGTTCAACAAACAAATATATGAGGGATATTTAGTGAAGATGAATACGAACATTTATTACATTGTTATGAAAAATCACGATAGCTTAATAAATCAAGAAAATCGTAATTGCTGTTGCCATTCTTGAAGAAGCATTGGTCAATGTTTAACGGGCTTTAAATTATTTCTCCTTGTTACGACATAGCGGTGCTAATTAATGCCCGTGGACTTCGTGTACCGTATAAGTCCCGTCAACGCTAGTATGTGTAAAACAACACGCAGGAATTGAATTTTCATGGGCGCACGAGTATTTCGGTCAACGATTGGATGCGGACGGAGTGGAGGAGTCGAAGAGAAGGGGTCGAAGGTAGAGAAAACCATCACGATATCGCATCTTTATGTATTCGCATCGCGTGTCCGAAGGCCCCGCGCGCAGTGACCCCGGCGAAAAAAAATATACATTTATTGAAAAAATGTATGCTTAAAATATATTCGCAAACACAATACCCAACATTTTTCTCTAGATCACTTTCCTTGATGATCCAGACTATTTTAAGAGTTACTATACAAAAATATTGAATTAAAAAATAATAAAAACAAATTTCTCTTCGATTCTGTCACGAGGAAGCAAAATACAATTCCCTAAAAATACAATACAAATTTTTCCAACAACAAAAAATATGTCTATAACATATACCCCAATAACAACCGACACCTCTGCTTCCCATGACAAAGTTATACACTATTTTTTATAAACGTTGCTTTCGTTTATAATCCTTAAACATTTCATTGTTTTTTTAATATTAGTTTTTGGTATATCCTAATTGTAATCACATATATACATACATCCCATGGATTCCAAAAAATGCCCTGTACCGCGTATCTCGTTACTTGACGTGACATTGCTTAATGACTTAGGTCGAACCCTCGTCAACAATTTCGATGACACTGAACATTGTAGTTCGTTCATTGTAATCCGTTCCACAAGCAGTTAATGCAGAAGGAACGTATAAAATATTGAAACGATCGACAGGATATTTTAGGTATCTTCGGAGTACCCGCGTCGCGAATGCAGTAGGTAATTCATGGGGCTGAAGTCGGAATACATCTAATACCATGCTCGACACTGTACTTAAGCACAGACGCGCAGGACGACGCACGATCGGACTTTAAAATTCATCGCATTTGAGGTAAAGTATACGTGTACCCGGATTTTGCTCGACACATATGCAGCAGTTGCTGTTGCGGTCGGAAAGTGCATTACGCGGCTCAGCAAGCCAGTCGGCCGAGTCACCGAGCGGGGAGTTCGTGTACGCGGTGCTCGGTAAAGTCACGTTTAAACGGAACTCTCAGTGAGAGACCCTCGAGTCTCGTGGGACCCCACAAATCTCGCTAATAGTCCTCCGATATACGCGAGAAAAGCTTCGCATTATGGTTCAACGTTATAGCGATATCACGAAGTGCAGAGAGACGAATATGGGTACCATGCATTTGCGTACAAGTAGAAGTGGATTGGCTGGTCAGTTACCGCAGTGGTTGGTCTTTGAAGCGTACCTAGCAGAGGGAGCATGCACGTATCGGCTGAAATTTACCATTACTGAGAGCCATATAGATAAGGGACACATGGCAGTGACGTTAAGCTTAGGTTTCCTCGTGCAATCGGTAAACCATGTTTGTAAGATTAACGTTGTAGAATTGTAGGCATCGATTTGTAAAATTGGATTTGAAGGATTGGATTTAGAGGATATTATTTGTAGGATTTAAGCGATAGGATTGAATTTGTCGGCTCTCGTTATCAGAATTTCATTCGCAGTATTTGATTGGTAGAATAGGATTTGCACGGTATAGATTTGTATGATTGGTCTCAATCTTGCAAACACTACCAATCAATTATATTTTCATGTAGACCAACATTTAAAAAAAAGAAATGCCATTTTGTGTCTATAAATATTATATGACGTTACCCCCATAAATTGCTTTACAGTCTCAGCTCGAAAAAAAGCTAAAGCTTTAGTTTCTACAATTTATCAAAATAAAGATATAAAATGAAATTTATTTATCGCTTCCTTATTATTTTCTATTTATCACACAGCCTTCTCCTTAAGCTAGTAAAAATTGAACAAATACTTCGTCGTAAATGGCTTTGCAAAAAATGGAAACTCCATTGGGTTAAGTACTCGCACACCTAACGACCAGGTCCCATTCGTCGTATATTCCAACGAATCCGTATTTTCATCACACGAGCACTTACTTTTGTTGGAATGTTCACTTTTTGATTTTCAAAATTTCCGAACCCACAATATCCGCTTAAAATTAAACACGCAAAATCGAATGTTTTGCATGGCTACTTCACATAACTCAATGCAATGCCAAGAGAATTTTACGGGTTGAAAGAAATACATAACTTTAACGAATTTTAATATAGAACTCAGGGCAAAATTCAAAGTATCCTCTAGTCTGCATTATTTACCCTTAACCATGTTTCCTCACGCGCCAGTAATATCATGCTACACTGTCCACTAACACTGCTTCGTCTCATATTGAAGCAAACCGGTTTTAGTAGGGGCCCGAAACATATGTTTCCAATACGCCTTTATTAGCAGATAAATCAATTGAAATTTTATTGTCGGATTATGATGTTTGCATGCAAACCCTAACCCGAAGTACTCATAACCGTTCAACGGTGTGTGTGTCGTATGAATTTTAACTTAGGTTATTCAAAACGCTATACCAATAATGGGCCGACTAGTGGACTTATGGCTACTAATGTAGGACACTAACACAAGCACACAAAATTTTGAAAGGAGATTAAGAATCACGGTAGCAAATCGACGCCTGTTAAAAAGAATACTATCCTCCAGAGTGTCGATTAAGATGTGCAGGAATTTTATTACATGGCCACGTGGCGGTACATCATGCTACATGGAAGTTAACGACTATCGTATCATCACACGGGTATTCTCTCGTATCTGTAGATAATATAGCGAGAGTCAATTTGCTCATGGACCAAATTTGGGTTTCGAGAAGTTCTTCTCTTAACGAGAACTTCGTGTCAAGTTAATCAGATTATACTTTTTTAGACTTCGATGACATTACTCATAAATAGTCAGTAATTAACAGTCCTTTTTTCCTCGGGCTTTTTTTCCTGGGGGCTAATTTTCTCGGGTTCTTTTTTACTTGGTACTTTTATTTCCCAGTACTTCTTGGCGGGATTTAATAATGTACTAATTAAATACGGTTTTTGCCTGGTTATTAGATATTGGTAACGTATCTGAGGGATTCAGACGACCCTCACGAATATTATTTATAGGAAATGTATCGGAATAATAAAAAACTAAAAAACTAGAAAAAAACCAGTGTCACAAAATTGCCGAAACTCGACTACAGTTGTGCGTTGGAAAGAATGGCTGCGATCGATATTAACCTAATGGAAACAATGTTATAAAGCAAACAAAAATCGATCAAATAATGATCATACTAATTCGGATGAAATCCAATAACTAAGACAAATTCCCCTCTTTTGGCCTTTCATAGTTATTTCCATCTGGTGGAAAATAGATTTGAGAACGAAGTAAAAATATTAAGGGGCTGACATATGTTCAAATGTGAATTTTACAGTTGATTGATCAATCAAGCTAACCGAAAATAGTTGTTTCTGAGAATCGTGAGCGACCAAACTCAAAGCAAATTCCGCCGGGATGATTTATTCTTTAAACATATCTTTTTATGATGCTGTCATGTAAAAATGGTTTAAAGGTAGGAATGGTTGTTCGGTAAATGCCGGATGAAGGTCCTGAGAATCGGGTGTTGGCACGTAGTTACGATCGCGGTGGCGATATTGGTAGCGCGACAGAGATTTGATACCTGGACCCTGGAACCCGAGACGCGACGCTGTTTTGTCGCTATTCTCAGAAACAGGACCTCCTCTTTGACTTTGATTAATAAAATATATTATTTTATTCAATAAATCAATACGAATTTATGAAGATGTTAATCTCAGAAAAATAAACCATCTAAACGTCTTCGTCTCGATCAATATCTCCAAATCAAGGAATACACAAGATAAAGTTGAAACTAGAATAAAACTCATCAAAACGGTACAAAAAATATTCCCTTTAGTTTGGCCAAATATTGTAAACCGAAATAATTAGCCAATTCAAATTTAAAGCCAGATTATACTTCAACAGTCATACTTATCATACGTATATTTTTCTCTAAATGCTACATATACACCCACCCAATCATTTAAAGAGGAGATTAATTGAGATGATGAATTTTTCAAAAAACAAAATTAGTTAACCAATTTGAAACTAAATCGATATGCACTCGTCAATTCTTGTTATAACAGTATAACCTAAAATGAACTGTCGCTCGCTGCACTCAAATTATAGAAGGCGGCAGATACTTCATAAATTTAAGTTGATAAATTTGTATAACTCGCCCATATTTTCATTCCCTCAAGAGTCAAGCAACATTAGTCTAGCTAAACTAACTGGGCAAGTACCTGATATGCTTTTTTCTGTCCTTTAGCTACGTATGCCGGTCTTAGGTCCCGCCTAAGACCATATAAGAATACTCCTCCAGTGGCTGGTTTCAAACCGAGGTCTCGATCGCGATTCCGATCGATCGGTCCAACCAGGCGCTCCCATTTGCGCGTGCGCGACCATCGGCGGTCCGAGCAATCTCTGGAGAGTCAAGGGAGGGCGGACTCATAGGAATAGCTGTGATCCACGGCCGGTCAGGCGCCTCATTAATCCTCCCTCTCCGATCTATGATAATTTTAAAGTTAATGTTAGCTCCCTGCCACCGCGCTGAATTGCCTTAATGATCTCTACTCCTCCCTTTGCTAGCACATATCCATTTGGTGAGTGTGCACATGCCTACCATTTCTCTCAATCGTATTACTTCTACAATAAAGTCCAAATTCGTACAATTCTACTTCTACTACAATGTCGTTTTCCGGACTTACTCACTTGATGTACTCAACGAAGCATACTCAATGAAGTTAGACTATCGTACTTGTCGCCGTCAACTTACCATACTCAGTAAATCGTAAGGCTTATTTGGCTCAAATCAGCACGCTTTTTGAAACAGTGTAGGTTATTATTGTGACGTATTACTGGGACTTTATATCGATTTATGGATTTAAGTACTTATAACCTCATAGCCACACATTCTGCTCTCCGATTGGATCAAGAAGTTGAGAAGTGTCAATCGGTAAGTAATAAATGTGGATACAGCTTTATGGGGCCCTTAACTATCGGAATATAGACCTTGTCTCGGGTAGACCTATAGCCAAATTAACATTCATCGAAGGGCATTTGGGCACCCGATATTCCGACGTTGGCAACTGAATCCCAACCATACGAATTGTGGGAGCTTGAACTGTAGAGGTTAAAAAAAGGAAAAATAACCACCCGCTGTAATCTTTTTTTTTTTTGTTTTCTTGCGCGCGAGTATAAACGGTTATCGAGGGATCCTCGTTAAGCGTAACGTCGTCGTTAATATACACAGTGTAGAGGCCTCCCTGCACAGGTCTTATCCAGGTATAAAGCATCTTAACACGACGATGCGTGTGTGTGTGTGTATGGTGCACGCATGGTTCGTCTACCGTGCGAGCAGGCTTCGATAAAGTTATTTCAAGGCGTCGACCGTGAGTCTCTATAAAACGGACAACGTCGAACGATTTACGCGATCATATGGGATATACAACGGACTGATGCGGCGGGATCAGTGGTACAGTGTGGTATAGATATAAGATGCACTGCGATGCATTATGCGGTGTGCATAACCGGCTACGAGAATCTCTCATCGCGCCGCTTCGAGATACACGCACGTTTGTGCAGTAATCCAGCAGCGATGCGAGGCGAAATAATACCTTTTAAAAAGTACTTTCGGTGCGCATACGCTACGTCGGAGTCGCTCCTTTCCCTCGTTCCCAGGGATATTTATGCACAATATTTTCAGGAAAATAAGCAACTGTAATAGCATCCAACGTGTAATAGAACACGTGGGTTCAACATGAGCGCTCACTGAAATTATTTGATTATAAAATCTTTACGTCAACTTTATATGCTAGCTCGACTTAGAATGGCTTTAAGTGGTTACTGGAGTGGTTTAATATCCCTTCATTGCGGTGTCAGCAGTACAAATGGATGAAACTTCATTTCTGTGTATCTCTCTAAGTACCTACATCCATGTACATGTCCTACATTCACGGAATCGCTATTAAAAGGATATGCATTCAAATACAACTCTTTTGTTTTTATTTCGTAAAGGAAATCGCATTTATAGATTGAAAGGTAAAAAGGAGCTTCTGATATTAATGCACAAACATTTATGGAATTTGAAAATAACAATGATTATGGTGGGAAGCTCAGACTTATTCACGTGGGAATACGTCGTCATTTATTTAGAGATCATTAATTGTTTATTAAAATAATTTCACCCCCTGTCTGTCAATCTGAAGCAGTTCAAGAAACTAACTCTTATATTGAATTTAACTTTATCAAAGATAAAATCACCTCAGCGAGGTAATTTGCGAACGACAATCAATACTTTGCGATATTATCCATATTCAATAGTTATTTTTGACAAGTGTTTTTTAGTGGCCTTCGATGAATTTTTATCGATTCTCATTGGACTTTTTCGTTGGGTATATTGGCTGTTTTACTGTTGACATCAATATCAGCAAAAAATGATGATGGTTAATTGATTTTAAAAGACTCTATAATTGAAGTTACTTGATCTTGGCATCTTTTTTACTATGCTACCATTTTATTTGTAAATGAATAGAATACATCCATAGAGGAATCGTTTCAAAATATGGGCCACGTATATTTCGAGTATGGGTATTTTTTGAGTCACGTTATGCGGTTTCTAAAATTAAATGAATTTCGTTCGGACGAAGTAGTGACCGATCGTGTATAGGAAAACGGATTGTGAAAGATCGCGTTGACTCACTTAAGTATATTCATATATCTATATGAGAGAAGGCACGGAAATCAATGTTTCGTCATCCCCTGGGTTACGGGTGAAATAACTCGAGGCCGCGGTAAACCGCCTGTATGGTTTTGGTGGTCCGGGCAAGAAGATCATTCGTCTCGTGCACTGTATCGTCATAATTTTAAAATTAGACGACGATAAATTTTTTTCCTTCTCTCTCTCTCTCTCTTTCACTCCGACCGCGAGGAATGCGAATCATATCCGTTTGGTGGGTAAAGAAAACAAGCCTGGGCGCCGCTCGACCGGGTGAAAAATCGTTTCTGCCGAAGGAGTCGTACGGTGTTCGTGCTTTCTCGTCGCTTATTCTTGAATTCTTTTTCCCTCACGCCGAGCTTTCTCGCACCCTTTTCCCGGCGTTCGAAAGCATTTTTCTTCGTCCACCCGGCGACCAACGAGCAAACCGAGTTTCTCTCAGCTTGGTTTCTCATTGTACATCGTGCACAGGCGAGCAAGACGGATATCGTGCACGACTAGCATGTCGCTCGTGTGTACCGTACCTAAGAAGAAGTCACTGCCGAATATAAAGCGATTCGTAACACGGCGAAACGACGAAAGGGCGTGACTACAAAAGCGTCGTTAAAAAGAATCACGAGACAGGAAAGATAGCCATTAAGAAAATGAAAGCTTAGGGCCTTCGTTATGTAGGTTACTGAATATGTAATTAAGACTTTTGATGTGCCCGTTAACGCGTTAACGAAAGAGAAATATTACAAAAATATCTGCGCGTATATGGAACGTTTTTGGGTCAAGACTATTTATGATATGAATTTAAATATCGATTTTCAAACAATCCATATTTTGACGGAGAAAAAAATCACATCTCACGTAGAAATCAATCTGGGTGTCCCGGTTTGAGACTCGGCCCTGGTCGGGATTGGCTCGGGTTTGCCTGGACGGCTTATCCAACTTAGAATCCGAACGAATCCCGAATGGATTTCCGGTTTCGCACTAGATGACAGTTTCTAATCGAGCAGAATTTGCTAGGGTTAGAGTACAAGATTATCTTGTATTTGATACAGTCGTGAATAGTTCTGAAATATAAATAGATATGAATAGATTTGAATAGATTTGAATAAATAGATT
This sequence comes from Clistopyga incitator, assembly GCA_947507545.1. NCBI lineage: Eukaryota > Metazoa > Arthropoda > Insecta > Hymenoptera > Ichneumonidae > Clistopyga > Clistopyga incitator. The sequence goes on along the minus strand of OX382178.1, from coordinate 10,205,908 downwards.
TGACATATCACGTTATTTAAGTGCCAAACTGTACTCATAAAAAACCTCACTCATCGATCATTTTGTACAATAAATCAAAAAATCAAAAGAAGGTGCCTAATGAGTCTTCGGCGTTCCTGTCACTTCAATCGTCATATCCTCAAGCGCCACGTTAAAATTATTATACTTTCCACCTTTCGTTACGACATATGATCAGAAAATTCCAAACGCTAGATAACCGCTTACGATTTCGTGTGCAGAATGATTTTCGTTCCATTGATTTGATCATGATGCAGGTGCATCCATTTTTTTTTTTTTTTTGTATTGACCAGAATATGTTTGAAATTCACCGTAAAATAAGACAATATTGGATTAGTGTATTTAATCGGTATGAGAATCCGCAATATCTTCTTCGTCACGTATAATATTTTTACTACCTGGAGATTCAGTAATAATTCAACAGTTGGAAGAAAGCAATATTTTGTTCATGAATGCATGACGCGGTTCGAAGCTGAAAAACACAAGAGGCCCGAGAGTGCAGTGCACTTCGACACGTGCAATGGCCTCGTACGTTGGCCTTAAGAAATTTCAATTTGCACAAAAATATTTACAAGCAAATGAGCGGACTCAATTGCAAAGAATCGCGACGATGATAAAGCGACAAACGAGGATAACTAAGTATATACACGAAATGGCGAAGAAAGAGTGAGAGAACGAGCGGAGCGGAGTGGAGAAACGCGCGACTGTGCGACGTCGGCGAGGCCGATAGCTCGCTTTTCCGAGTCGTTAACCCTGTCGGGGGGCGAAAACGCCTACGGGCGCCTGGTCTGACGAAATTCTTAGTTTCCTCTCCTTCTTATTCTTCTACAACTCCGTCGTCGTCGCCGTCTCGTCCACTTCTTCTCTGCCACTTCCTTTTTTTATTTTTATACTATACGACTACTGATGCTGGAGCAGCAGGTATTTCGATTCGCCGGTGTATTCACCTTTCTCCTTCACCTTACTCTTTCTCCCTTCTCCCCCGGCTCTCTCGCAACTGTGAAAAATAATAGAGTACGATGACGACACCGAGCAAATCGACGAAACAGAGATAAAGAATTGATGCTGTCGTCCACCAGGACAAACGAGTAGAAATGTGACGCCAATCCAATCGCACATTGCTATATATGCGCGTCACGCTGTGCAATAATTACCAAAATTTTACAACTACTCCCAACCAAAAATCCCACTGACGTAATTTCCGGTAAAAACGGATATTCCAAATTTATTTGATCGCACTAATATTCAATAATGAATCAAACGTTCGATAGAACGAATTTCGTTTTTCTTGGTTCTCAATATAATTCAAGATTTAACTATCATTGCAATTAAAATTTTATACAATATCTTTATACACCTTGTTCCTTGTATTTTTGCTTTACGTTGTATCTTTTCAATATATGAATAGTTAGAATTTTTTTAAAATAAAAATTCACGAGAATGCATCATATAATGCATCGTAAATGAACGAGAGATCACCGTCCGACTCAATATGACAATAACCCACCGAGGACCACAAGCTATACAATCTCACTTTTCCCCAATAGCTTCGTCAGAGGTGCACGAACCTGCGGAGGACACGTCACATTAAACGTTCTTCGGCGTTCGGCGGACGGGTCCGTCATTGCGGGGTGTGGCATCAGGAACAACTAAAAAAATGAAAAGGCAAACGAGGTGGTAAAAAAAAAGACAATCGAATACATTGAAATCCCGTATCGTTTAATATACATTTAACCTTGTTGAGGTCCTTGAAGCGTTCTCGGCTCACAAAAGCATCTTTTCACTCGTAAGTAATTAATTTAATACGACACCAGCAATCTCATTAGAATAATTGTGCAATTCGAGATTCATCGTACTGCAGCACAATCGTATTTTTAATCAGTAGCGCGAAGAATGTAAAAAATACAAGAAAATCGTCATTTCAAGCTTGCCACGAGTAGCAATATGTCATTGAGAGCGATTTATCAAATTTACAAATATTATTCCCAGCTTTCATTCCGGCAATTTCCAAAATACAAGCCTAATTTTTTAAAAAATTTATTAACGGTGTTAACATCCACTATATATCCGACCACTATTAGCAATGCCAATTTAATAATCGACGTTTTTCGAAGGCGCTTGAAAGAAGCGTTAAAATAATCATATTTCACTATTTCTTCTCTCAATTGGACGATATCCAAAATCCTAACGAGGCGAGAACTGCGCGCGACTCGTGTACACGCGAATATTGCAGTGAAACGGATAGGAAAGTCAAATCGGAGCGAAGGAAAAGGAATGATGCAGCGGGAAGTTGAGCGGTAAGAAGCACCAGCAGAAGCATCAGAAACGACGACGACTATTCTAGGAACGACGGAGGTTGTTGTTTGCGGGAGGAAGCGCGCCCGCGCGGCTGAGCGCGAATCTCGCCGCTCTCGCTCTCGGGGTTTGAACCCGCGAGACCTTGGACTAACCATTGCCCTCGATGGCTATATATCCGCGACTCGACTCCGACTCGCGGCGGCGGCGGTGAGCGAGATGCAGCCGGACAAGTATTGCGCCTCTCCGACTCGCTCGAACCTCCGCGCCTTCTTCCTCTTGCCCGCCTGTCCGACTGCCTCGCTTCTCTTGCTTTTCCGTTCGCGGTCCTACCTGATGCTACTTGCCTCGAGCACGACGAGGATCAGCAGCGGCAAGCGTAGCAGAACAGCCGGCTAGCGATGCCCCGGACTATCCCCCACTCGATCAAGAGGATTCGTCGAGCGAATCATCTCCCTGCAGGCACTGAATCTCGTAATCTACGGAGAACGGGGGAAACGCGGGTCAACCAAAGAAAATAACTCGTATCTGTCTTCATCAACAACATCAGCTGAATGCTAAAGTTTAATGATACTACCGTTGGAAAAATTGTGGTTTTTTATCTACGCAGGGATACGACACTTTTATTTGATTAGAGAAAACTTTTCTTTGAATTATTTGGAAACGTCTTTACAATGTTTCAAAGATTACACGGGTAATCGAGTTCTCCATTTCTGTAAACGTCATTTCTTGAGGCTTGTGAACGTCTCGGGAATAGTGAAATAGAAAATTAAAAGGCATAGAAAATTCGATCGCGTCATTCAATCGAATGCAGTGGCATACGCTAATCTTCGAACGCTGTTGAGTACATGTGTGAAATTCTACCCTTTTTTTTTGTCATATTTATTTGATAGAAGAATCAGTGGAGATGTAACAATTCAAAATCGGTATAAAATCGGAAATCTTTTCCTATATCGAGGTAGCAAAAAAAATTGCATTCGGGACAAATCTATCAGTGAATACGTTTATCTATCTGTATCAGTTCTACAAAATGGAAATTTCAATATAACAAAGAATCAATAACCAATAACTGAATTTCCCTAAATCAAACCTTCCCCCACGTGGAAGCTAGATGATGAGCCATCGATTGACCCTCATTTGCCTCGCACACTGCGCTGCACGGATTAAAGCTTTCGCGAAATAGCGTCTGCCACTCGAGGAATTAAAAATCCTTGGACGCACAAGTGTCTCGTGGATACGGCGCGAAATAATCAGGATTCAGAAGGAGTGAGCAGCTGGTGTTGATCTGTGGATCGATTCCACTCGATCGAAGCGACAACGATGCTGACGACCGCAAAAGAGCGGAGCTCGTTCAACCGAAACCAACAAACACCCAGAGAAGCCGGGGACATTAGTTTCTCAGTTTCTGTGTGACGTACGACAAGGCGGCATAAAAGCCAGTGTGGAAGGAGGCCGAGCAGTCGTCGGCGCGAATGTAAAGCGTTCCATGACTTCAACGCTGAGAGGATCTCAGCGTTGGGAGCTCTCCGCTGAAACGACGGCTCTCGAACGAGTTTCCTATCTCAGCATCCCCGTGTCTTTGACTCCGCGAGGGTGACGATCAGCGTTATCCTTCCTCGACATCTTTCAAGCTCGCCAAAGTCGTTTTTCATTTTCGAAAACCCATTGAAACGATAATTAACAAACTCCATCAGATACATTATAAATATCATTAATGATGCACCTAATACAGGCGGTATTATGCTGTCCAGATTGCTCACACACTCGGGCGGATAGTCGGAGTGGATGAATATCTGACGGCGACGAGGATGACGCCCGGACACACAACGCGAAATGATTAATCGAACTCGAAACCTTGTTGTTTGCGTTCGAGAATCAATGACTTGCAAAGAAACTCACCACGCAAAAAAATGGAGAATGAGAAGGGACGCTGGGTATAGTCAATTTATTTTGAACACTGGGGGCGAGAACCATTTAAAACAAATAATTAAATCATTTGTAATTGCTGTGTTATGAAAATTGTACCGATCGATTTAAGGACCTAAGGCCCAAATCAAGATACCCGTGTTAACGACCCGTTAACCCTAGGCTGATCAAAGTTATAACCATTCATTTCAATCTGTTCGTGTTTTTTTTTTTTTTTTTTTCATTGTACAAATAAACCGATGTTTACTATGTTTTTATTAAAAGATTTTTTGGGTATCAATAGAAACTGTATGAATACTCTAATAAAACGATCAAAGTCAATGTTTTCCCTATCGATTTGCTTAAATGTAAGACACACTGGAAATAAAAGATAATGGCTGATGAGTGAAAGAAGTTTCATCACTTCAATTTTCGTGACATTTTGGAGTTGTTTATTTCTGAGGGTTCGATTTTGTATTCTATAACAAAGCAATATCTACATGGATAATTTAAGGGTGTCTGCCATTTACCGTCGAATGATTTTGCAACTTAATGTGCAGTATAGAAAAATGGTGTTTACACGATAAATAAAATAACTACAATTTGCTGGGACGTTGAAATTTATATTTACTTTTTTTCGAAAACAAATGTAATGGTACGGAAATAAGATTATCTTGTTTTCTAATGCAAAGTCAGTTTCCAATTTGATTCATCAGCCAATCAGAAGCTTCCGATCCAAACTTATGAACACGAAAAGATAATATTTTTACATACATCAAACTGTTACTGTCGGTTATTTCTTATATCAAGTATTAAAAGACATTTTCAGAATTATAGAGAATACAAATTGTTAATTATTGATCATTTATATCTCAACAACCATATAATAATTCTTTTTGAACAAATCTCTAAAAGATCCTCGTTCTCTCATCTGCAATAGAAATTTGTTTAGGTCCATAATTTTTGAAACCACTTTTATGACGAATACCCTAATCGTGGTATCCAATTAAAAAAAATTAAATGAATAAATCGATATTGAACTAAATAAAAATTCAAATGAAAACTGAGTCGAGAGAGGTGGAGCACATCTCATCGTGTTCAACAGAGTTACTTAGGTTCAACGGAACGTCTATCGGCTTATGTTTCATTAGGACATTAATAATTAGGTATCGGAAGGTAACCTCGAAGTAACCTAATGAAAGAAGTGGCCCTCGTCCTCAATCTTCTTTTACATCGTCGACAGAGTTGCCTGAAAAACCACCAATGAAATACCCAGACAGAAACGGATGACGCTAATATGCGTCGAACGGAATTCACGTAACGCGTTTCTCCGCCGAGAGCTTGCGAGCTCTCAACGGGAAGGTCACCCGTCGAGGAGAATTTCGCCGATATTAAAATATCAGGCGAGACGCGGTGGCTGGATTGGACGGGGAGTAAACAGTGCGGCGAATGTATCCGTGGGTGGAAAGGGATAAAAGCTATTTTTTTCCTGGCTAGCTTTCAAGTTCAAGCACCGGCTGTTTTCCTTTTTCTTTTTACGCCTCGACATCACCAGCTGAGTCGCGCCTCTTTCCTTCTTTTTTTTTTTCTTCGATTCAATTCCTGACCTTGCGTAAGTGAAAAGACAGAAAGGCGTACCGATAGATAGAGACGGAGACGATAAGAAGATACATGTTATATATATGCCGAAGGAAATACAGTTCAGTTCGTAGACCCTTCAACATTACTATTTACTAGTTTATCGAAATTTTCCACCAATGCTTATGGATTATTTTCTAATTTTTTTTACATTTTTACAGCCACTTACATATATTTTTAATAAATTTCAAATATTGGGAGCTTCAACGATCAGATGTAGCTTTGAAAGTTCTTAATTTCTGAAAAAAAGTTTCGTACATTTTTTATATACCGAGTCATTCAAACATTGATTATTTTTGCAACTATTTTTTGAACCAATTTTTTTTTTTCGTTTGTTTTTAAACAGCCGTACAAAAATGAAGAAAAAAACTTATGGCACGTTTTTAACGATATCGTATACTGGAAAAATATATACGTATACATATTTAAATTACCAATATTCGACGATGGATATTTTCGTTGAAAGTGGTTTGAAAATCTACAAAAAATGGGTTTCCTTCTGGGTCCCTGCGAAAATATTTGCAAGATGTCAGCAAAATGGAAAATACTGAGGTGAAATGGTCGCAAACTGAAGTGGATTATTGACACATGAATATGTCTCACCACCCAATACTGCGGTTAATTCAGTCCACCCATTTGGGATTTATCTTTCTCGAAACATGAAAAATACAGGGGGTAAAAAACATGAAAATAATGAGTAACGAGACATAATTAATTCATTCACGTGCCTCGATGTTCGTGTTACCGATCCGAATGGTAAGAGGGAACGAGAAAGTGCGCAGAGCCAACGAAGCACGCAGCGATGCAATCGTTCCCAAACGAATGGCCGTGCTGGGCGAGAGGTAAGTCCAACGTATAATTCATGATTCGATGCTCCGGCATGGTACCAAACGCCTTCGGCGATCTCCTGATTCTTTTTCAAACGCATGTAGCCTCGCCTTTACTTGGAAGGAAAAGAATGGAAGACATGGAAGGTGACAGAGATAAAACAAAAAATCTAAAAATACATAATACACGTTTCCACTGAAGTCATTCGGGAAATAGTGTTCAAAACAAGACAAGTGTTCAGAATAATCTACATAGTTAGTATTTTATAAAAATCATATACGATCAATACACAAAATATTTAAAATTGCACTTTTGAGACAAGTACTTCTCGAATTGTTGCATCCACATGTGTTTATCTTACATAAAATTGAAATTTACAATCGTTCCCTGTTAGTGTTAATATTGTAAAAAGTAGCGGTCCCTTAATAGAGCAAATATTCTATTCTTTGACACTATCATTATGTCGGAATCATAAAAATTACACAATATGGATACCAATTATGCCTCTTATCATAAGTTTGACAAGCAATGTTGAACACAATTTCAGTTTCAATAATGAAATAATTAGATATGCAAAAACACTTCTGCAAAAATCGTTATTCTATCGCACTTACGTTGCTCGAATTTTAAACTGGTTTTCATCATCGTCACATGAACCTGAAGATTGCCAGAACTTTTATTTCAATCCTTGCCGAAACCCAAATTTTCATTATGATGAATTAAAGGTAATAGGGATCAGGTCAGTAAAAATGAGAATTAGACGGAACCACCGAATGACAGGATGTTTCGTTCATGTAAACGTGACCAGAAGCGTGTGTTTGAGCAGCCTCCTAAAAACTTTAATTATACGATATGGATACCAATTATACCCCTTATCATAAGTTTGACAAGGGACGTTGACGGAAATTTCATTTTGAATATGAAACAATTAGATATGCAAAAACACTTCTGAAAAAATCGTAATTCTAGGGCACTTGCGTTGCTCGGATTCTAAACCGGTTTTCATCATCGTCGCATGAACCTGAAGATTGCTAGAACTTTTATTTCAATCCTTGTCGAAACCCAAATTTTCCACATAATGAATTAAAGGTAATAGTGATCAAGTCAGCAAAAAATGAGAATGAGACGGAACAACCGAATGACTGAATGTTTCGTTCATGTAAACTTGACCAGAAGCGTGTGTTTGAGCAGCCTTTTAAAAACTTTAATTATACGATATGGATACCAATTATACCCCTTATCATAAGTTTGACAAGGGACGTTGAACGAAATTTCATTTTGAATATGAAACAATTAGATATGCAAAAACACTTCTGAAAAAATCGTTATTCTAGCGCACTTGCGTTGCTCGGATTCTAAACCGGTTTTCATCATCGTCTCATGAACGTGAAGATTGCTGAAACTTTTATTTCAATCCTAGTCGAAACCCAAATTTTCCACATAATGAATTAAAGGTAATAGTGATCAAGTCAGCAAAAAATGAGAATGAGACGGAACAACCGAATGACTGAATGTTTCGTTCATGTAAACTTGACCAGAAGCGAGTGTTTGAGCAGCGTCCTAAAAACTTTAATGGCCCGCATCCCTCTATCCACACCCGCGTACGGCTGCAAAAGCAATAAAAACTAATTAAGTCTTAACTACGGTTGTAACGAACGAATATAATTCCTCGAATAAATTGTATTATACATAAAGCATTATACTACCGCTTAGTATTCTGGGCAGGTTATTTGTATGTATATATATATGTGCATATAATGCGTCAGAATGTTTTCGAGGTGCAGTTCTTTCGCAGATTTCTTTTTTATAGCCGGACGATTTTTTTTCCGCGAAAACACGTCTCACAAGAGATACCAGGTGTAAACGTTGAAAATTAATTTGAAATAAGATTTACAACGTTGCATATATTATTGCAGATATTTCGAGACGTTTTATACGATAATCGGTATAAACTCGAAAGGAAATTCGAAAATTCATTTTAGCCGCCGATAAATAAATCATACCGATATTTCTATTTTCATAAAATTCTTTGGCACTCAAAGAGAGCGAAAAACTGAGAAAACGATAAAGTTTATTTACATGGAAGCTGTGAAGAATATAATGATGATTCTGGCAACTGTCATTTGACGACACATTCTCCGCCTATAAATTTTCGTTAGAAATATAAAAATGGTAAAGAGGATGATTAAACGTGACCTTGTAAACCCTATAGACATTCCTTGCTGCACTTTTAAACTCGAGAATTTAAAAAAAAAAAACCTTTTTGTAAAGTGGCGGGGATCGTCAAAGCCTAAGAAATTTCCCCTCCCCCGCGCGGAACAAACCAAATCGGGAAATTTTTGGGGCAAACGGTCCGCGCGACTAGAATGGCTCGCATCTACGAAATGCTAAGTACGGGAATCGCAAAAACAATCGTGGCCAGTAATTGGTTCATTAACCTTAGTCAATGCGAGATGGAAGTGATAGTGACGAGGATGAAGGGGACTCATTCCTTAGAGGAGTAACAGCAGCGTGCAAGCGAAGTGTGTACGCGGTTGGCGCGACTTATCGGGGCCGTTCAAGGACAACGAATATATCCAGAGGTTCGATCTCCGCGGCCTTCGTTAAGAATTATAATTCCGGTACCGCGGCATGAGCGAATCATTGGCCTCGAAACCATGCCAAGCTGTATACAACAGCCGCGTAGCTTGTTCGCGAACTGACCAAGCCCCGGATAGAAATAACAGAGACGTTTTATACGTGTGAAAATATATAAATATGCGCGAATCGCTGAATACTACGCGGCGTCTCGATAACACGAAGCTTCGCTCTCGGGCGATCGAATCGAGAACGACGTTGTCTATGAGACAACACCGGGTGACCGGCTTTCGAGAATTAAGTAGATTTTGAAAAGTCTACAGAAATGTCGTGAGATCGCGCAATATTTTCTCGGTCGCGGTCGTCGACGGCGTCGTCGTCGTCGTTGTCGTCGTGGACGACGTCGTCGTGGCTGCTTGACTCGAGGGGGATCCAGCTTTGACTACGCGCTAATTAATGGAGAACGTGTGGCTCAACGTGATGACCAAGCCAAGCGGCACGCATATATACATATATACCCATACAGCGATGGAGAGAACTGGAGGATGAGAAAGAAGAGGACAGGAAAAGTTTATTCGTGGAGAAAAACGAGTCTTTCAAAGCTCACAACCGAGAGCACAAGTGTACACACAGAGAAATTGATGCTGATGGATAGTAGAAGAGCTAAAGCGTACTGAACAAGGCAAAAAGTGTAAAATCCAAAACGAGTATACGTTGAAATATAGCTAATAAGAAAAATGATATGGTGAAATAAGTAAATTACGCGTTGAAATATTGCTAAGAAGAATTCAATGTTGCACACGACCTCTTCCTCTTCTATGAGTAACGAGATACAAAATAAAAAGTATAATGACAAGCAAAAAATTGATAACCTAATGTTAACGAAAGTTCGAAAGGCTTTTAACGATATTTCAATGACGTTTTACCGATTGAAGCTTTTGGGAGAACAATTCGATGACAAATTTGAATTCAGGCATCATTATTAAAGATATAGGCAGACATTATATATCATCACCTCTCTATAAATTGTGAAATTTTACATAAATTATATATATGCGTTATTAAAATTTTTCCGTCTTGATGTTTTGATTTTGTACGAGTAAATATATAATACGAGAAAGAGAAGAGTCGGTAACGTCAGAGCGAAAACATACTAACAGCTCTGATCGTAACTGCGATCGAGTGAGTGGCCATCGTCTATCTTTCTCAGTCCGTCAGCGCCTGGCGACCCGTTTACACAAGGATCATTCACCGGACCATAACGCAACGAGACTGCCTCGAGGTTACCAACAAAAAAAGCAAATATCCAAAACGGACTTTTCATCGGCCTACGCACATGCAACGATAATATATACGATTGCAAGAGATATACTACGCATGCAAATAAATCACGTCAATCTATTCATTAGGAAATTAGAAAAGTTACACGTATAATTAAAAAATGTTCACTCGCTGATATCGACTTTATATACTCAATGATAATTTTACAGCCAGCACCGATCACATAGATCATAACCTCTAGCATATAATGTTGTTGGCTGATTTTTCGTATTTTTATATATTCATGAGTATTAAAAAATCAATGCTGCATTTCTTAGCCGAGATAATCAAGAGTACGTGACTAAAGTTTCAAGAGAAATATCCGTTATTTCAAGGGCAGCTACCCTTTTTACCATTACGATTTTTGCTCGGTAAACTGATATTTGTTTTTTTTTTTTTTTTTTTTCGTTTTAGTGTGAATCCATCAAATAAAAAACATGACAAATCATTTTGTTAGCTGATTTTATAATTTTAGGGCATTAACATTTAACAGAAAGTCGAGTATGTTAATTAAGATTTAGGAAATAAAGAATTGAAAAGTATAGGTGTGGCCGAGCATGTTTTTTGTTTTATGCTCTAAAAATATAGTAGTTTTTATGAACATTCGGTCCGTTTAGATCTTTTCTAGACTGGCAGAACTACTTTTATCTTTTCGTGCCCTTAATTTCAAGGGTTAACATATGGATTTGAAAAATCTTTAAAAGATGTTGAACACTTAAATCACTTGGTAAAATATTTTACCGATTTACTTCGATCCTTTTTCAATATGAAAAATCTGGGTGGTTGACTTGACGTCTTTTGACTCATATTTATTATCCCCTTTCAATAAACAAATACTACAGTACCCATATCAAGACACTACTACGTACTGACACACAAAAATATATATTTTAAGTATATTCGCCAGATATACGTTCGAACGAAATATTGGATATTCCCAAGTTCATAAAAAGCATATAAAAAATATATAAGAAATAAACGACGTACATTATTTATATATTTTTCGATATATCGAAAATACTGTTTTAGCATACGTTTTTTCCATCTCTTTTCTAATGTACTTGGATACTTGTCAGAGATAATTTCAAGTATTCTTCGTTAAGTGGTCCAATGGTGGAGGATAGACCCTTTATTATTATTGCGACGGTGAAAAACACATAAGCATATTTATGATATTCAAATTTTGAGATATTCATGAAACCGGCGAGTGTTCAGTATAAACATGAAGTCTCTCAATGCAGTCCAGTATCCCGGTGGTACCGACCACGTTATCCTCATATCCTTTATATCCATTTACCGCGTGCTCAGCGACAACGTCTGCACGCTGTGTAGTCTATAAAAATAAGGTTGAAGGCCCAGCGCGGCCGTAAACCACTCGGGAAAACATAGTAGTAACTTCGCCGTAACTTCTTCCTCCTCTTCTTCGTCTTCTTGTTTTGTACGGATGCTCCGAGCGTGGGTGGTGTTAGCATAGCCACCAGAGTTGCTGACCCGCGCAATATGGACAAAACTAAAGATTCTTATAGCATTGAAAGGGGCAGAAAAGCGGCGGTGAGTCTCCAAAAAATCGGCGACCCGCTGATGTATCCACCGGCTGTGGAGCCAAATTCGATAAAAGTTGCCTCGGTCTGCACACTCAGAGAAATTATGAAGTCTTCCGTGGGTAGGGGGAAAAGTTTTGGCCGTGGAATATTACCCTTATACGACCCAGAGCAGTGTGTGTGTGGCGCGGTCTGTGTGTGGCTTCAGCAATCCCCAGAGTTAAGCAGCATTGTTTGCGGCCATAACTTGGATGAGTGACCGCTTGGCCGCGCACTGGTTTGCGCGCCAACTGCTGAGCGGGAGGCACTTTGTCCAAGTTTCTAATGTATTCTCATGCAGCAGAACGTCAAGAAAAATAAAGCCTTGTGCATCGGCCAGGTTTTCCGTACTTTTCTTGCCGATTTTTTTCCTAAACGATTTAACCACACATTTCAAATCATAGCGTTCTCACAAAGACCCCAAATAAAAATCCCTACACCCATACTAGAATCCACCCTTCGATAGACAAAATAAAACATGGCACACTGAAATCTGTTCACCGATTTTATCTGAAAGCTGCAGCAAGTTGAAAATTTTACTTTTCTTGCGGCGCACTGTGTTTACAAAATTACAGTATTATAATGCTTGATACGTACTTAATGAGATTTGAAGTAAAAATAAATAAAAAAAAGGCATCTTTTACGGAATTTTTTGTGACTTTTTTTATGCACCTTAAGGAAAAATTCTTAGTGAGTAACCCGATCAAAGAACACATGTTTTTGAAGCAAACTGATGTCCATCATTATGGTTAAATAGTAAATGATAAAAAAATGGAGAACGTTTGCTGGCCGCACTGGCATCCCTACTGAACTACCGCGTGGCGTTACGCACGTCTGTCCGGATGTCTCTAATGCGTTTGAAAGAAAATCGTGTACGCTAAGCCGCCGCGATTGACGATCGGAAAGTGGAAGTGTGTATATAAACACACGGGGTACGCGGACACATGCATGTATACATACATAAAACACAGCGTGCATTCACGCGTACGTGTATCCGCAATCGCGCGAGAATCCACGTTTCGTGCGGTGAATCCACGAGGTTCTGGATAAGACGAGTCAGCAGCGATCCAGTGAACGCGAGAGCGAAGAACAGGCCGCTCGTATAAAAAGCCATCGTGCCTGACCTCCCGCAACGACACACCGTGCCTACTCGTCTTCTTCGTCGCGAAAAACGTGCGTGCGTTTGCGAAATACAATGTATGCGTGCTCACTCACACTCATTGGCATTTTATTATTTCACGCTGTTGACGCGATCGTCCCGAGTGCTCAACACCACACCCGAGGCCCACGCGCAAAACTTCCGCAACACACATAGATACAAACACGGGATTTGTGTGCGTGTGTGTGCATGTGTTTAGTGTCACAAGAAGTCGTGGCGCGCGTCGACTGAGCTCATATGTATATATGTAGTCATGAATATCGTATTTATTTGCCTATTCCTTCGTGTACACGCACGTAACAAGCACCGACATATCGTGCGTATAGGTCACCTACGCTCTAAGTGTATTCGCACACTTTCCAAGAGGAGGAAGAGCTGAGTCGCGTGCTTTTTAAATCAACTCGACATATCCTGCAAGGCGCTACCGTGTTTCCCGACATTATCTTACGTCGTATTTCGAGACGATAAAAAGGGGAACAATAAAATCGGCAAGATCACGTCGAATTTCTTGCCGGCCTAGTGAGGATGGTTTGATTTTACTGGTTTGTTAAGTGATTTATTGGAAAATTGGAATAACTAGTTGTGCACACTTTAAAGGGTATGTTCGTGTTTAAAGATAACAGTGCGGTTATCGATAAACTTTGTTCGATAATATCTTGGACGTAGATTATATATTAATGCGCGGGGTATTATTGAACTACTCGGTAAATGTTTATCTCTCCATTTTTGTCTCATGATTTTTCATATTATTGTCACTGCTCAAAAACCATTCGAATAGTCCTCCATTTTTTTAATCAGATCTTTTTTATTTGTGTGAACGGAATTTCTTGTCCCAGTTTTAAATCATGATTTTTCAAAAAAATCATCTGTTAATGAATAAAATATTCAAACCTGCAGAAAAAGTGAGCAATGATTTTTTTCCTTGAACAATCTTCAAGGAACCAACCTCATTTCCATTCTCATCTGAATGATGAATATGAAACACAGCTGTGGACCAATTGGCCAACTATCATTGAATGCAGTTAATGATAATGATTCCTTATCTGTTTATCACTTTAAAAATGACTAGAAATCACATTGAGTTAACAAAAAACGAAAAAATCAGATATTTTAAGTTCACATCGTGGGTGGAGCTCGTATTAATGCGAGACTTGTATAAAAAGTTATCGGAGCATTCGGTTCAATTTTTTTTGCAGCCTTCTTGGAGAACGCATAAAAATACTTAGAGAATTCATGAAGGTACCAGAACTTTCTACTTTACACTACTAAATTGTGCTGAAGAATTGTACACGGATCCTCGGACAACGCGGATGTAAGTGAATGCAAAGACCACAGAACAGCTAACTTCTTGGGAAGAAGGATGAAAGGCTACGAAGAAGAAGAAGAAGAAGAAGAAGAGGAAGAAAAAGAAGAAGAGGACGACGACAACGAATGTTTATGATCTTGCAATCCGAACGCAAGGCTCTCAACTCCCAACACGCCTACGTTACAGTGGATAAATGTTCAGAAGGCTCAGCCCGAGGTCCCCAAGCTGCGAAGGTAAGTGCAACTCGGAGGTTGAGGAGATCGCGGATCTCCGGGAATCCACCAAAAGCGCATCAAGGGTGCACAGAAGCGATCAAAGATCGTCTGCTGACGCTACACTCAATATCTATGAGTAACCGAGAACTACGTATAAATAACTTTAAATGTATCCTATATGCTATGAAGTGCCTGTAAAATTCGCATAAAAATTGATAAAATATTCATAATGCAGTTTTTTATGCGATACAATAAGCTTACTTTTAGTGGTTGTTCGCGAAATTTACAGCTTCAGTCGAGCATCTGTTCCGAGAAATGAGGAGGTAATCGGGAAAGTGACCATATGGTAACTATTTTGTATTTCGCCTTCGATTTTGTGTAATAAACGAATAAGAATTCAGTCCTGAAAAGTGTTCAGATAATTTTTCCTTGGGCATTGACAAACCTTTGTTTCTATGAATCCTTTATTTTTAAGATTTAGCACATCTAAAGTTATTCAAAACGTTGAAAAAGTAGCTTACAAAAAAAGTCCGCGTTCCCGTGTGATTGGAACTTTTTAGGAATGCAATTGCTTTTGTAAGATTCAGGATACGTTTCCAATTAATTCTTGATAAGTGCAGGGGCACCGGATGGTTTTTGACATTGAAATCGGTGAAGTAATCCCGATTTTATGGAGTTTAGATTTTTTCGAAAAATTTACGTTACTTTATGAACTACCGCAAAACTTGGCACAAGATGCCCCAATTTTATTCCAAATCGAAATGACATTAAGCACATTTGCTATATACAAAATTTAGTGGAAAGCAATAGAGGTTGAGGTGCGGATTTCACGGGAATTAAATTCCTTTTTTTAATATTATTATTTATTTTTTTGTTTTATTGGTTATTCGTCAACTATGTATATTGGCTTTTACCACCCCCTCCCCTTCGTTCCCATTCCATTTATGCCATATCAATTTCACAAGTATCGGATGGTTTTTATGCGATTTGTCTTTTTTATCGTTTTTATCCGAAACGATAACTGCTCTACCTGCAAAGCATTGAATTTTGCTAGCTATCAACACACGTGTAGTCATTCATCCAGACCCTTCAGCACTTTTTTCAACCTCGATGTTTCGGACATTTTTAAGTATCCTGATACGAAAATCTCGAGTAACAAATCTTCCTGCAGGAAGTCAAAAAATTGCACAAGTACTCGATAACTCAGCAACATTCCAACCTCCCTAACAAAAAGTAAATAAAAAGCCCCACCTTTATACCACTGCTCGATCACCTGACAGCTATGATTTTCTCAAAAACTTCGATATACCAAATTATTCAGGACCGAACGATTAACAACAGGTCGGCCAACAGTTGGAGGGTTATCCTCACATTGACAGAAAGATTATAGTCCGATGCCATATCTCATTGGATATATATATGGGGTGAAAAACTTCAGCTGGGCGGGTAGAGGGAGAGGGAAGAAGAGTTCGAGCTGTGCAACCCAGTGCAGAGAGCTGGTGCATCGGATACAGTGTAGGAAACGAGTGGCTCGCACGCTGAGCTCGTGTCGGGAAAGGCGCGAGAGAATCCCAGCAGAGCATCGGGAGGCGAGGCCTTGAACCCCGCGCTCGAGCGATGGAGACGAAGGACGAAACACTAAAAATATCCGTACAAAAATCACCTCGACACGGCTGCAACGGGTTTAATGGCAGTTCGGCATGCAAATCTTTTGGAGGGTAGCGTACAGACCATCCTCGAAAGAGTTAAAGAGAGAAATACGAGCGAGGGAAAGGGGAGAAGCGAGAGAGAGACGTCGCTGCTGCTGTTGCTGCTGCAACTCACTGGCGTGCGTACTTACTTACTTGCTTGCATACATGGGTTTGAAGCGTGGTGTATGCATTATACTCGGAGTTACTGCCGCCTCGCCCGCACTCTCGCTACGTATGTACATACATATATATATATATATATACGCTTTTCAGCTTACGTATTATACGCCGCATATGTATACCTTACATACCTCGCCGACATTGACTGTACAAACTCCTACCGCAAGCTTGCAATATCATACTCCCTTACACACAACTTACGTATGATAGGATACAGCGTACACACGAGTGGTACCTACGATATAAAGAACCGCAACTAAAGAGTTATATTTAGTGAGTCGAATGCGATCGCTGTTTAATACGCTCACGGCGTTGAATCAAAGTAAGAGTGCATAAATGTAAATTATTTTAAATTCTTTATACGAAGAAGTGATTTATTCATTGGTACGATGATATTGAGATCGATGATTTTTTTTATTAAGTGCATCCAGCGTCGATTGGTCAGAAAATAAATGTTTATATCTTCTATATATAATTGCGAGTTTGTAGCCCATCGTTCGATTCCGTTGTTGAAAATGCGATGTTACAACATGAAATTACTTATACTTTTGTAGAATATTGATCGTCGAAAAGTTTGTTGAAAATATCGGTAGTCTTTTTAGTGGGGCTTTTCTTTCAAATACGTCGGTGTAATCTAAAACTTCCTTTTTCAGTACAGCCCTCGACTCCAAGTTGAGTACAAGAGAAAAACAGCAAAAGAAAATAAGGTCTCGGGCTTGGAGCAAGCAGCCGTCCTTTACATCCGGTCGGCCCACCCACATATATCCTTACTTGCGCATCGCTGGGTCAAAACGAAAATTCACACACGAGATCTATATCCAGATGCAAGTGAGTATGTAGGTACGACAACTGGTCTGTCTACCTGGCGACCAGCTTAGGATCGCCAACGGTCTCCACCTCTGTTCGTTCTCCAACCGGTAGTCCGAAACTACCTGCGGTATAGGTGCCCCCGAAGCCACACACCAACAGAAACCATCAGGAACAACAGCAGCTCCTTTCGAGCCACAGAATAGTTGATCTCGCTGGAGGAGATATGCATCTTCCTTTCGCCTGGCAGTAGTTTCATTTCTCCTTCGGTTCACCACAGTGAAAGAGCAAAAAAAACACAGGCAAAGACTCCAATTTTCATTTTCCATTATGCTGCAGTCTGTTCTGACCAAGTGGCCCGTGGACCCCATATCAGCTTTGCTTTGCCCTTCAAATTGAACGCGATAGATAAAACGAAAAAGAGACTCCAGCGACAGGGAGATTTAAAGTAAAACGAAGAAAAGGAAGAGACAAAAAGGCCCCGTATATTGAACGAGGGAAACGAAAAAGAGGAAAAGAAGAACCGCGCGGCGAGCACCAGATCGTCCGGACACGAAGATTCCAGTCGCTTAGCTCCAAGATTGTCGAACAGCAGTTGGCCAGTCAACAGTTATTGGTAATGCATCATAGGTGGACTTTTGAAACTCGTACTAAAGATAGACAAGCATTATAATATACTTCTTTTATTATTTAGCACTTGATACTTCTGGAAATAAAAGGTGAACCTTGCAATTGTTGGTCATTGCCACATGAATGTTTATATAATGTGAAACTTCACTTTCCATTCGTCTGACGGTTGGATTAACTTTTTACTAGTTTATTTCGCATGTACAATTTTCACTGTAACAGAAGATGCATTGTACACCGCAAAGTTGTGTTTTATACACATAATTTCGAACTGGAAAAAAAGTTTGAATAGAAATAAAAGGCTTATAAAGTAGGACTTGTACATTGCGCTAGTTTTATTTTCTGAGGTTAAGGCCCTTGAATAAATAAATCATTCATTTTAACTTCAGTTGGCCGGACAACGTCATTATGAGATGCATGATGTATTCTCATACGTCAGAAACTCAGTAAAAATGGAGTGGACCACATCGATCTCAAGTTTTCCGCAGTTTCCCTGAGGCTTCGTGCAAATGCGATACTTTAGTACATTAGGATGAGTTTCTATTTCTATGGAATGGGTAAAGCGCAAAGTGGCAATGTAAGAGTTCGAATGGTTACGAGGGAATAACGAAATAAAGAAAAATATACTGTACTTTTGCTGTTACTTACTACTTTACACTTCTGGAGGTATTGGATCAACTTTTTAATTGGTAGTCGCTGCCACACCTCTATATATGTCTTTATAATACGAAACTTTACTATCCATCCGTCCGACGATACAATCTACATTGTTCACCTTTTAGTTTCTTACGCATGCATAATTTCCACCATAATTCAACGTGGATATACATTGCAAAATTACCCGCTAAAACATTAAGTCTGTTTCACATACAATTTCTAACTGAAAAAAAGTTGCAATGAAGAAAAAAAAAGGTTGAAAACTAGGAACTCGAAACACTTGAATAAGTAAGTGCATTGATCCATTCGTGCATCCAAATAAAGTAAGATTTTTTAATAGTTAAAAATGTAAAAAATTTTGATATCTACTTTAAATACGAGGAAATTAATTTCACTTGTATGTATTTACATTAGGGTGTGTCATTTTTGGGCAATTTTTTTTTTTCGACTCAGAAACAGGTTGTATACTTTCAGGAAGGTAAAATAAGAAGCCTGTCAAAATTTTAGCTCTTAATATTAATATTTAGATGCGCCTCATCGCGAATTTCTATTTCCCATTTAAATAACATGGGAAAAAAATTTTTTCATGTTTGGAATTTTATACGTTGGCAATGGCATATTGTTCGATGGAACGCAACACATATTTTATAGAGAATCGCACGCTCTACAAAAAAGATGTCTTGCATTTTTTCGATAGACATAGTCATTCTGATGATATTTGAGTTCAAAGTTCAAAATATACGAAAATTCATCTTTTTGTTAATTTTTAACATAAACATAAACATTTTTTTTTTACTATTAATGGAAATAACGAAAGATATTTTTCGTGAGTATTTTGTCGATTTTTTTTGTAACTATTTATGATAAGTATCAGCCCATTAGAACCAGTTTCGTGACAGAAGACAGGTCTCTACAGCATTGAACAATTCACCAATAAATATTAATTAATCATGGATGAGACAATTTTCATGGTAAATTTAATAATTTACATAAAAGTTGATTGAAGATTCTCAATAGAGTCAATAGTTTCGCTATAATATTAACAAAAAGATGAATTTTCGTATATTTTGAACTTTGAACTCAAATATTATCAGAATGGCTATGTCTATCGAAAAAATGCAAGATATCTTTTTTGTAGAGCGTGCGATTCTCTATAAAATATGTTATGCGTTCCATCGAACAATATGCCATTGCCAACGTATAAAATTCCAAACATGAAAAATTTTTTTTCCCATGTTATTTAAATGGGAAATAGAAATTCGCGATGAGGCGCATCTAAATATTAATATTAAGAGCTAAAATTTTTACAGGCTTCTTATTTTACCTTCCTGAAAGTATACAACCTGTTTCTGAGTCGAAAAAAAAAAATTGCCCAAAAATGACACACCCTAATTTACATATTGGGAGAATGTTTCATTCGAATGCTTGAAATTTGTTCAAAGTAGAGAGTAACAATTCTGTAGTTATAGAAGAATTATATATATTTACTTACGTCACACACACACGCACGTACCGGGCATTGTCATTTCATTTTCGCTCATTTGAACTGAATTATATTGTAAGTATTTCGCGTTAACATAATTATAGATAAGCCTACGAAAATCTGCCAAGAACCTCTTGTTTTGCAAATATTGGCCCGATCGCATATAGACAATTTCGAGCGGAATACGATAAAACTATGCCAATAGCTAATCTTCAAGCCGGACTTAAATGGCCAATAATTATACTGTTTACACAGTGTGGAGGAACGAAGAGACAGATATACGGATCCGCGGGACCGCTAAAAATCGACGAGAGCAGCGGGCAAGCGGCGAGCTGGTTATACCGCCAGGGAAGTCTCCCGATCGCGTTTCGCGAGGACGTAAAGAGGCAGAGAGAAAGGGAGAAAGAGAGGAGCGCAAGAGAACGTCGAATCCAGCAGCGACGAGGGGCGAACCAGCAGCAGCATCCTTCTGCTGCAGCTTGCGCACTCCTTCGATCCTCGTTCTGTGCTGCAGCCGGGCGGCGTTCCTGGTGTTGTGGCGATGTTCGATCCCTCGGGGAGATATCGACGTTAGCCCACCGTATGTATACCTCGACGTCCCTATCCTTAATCAGACCACTCCACACCGCTATATACATGGATTTATGTATATATATATATATATACACACATTATATATATGTACACATATATAGCATCTGTCCACTATATATGTTGCGTTTCCACGCCATCCTAAATAGTTAATTACTGCGTGAACGGTGTGTAATTAGTATACGCACTGAGCTCTGAAGTACCTTAAGGTGCAGGTTCGATTGCAGAAATAGGCTGTTGGTTACCTGAGAATCGTCTCGTGAGATCGATCGATTGATCTCCCTACGGCGTATCTATAGGACGACTACACGGCTGATTTACGATTAATCGAAGATACGCCGCGTGTCGAATGGCCCAAGTGATGCGGAGGTAGTTAATGGGAAATTACCAGGTGGATAAGCCTGAGGAATTGGTAATGTTATGTAAAGCAGATTTCCTGCTTAATCGTGGAGACATCTAAGTAAGTTTATATACCTAGTAGTTGCTAAGTGAACTGGCTGGGCTTTTAATTAAAGTAATATGGGTGCCGAGCAGCCTCTTTGGAGTGAGTGTGCAATACGATGGGAGGATGTTGAGAGAGCATGCGGATACGTCTTTCAACGAGGCAGATAAGACTGGGGTTGATATGTATGTTTCCATTAGAATTACAACGCCGTGAAACTCGAGTAAATTTAAATGTATGTTAGAATAAGTATCGGTCGTATCAGGTGCACATCATGTAATTATACTCATATAGCATGACGTACGCTTTGATATGAGGATATTTGATATGAAGAGCCACGGTTAGGGCAACAAGTAACTACAGATTTAATATGTCCTGGCATCCTCGCGTCTTTGTTTCCTTATTAAGGGCTACCACTTTTATTCTACAGACCCCATATACTCTGCACGGGAAATCACACACACAGATCGTCATCACGATGAAATTAACACAACCGACTTTCAACATGATAACAGTATACACAGCAACAAATTGATACGTTAAAGTACGACATGTGAGGATTCGACACGACGAAGTTATCATAGAAATGTGCTTCTATAGCTATTTACAAGCTGTGCCTTATACAAAGCGAAAAATAATGAAAAAACAATTTGCAAGATTGTACTTTGCGTCCTTGTTAATTCGTCATCCTGAATAGATAAATAAAAGTTAAATGGGTTTGAATTTTCGGAACTTTGAATTTTTCTTAAAAATAGATCTGGAATGTGAGTGCAGAACAATAAAGTATATAAAACGATAAATACAAAACTTGGGCTTGATGGGCCTGATGGAAGGTTTGTTCGTGGTATCTTAAATTGCTCGAATGTTGCACAAAGTTGATTTACAAGCTAACATTCGAAAAAATAATAATGTTATATTGAATGTAATTGTACAATCATAAATTCTGGCCTGTAATTATAATTATACGAGTTCCGTACACGAAGTCTCGCAATTAAAAATAAAAGTGAGTGAGCGAGTGCATACGCGTAGGAGAGGGAGGATTGCGTTTGGCATGAGTGCGTTGAGAAGGGATAACGAGAGAGGCCTTCGAGCGGACGATCGAGCGATGAACGTTCGCAAACGAAATCTTGGATGAGCTCGAGGCTTCTAGCGTTCTCACTCGCATCTCTTGCATGCTGCTCTCGAGGAAAATACTACGAACTCGCCTATATACTCGGAGCTCATCGTTATATCCTTCTCCACGCTCGGCACTTCTCTCGTTAGCCCATTTTCAGTGAGTATATCAAGGCCTTTTCACGCTTGAGATACTGCCTAGGTTATCTCGTTGCAGCGTTTAATGTTAAGGCGATTTCGACCACGATGCAACACTTATTCCACGATCTATACTTTGGTCAGAACCGTGCTCATATTTGCATAGCAATATAAATATCTGCAATTGAATTATAAGACACGTATCTGAAAGACACAGAATTAGAAAATGTTTTAATGTTAGCTCTAGTTCTAGCTAACTAGCTAACTAGCTAGGTTCTAGAACTAAACAAAAAACCGTACATTCAATAATATTGCACTTATTCGATTTTTTATACGGCATGTTTCTACACACGTCTGATTCCATATGTCAAAAATTTACATGGCCTTAATTGAAGGCAATAAAAATTTTGTAAAAAAGGTACTCTTACAACGGCGATCTTGGTTTTGACGATGGTAAAGATTTATTGAATCGCTTTTGTGGAAAAATTGAATGACGTGATGTGGTGAAGATTCCTTGGTCAGACGTGGAGGATGGACGTTGAGAGTGGAGTTGTCAGACAAATTTGATTGACTTACGGTCAGTAAATAAAAGATTTTCGCTTGCGGACAACAAAAATAGAGTAGTAGTCATAACCACATAAGTGGGCATATATTGAAAACTGTATAACCTGCGCAGTATCAATTCAAGAGGCCAAAAACTGTACACGTACAGCGTGAAACTTCACTGGTAAACTAAATATATCGAAATTCTCAACCCCGTACGCAGTAAATAATTTACACAGCCAATAATTTACATAGTGCACCGGTGTAAAGCTGATACTTTGCACAGCTGTTCGCCATCTTTATTCGGCGAATAACTATCACACTCAACATCGCACATAGCGAAGAGTTCGTCGCAGAAAAAAAATATCTATATCGATTGACTCTATCCAATAGACCAAATGTCCCATTGGGCGAGGTGACTTTGAATGAATTCAGTTGAACGGTATCCAATATAAAAATTGTGGCGCCGCAATCGACGGAATGCTGACACATATAGCAATATTTTTCCCACGAGTCAAGTTTGGTTTGCGCCGGCTGACGGATAAAACTGGAAACGGCCACTGAACTAAAAATACCGTGTACTGATAGGGCTTAAATTATTGCAATGATCAGGGGAACTGGGTCAGAAAAATATTTTTCAGCATCGAGAGCCAAAGCTGAAAAATATTTTAAAGCGCTCTAAATAAAAACGATATGTTGCAGATGCTACGTGACTAAGAAAGAATAACCAAGGTAAAATAAGGGAGCATAAACCGTATAAGAGAAATGAGTAAAAAAGAAAGCCCAAAAATTCCCAATTAACATCCCTATAAGTTAAAGGCAATCTTAACATAGTAAAAAAAAAAATCAACCTTATTTTCACGAAAAATCGATAGCCAATCACCAAAGATTTACAATTGTCCACAGTCATGTCCAATATTTTGCAATATCGGAATAGACCAAAAACCCCGCGCTATAATAACTTTCGAGTATAATAATATTTCGAATGTATTGGGATAATGTAGTCAAAGTTCGAGTAAGCCATCCATGGTGGTGGTGGTGGTGGTGGTAGTAGTGGCGGCGGCGGTGCTGTTCGGACAAGTACGAAGAGGATAATGATCGAGAGGATAGCGCACCGACGCGGGCCACTTGGCCCCAGGCGTGCGCGCCGGGATGCGACGCTTATTCGTTGCACTGTGAATTGACGCGGCGTTGCACCGGGTGCATGCATGCGTGGTGGTTCGCGATTCGCGGCCACCAACCGCACCGCGAGAACACATATAGAAAGATCCAGCGGCACATATATACGCTGGGTAGCTATATGTGCGATGTAAACAGTGCGGTTGTTGCCAGCCCTGGTCACGGCCGGGTGCAACGCCACCACGGACCTTGAGCGATTATTTTACTGCAAACGCCTCGACGCCTGAGCTCCTATGTAGGTACAACATGCGGCCACACGCTCTCCCGAGTCCTTCCCTCGTAAACTCACCCGTGTATATTATATTGCGTACGCACACTTGCTCGATTCGCGAATAGCACTATGATGAACATCATGTTCAGTTCGGTTACCGGTAACCTTCGTTACTTTTCCCAGAGAATCGTCATTTAGTCTCTATCAGCTGGAGTAAACTAAGCTGGAGTAAACTAATTTAACAAAATATTTCTCACACTCCGGACGAATACCCAACGATAAACAATCGTTTAAAGTATTCCCAAACATTGTCGAATTCACCGTAAGTTTAATTGTTCCGAAATTTTTTGTTTTAATTGCAATTGTAAGTTTTCATTGATTTATCGAGATAATAAAAAAATATCACTCTATCATTCACGCGAGATTAAACCTTTCCAATGGGAATTTTTAAACGTAATTTCTAGCCATAAACTACTAAGTTGTGCAACTAGTATGCATAAATGCTATAACGTGTATGCAACATGTATACATACGTTCACATTTATAACGCATGCCATTATTGCCGATCAATAATTGATTAGGGAAGCAGAACGTATGTAAACGAAAAGAATACATATTTTTATTCGAAATATTAACAATTATTGACAGAGTTTTCTTTATAAAACGCAAATGTTTTTCGAATACGCTATTTTTTGGCGTTACGACTTTACCGAAGCCTCGTTTTTTATGAAGGAACGAAATTAAAAACATTTTATTTTGACTCGACCCCTTTGGAGGGTCCGAACATGACCTTTCTCGATTATGCGATTTTTAAATTTCTACTTTGACATCTTGACAAGTATCACGTGCCTGCAAATTTCGCTGTTTCCCAAACATTGAAAGTCCTTAAATCCCTTAACCTTTTTTTTCTTAATTTTGTTGAAAAACTTTGTTGTAACAAACGATCTTTCTTTCCATCGTATTTCGGGTTGGTCTCATCAATTCATCAAAATGGGTTATAGAAAAATGCCGAAAAGAATACAATTCGAATTAGATAGAAGAATACATAGTCGAATTTTGTAAAAATAGGATTTAATGTACAGAAAAATAAGCGTGAAATAAATTATAGAGTCTGAAACACGTATTTCAACACCAAGGTGATAATTATATACACACGTTTCACTTCACGCTCTATTTGCCTTCAGACATAACGTTGTAATCCACTTTTCATATGTGTTTGTTAACCCATCGTAATAATCGTTGAAAATACAGCTTAGAAACAAAAAAATTCTTCAGCTCGTGACACGGAATCCACGCGACCAGTATAATACTAATCGTAATCCACTGCGAATATGGAATTAATTTTAATCTCTTCGAACAAGTCGTTTGCTCCTGATATTTGGCATTTACCGAATTTAGAAAACCCCTTGCAAATGTAGAATGCACATGCGGAACCGTTGAACGTCGGGAGCCCCGACCATTTGTTGAGGTTCAGTCTGAATCGTGTCGATAATTAAGCGCAAGACGTTGCGTGTTAATTGAACACGATGTGTGAAACTCTCAAATCCAGGACTCTCGAGTCGCGTACACGCAACAGTCTGTACGCAGTTGGGTAATCGTTCGTCACGAGTGGGATGGCGAGATGCAATCGATTGATTGCTAATAAAGATAGAAATGGAAACTGAAATACAAGTCGCAGTTGACCTTTTATTTCTCTTATATGTCTTCGATATATCGATATGTCTAATAATCAAGCAGATATCAATGCTACTTGAGACAAATTCCTGTGTATTTTTTCGGAGCTTTCAGTCTCGGAATTTGGGATTTACATTTCTTTCAATTTTCATCTCTCAGTTCAAATCGCTGCATGATAAAAATGAGTTTGGAAGAAAACACGCACTTTTACTGGAGTTTGTACGCACATTCAACTTCAGATTCAAATACGAATATCTACATAGTAAATAAACGTCACATAATGTCGTTATTAAGGTTATACTTGTACTTAATTATAATAGGTAATAACCAGTACCAAATAATTTTTGTTCAGCCAAATTTTGTATTACTTAGTCAACAATATATTTTTTTAATGTACTTGGAAGTATTCTCTAAGTAATAGACGCAAGCCTGCGTGCTTAAGAATAAAATCAGGATGATTCTGATTAATAATGGCGGCACGGACGGAAAATGCCTAGTAGATAAATAGATAGGAGCCACAAAAATATGTAATGAGCTTGTGAAATGTTCGATAAAACTGTGGACCTAATGCGTGGGTGGAAATGTATACGTTGCATATGCTCATGATCTTTACACGCGTGATCCACCCTCGCGAATGCAAGAGTATAATGAGTGAGATGGAAAGCAAAAGGAAAAATAGAAGCAGAAGAGGCAGAGGAAGAAGAAGAAGAAGAAGAAGCTGATGAAGAGTCCGTGACACTCTTCAAGGACTCGCGACGACGATAAGTAGCGACGAGGAACACGAAGAACGCCGGTAGATCGGCCCACGTGCATGCACGCATCACCACCAACGTGACTTTGCCAAGATGTAGCTCACCTTCCCGTTCACGATGCTTATATTGTCGCTCTCGTCTACCTGTACATAAATGATGTAAAAACACTCGAGGGTTGTGCATTTATAAGTGTGACGCGTGAACGTCATCCGAACTTGAGCTATGAGACTCGCCACGCGTGTCTTGTCGATATTCTATATTATCTGCACTGCACACACACGTTTGGACGTAAGATATAACGCAGATGGACGTTACGAAAGCTGCCACTGAAATTTGAATTGATTTGCTGGTTCACAAAATCAGAACGGCAAACACCGGATACTAAACAACTCGATTTATTATTTATTCATTATATAAATATATCGATATTAACCTTTGTAATTTCATGTCTTTATTGTCACTAAATGTTGTACAAATCAAATTAAAAAACGTTAATAAAACGTTTTTATAGGAATTGACTGAAAAATATTTTTTAATAATAATAATGATATGATCATTCGCAACGGTCAGTGATAACGACGACCATAACTAAAGCTATTTCTATAGTGAAAAACTGTAAAAGGCTATAATTTATTATGGATCATAAGCGCTCGATAATCGGGAAATTGGCTCCATTGAAATGACTCAACCAATTTCTTGTCGATAGACGATGATTTTCTGCACTTTGTAACATCGACATAAAATAATTTTTCCTTCTGCGTTTAATTATAGAAAAAGAAGGAAAAAGAACTAGTGAAAGTTCTGTACGAAGTGCCCTCCGGGAATGCCTAAAAATATCGCTTGTATAAAGTGCAGCCATACGAATTCGTACAGCAGAAGCGGTAGCGAGATATCCTCGCTCGCTCGTTGACACCGGACGTTCATATAGCGACGTGTATATGTATGGTTCGTTATACGTACGTTGTTTAAATCATCACTCGGCTCACAGCAGCAGCAGCAGGTCAAAAAAGAAATCGCAAGACGTCTGCTTTTGCCTTGAGCGGCAGCGTCGCGGCGGTGGGAGACTCAGCGGTAAATTCTCAAGCGACGCAACGGGAGAAACGCCAAAATTACGATCATTTAAAAGGTGCGGATTTCGTCTGGAGCAGCGGCAATAAGTTCCTAAGCGCGTGTGCTTCTCTTGCTGTTTTCCAAATTATCACGCTGGTATATAATGGGAAAAAATAAATAAAACAGCGACGAGTATACCGTGAAAAAAAAAAAAAAAAACGAAAAAAAGCAAAAGCGACAAAAAATTGAGAGGTATGAGGGACACGATGAGCGTGCCTCATTCCTCTCAATTTTCTTAAGACTATAATTTTTAATGAAACGCGAAATTCAGATTATCTTTGGAATCCACGGAATCTAGCTGCATTAATGTTTCATATAATTATTTGATAACCAAATTGTCCCCGAATTGCCCCCGTGGAGAAATGTTTTGGAAACGTCCAACACATTTTTTTCTTTAGTCAAGATCAATATCTAAACACTTATCTCGGATTGCGAGCGGTGAATCGCGTTTGAGTTCCGCATAAAGCAAATAAATACATTTAATTATCGCTCTGTTTAAACATTATTCAATAAATAATTCTACCGTAGTAATCCGTAAGTCAGTTTTAAAGTCATCGTGGTTTATTTTGCTCCACTGGTCACAAAAAAAGTGAAAAAAGTGAAGAAAAAGAAAACGTAAAAAAAAAAGATAAGTGGAAAAGAAAATGCGCGAGACAAGGCCTCGGCATTCACGAGCCCGTTGACTCGTGGCGCAGTAGTTAGTGTTTGTGAACCGCTCTGCACTGCGTGTTCTGTCCATACACGATTCTCGAAACGTGAGGAAGGTCAGGTATTTTAACGTAATCAAGAACGCAAACGCCCTCTCTCTCATTTTCTCTCGCTCCATCTCTCTATCTCCCTCTCTCTTTCTTTCTGTCAGCGTGACGCAATGGCCAAGTTTGCACCAATACCTCGGCGCAATCGACAAACTGATAAGAAATCCGCCAGCTCTTCAGGCATTCGAGTTTTATCAACGTGACCTTCATCAAGACACATTAATGTTTTGTTTAAAGATCCGAGATCGAAGAAAAACATGATTTAAAAAATTCTCAGCTCGTTAATTCCTCAAAAATTGCGAGGCAGAAAAATTTGGAATGCGGTATGACACTGCGGAAATGAAAAGGTGACGATAGACGGTATCAAAAGTGTCACGTAAGCCGTGTTCTACGAATAATTTCCGGCTCATTGTTCATTCGTTAACAAAATACGATTTTCATTCACTCGAAATGAGAAGCCAAATTGTCTTTTGACGACGTCGAGAATTTAGCATATTAATACCATTTATATCGCTAATCATTCTGTCACGATTTTAATGTGGACCTTTTATTGACTCACGTCGACACCATCATATTGAACCTCTAATATGTTATATATTACTCTGTTACTATCGACAAAATAAGCATTATTTATTCCATTAACAGCGCTTTCAAAATAACTCGTAATATGATTGTAATCTGGAATCCGGATTTGGAATTATTAAGGAAGTTAACGACAACAAAATTAAGTTAATTAAGTAACGAAAATAAAATTACGTGAGTTAATTACATGAAGTTCAGTTTGTGAAGTATGATGAGTACCATTTCTACAATTTTTCTACATAATTGTTTTAGCATATTCAATCATATAATCGAGATATGAAAAAAAATGAAAAGAAATTAAGAAGACTTTACTGAACGAAAGACCAAACAGTAGTTGGCACTATAATGAAACGTCGGGACATAACCGACCGTCTGTACATTGTCTACCGCACCGGGGAATAATAAATAATGCATTATTATTTTTCAACGCACGTATCCGTAATGTATTCTCACCTCGTACGATATCCTCATACGATGAGGCTCATACGGCGTATTCGTCTCAAAAGCGCATGTGGTAGAAATGTGCAAACGAAGAATAAAAAAATCGGCGAACGGACCGACTCACGGTCGGCCCATCAATGAAAGTGACCGGCGGAATAATCGGCGACGAATGAAACTCTCCGGTTAAACATATTACGAACTCAATTTACATTTTTGTTTTTTTTTCATGGTTACCCAAAAAGGTTCCTCTTAAGATGCCTTAACCCTTCATAAAATAGTAGCTCATAACGCAACAATTTGCTTATGAATCTAGGGAAAATAATAAACGTCCCAGAATCCCAGTTGACATATTAAGTTTTGCGATATTCGTCATTAAATGTTTACGAACGTTATTACTTATTTTTCTACACGACTTGTCCATGTTGTCAAGTATTGTCAAATATTTTGCCAACGGTTTTTCTTATTTTTAGAAAACAAATATCAGGGTAAATAAAATGTTATTCCATCAAAACTAATGACCAATTTTAAGATGAACTTGGTTAGCTCGAATTTGTTTAGAATATAATATTCCTTCTAAAGAAAGCTGCGCTGCTTGTAGGTTAATTGTTATTTTATTTCTATTTTTTTTTATCATTTCGGTGAAAAAGTAAGTAGAGTTTCACATTTTTTCCATAAATAGTTACGTGGATTTACTTTTTTTACGATTCAACGACTTCCCCCTCCTAAATAAACCTATCAGTAAATAAAACCGGTTAATAATAATTATCATCATCGTTTTCCCATGTAGGGAACAAGTGAAAAGTGAATACATCTTAAATTCAATAGACCGATTGAATGAATTAATTGGCCAGTACAAAAGAGCTCTCGATTAATCGATCTTAAAACGGCAACCCCACTTTAGGCATCTTTCGAACCCAGCTACTTATTTTCTTCGAGAAAGGACGTAACATTTTTTTTTTGTTTTAACTACAAACGTAATTATACGGACTTTTTACTGCACATGAGGCAACCAAGTGTATCAATAACTCTATTTTAATTGATTGCGCAATGAAGACTCGCTCTTAATTTACTTGATTTTGTGATAAGTCCGAGGTACAGCAGCGTTGTAACGTTTAGTGAGCATAATTATTCTTCGTGGCTGGCACATAAAGTTGTTCGTGTCCGAGCGAGAATGAGACGACGGCTGTTTCGCGGTGGGCACGGCCGCACCGATATACACCAAGTGTGTCACATCGATTACCCAATCGCGAAAGCTATTGGCTTCCGGATGGTGAAGGTTCGAGGAGAGCAGCTGAGCGGGCTGAGGGCCCGACGAGAGTCTACAACCCGGCTGGTCAGCGAGCGAACGAGCAAGCAAGTGAACGAGTGATCGAGATCGCCAGAGCCAAGAGCTCAAACGAGTCAGTTGGTGTATCCCCCGCTTTACGCCACCGAGAGATACAATATCCCATGTGTAATCACGTGGAACGTGATTTTTTTAACACCACTCGTGCGTTCGAGAGGTAAGACGATCCCGAGTGTTCCTATAATATTTCGAAAGAAGCATCCGATCCTCCCTGATTGAAATCTTCTCTGGAATCGGAATCCAAGCACGAAGGAAGAAGACAAGGTTACCGCCAGCCACGAAGACACCGTCTATCCTGATAACCGATGCGGCCACTGCTGCTAAATATCCATTATAATTTATCTCAAGAATTCGTCATACAGTGCAACATATCAGACACTACGTCGGTTTGCAGTTCTCGTGACCTCGCCACTTATTGTGCTTCCTCATATTATGCAAAGTATGCAATGGCAGAAACGGATGGAAGCCAAAATATCGAATTTCAAAATAATCATCGTCTCAATCGAGAATAGCCATCATTATGAAAATCGCTATTCTAGCCATTCACTATATTTTGACTATCATTTTATTGAAATGCATTCGAAATGGCTAATGGCTGAAATAACGAATTTCATAATAATGGCCATTCTAGATTTAGACGTTCATTAATTTGGAATTCGCTATTTTAGCCACTCGCTGTTTTGGTTAATTGAAGTACCTCGAATAGTTGAGGGTCAATGTCGCGATGTCATTAAAACAGCTTCGTAAATAAAGGGCGAATGGTCAGAGAATAATTGATTTCTATATTTAAGAGAACTTTGGTGTGGTTTATTCTGATCCAATATGAGAACCTCGATTTTTGGACTATGTATTATAAGCAAATTTTTTAAAGCCCGTTAGAATCAAAATTAGCCGCACATTTGTCCGATTTTTGGCGTGACAGTACAAACCGTGTATTTCGATAATCGGTACAAAGTGAAAGCCTGAAGTTGTAGTTCGACAAGCGGGCGGATCTCCTGAAAAATTCAGTGAGTTCCCGGCATGGATATTTAAATTCACTCGACCGGATACTTTGTCGCAGGTGCAAGTTAGAAAAATCGTTGAATATTCCGGTGAAGACAACCTGGGCTATGATGATCTGGTGTAATGTAGACGTTTTTCTCCACGCGTTGTTCGTCAAGGGCCAGTGGCGGTGCACTTTGTCCGTACGCACAAACGTGCGCGCTTTCATGTAAATATCAAGCATATAAATATCACTGAAACGTGAGAAACGCTCGTTGCGATTGATACGCGCCTCGTGATTCACGGCGATCCAAAGCCCAACCGGAGAACTCGTATTTATCTCGGTAATGCACGAAGTAGCGAAAGAGGAATGAATAAAACGAGGAGAATAAAAAAAAGGCATTTTATACGATACGAGCAGACTTTCCCAGCAACGACGACGGCGCCGCCGACGACGGGTCTCTCGTCGAAACGAAAACCTCCTTCCCGCCCCCCTGATCACATGTATTTCTTGAGAAAGAGCCGCATACATATGCACACCACTTGCAACAGCCACATTATTAATAGCTACTGCGCATTATCGTTCATGCGTGACCGTGTGAGAAGTCAGCAGTCACTAATCTTCATGAATCAACTCCCGATGTACATATTCGTATGGTGTACCGCAACTTAATTGAACTCGCACACCACCCTCTTACTTTTGTCGCCAGTTTAGTGGACACCGACGTGCCATTAGCTCAAGATGGGATATTAAGACTAGCGACTAATTTATAATATTACCAGATTTCTTATTTCCTTCAGTGGCTGCATTTAGTTGCTAAAGAGTTACATGTTTTACAAAATGAGCGATATAATTTTGTTTTTTGTTTCTATAAAACATTTTTTAGTTACTGATGTTGCAAAAATAAGGTATGAATGCAATATCTAATCTAAGAAATAATCCAAAGACCATTGTATGTAAGAAAATTACTAAAAGGTGGATTTTGTGATTAAACAAACTTTCTAAAACTTTAATCTTTGCCTGTGCGCTAAATACTGACAGATTTTCAAATTACATACTTACGAGTAGCAAAATGTTAGGTAATTAATTTGACAGAAATCGTAAAGGGAATCACAAAATGCAATAAGCCGATTGGATCAAAGTTAATATAACGAATAACGACTAATTTGTAATAATGGAAGCTGGTAGCTTTCTAATCGTAAAATGAGTTATATTTCACTGCACTATAATAAAGATAATATAAAATCTGTGAAGCAATTAAAAAATAGTCAACCCATGATCGTTTTACTAAATTCTTACGCTAATCTTCTTTATTAATTTCCGAAATTCCAACACATTATTGAGTTTCTCGATTTTTAATGACGATCATATTTTAACTTTAGGCTTATCCGTTTGGCTGATAATAACTTTCCAGGAAGTGAAGTAAAAATTAATTTGCAGCCACTTTTTTCGGTGCTTCGATAAGCCGGATTGGGCCAATGCCACTTTGCTATAAGTCCGTTGAAATAATAGTGTAACTGGCTACATTTAGTTAAAAGCCACAAGTCTATACTTACTTTAACTTTAGCTTTTTCCGTTTGGCGTATTTCATAAGTTTTAACTCCGCTTATCATTTAATTAAATCGTATAGAGTATTGGATAAGGACGGACTTTTGGTGCTATAAGGGTAACATCGCAGAATCAATAATTCAAAGGCAATAATTATTTTTAAATTATTTTTTAATAATTTCGATAAAAAATGATATAAATCGGGTACTTAATAACAAGATAATAAGTATTATAAACAAGGGGACTAAATACAAATGTACAGTGGGTCTTTAAAGTTAGTCGTAGCACAACTTCTTTTTGTTATGAAATAAGTTTTTAACTTAAGAAATTAGAATAGATAACTTAGAGACGTATCGTATGTGTGTGTGTGTATGTGTGTGTATTCATTTTTATCGTTTTTTATTTTTTATTCTCAATATTGAATATTTTCATTAATTTTTTTTTTGTTTATTGATAAAAATCTGTCATAATCCAGTTAGCACGCGTACCGGCTTACAAGTAAATAAAAACTTAAACTTCAAATAACTTTTGAGTGAAATAATCGAAAGAATCCAGAAGGTAAAAAAAAATAAAGGAGAAAATGAGAGGAAAAACAGCTCGAGAAAGAAAAAGAGAGAGAGAGAGAGAAAGGGAGCAGATGAACTAAAGAATAAAAGCACGAAATAAAAGTATGCAGAGAACCATTCTCGGCTGATGCGAATGACAGATAAACGAACGACAGTTATATAGGCATTGCGAATTTCACTTTGTGTAAAAATATTGCTACGTTTTGTCGCATTTTTAATTCAACTCTTTCACGACGATATAAAAAAGACTTCCATATAATCCTTACTTTTTTTCAGTATTTTTTCTTTCTTCTTTTTTTTTAATCGTTAAATATCGTAAACTCTGTCGCGAAAACTATACATTGCAAAAAGGAAAAAAAAAACGTGAAAAATTTTCATGTCTCATCTGTTTTTACGTATGTCATCATCAAAGCGCTGCTATCTCTGGCCAAATAATCAATCTCGCAGGAAATATAATATTGCACTTTGGTGTACTCCATATTACAGCTATTTGTGAAAACGGATCGTTTTGCTTCCCTCTTTATCATACAGTTTTATTACATTCCAAATCGATTTATCGTGTTCACAATATCAATAGCGTCGAGACTGTCGTCGAGTATCGAGAAATCTAACGGAGATCTTCAAGTCGACTGAACAATTGCATGGGACGGTATTGCATCAGGCGTTTATACTAAAGACAACGCTCTCGTTGGAGAATTTTCTTTTTCTAGTTTATTTATTAAGATACGAGAGAATTGCCGGTCCCGCCAAAATTCGATCTCATTGGATTCGCCGAAACTCGATTGGGTCCCAAGCTGTCGCCGGAAAATCGCTAAGCCTGGACTAGTTGCGAGAGGATTAAATGCGAAAATGTTACATCCTCGTCGCGTGTGCACTATGCGAGTGATCCGTGAATATTAGTTGTGTGCAACGAAATATGTTTTCCTGCGATTACGTACCCTGTGCTTAGACGATAGCCAAAGTCTTATGCGCTTAGAGAACAAAAAAAAAAAAAAGAAAATGAACACAACGTGTGGGACACGTGATAAGTGGTGGTATTATAATATTTATCCACGAGACGCTGAAATTGGCCTCACCGAGGAGGTCAGACACTACGTTCGGAATAACGCAGTATTTACAACACGGTTAACCACCTGCCACACACGAGGATTACGTTATCAGACGATTACTGTTCGACGACGATTATCAATAGCGTTCAACGATACGTACACCAGACGCAATGTAACGAGGCGCATTTTTAAAAATGCATTACACACACACTTTTAATTTTGGTAATGTTATTGCATTAGAATTTGTCAACTGCGATTTTGTTGATGTATTTAAAATAGGCGTTTTCAGTGATATCGATAATTTGTTTTTTTTACATTTTTTCAAATGCTTACGAAGCAAGGTTCACGTTTTTAAAGTGATTTGATGGGAATTCAAATTCTAATAGAATATTTGAAAATTACAAATGTATGTGTGAGTCACCCTTAAATTGGCGGTCGTTGCGCGCAGCAATAACCAGAAGACTCCGAAGAAACGAAAACTTAAAAAAGAAAAAAACTGTTCAAAGAAGCAACATCTCTCGTACGAAAACTTCTATTTTGACTTCTCCCAACGTCGCCTTCAATTGGACATATATACATGCTAAAAATTTGTTAAAAACTACTACACATCTATCTGCTTTTATAATAATATACATATAACACGCGCTTATAGACGTATTCGCGCACCTTATCGAGAGTACGTATATACGCGCGTGATCTACAGGATTTCTCGTCATTTTTCATTTGTTACTTCCTTCATTTTGCTTTTGTCCTTGTTATCTTTTAATCAACCTTAAGTTTTTAAAAATTGGAAAATCCTAATTGTAACATTACGAGTCTTCGAGGAGGAGAGCTTTGAGTCGTCGAAAAAATGAAGTCGTACATGGTACACCTTAACACGTATTTGAGCATTGATTTGTATAACTCGGTCGCGACATAACTCACCGGCTAAATCGCCCAAGTGTTTTAACCGTCTGGGTAAAAATTAAGTGACGACCCAAAGCTTTCCAGCTGCGACGACTCCTCATAATAGATGATACGAATTCGTAGCAAGTGAGGAAGGGAAGATGCTTGCGGGACCTTTTACGTCGTGAAGCTATTTCGC
Source organism: Clistopyga incitator (assembly GCA_947507545.1). NCBI lineage: Eukaryota > Metazoa > Arthropoda > Insecta > Hymenoptera > Ichneumonidae > Clistopyga > Clistopyga incitator. The sequence goes on along the minus strand of OX382178.1, from coordinate 10,169,517 downwards.
ACGGTGCAACATCGAGATTTTAATCAATTTGCAATACCAAATTTCATTACCGATTTGCGCAACGGGCAATAAAATAAGGGGCAAAAATGTGGAACGAGTTGCGAGCTTTCCTTTGCGTTTCGGAAGCACAAACTGCACGACGTAATGACCGCTTGTCCCGTAACAACTTCCCCTCCGCTCAACAGCGCGTTTTACAGTCAACTCGTTAATATTTTCTATGTACTTTTTAACATCCATTTCACTTATCAATTAATTCTTATCCGTTTGTTTTTCGTTTTATCTTCAGTTAATATTTTCGATTGCCTCGAAGTTACTTCTTCATTATTTCGCAAGTATTATTATTTTTCCTTCGGTAAGTGTCATCATGAAAATCTCTCGTAATGTTTATAAGTGTTATTGTTGTTGTTTGATGTTGTTTTTGTTTGTGTTGCTTTCGTTTATTTTCCCATCGAAAAACTTGTTTTACGTTAATACGAATACCATATATAGACTATATGAATAATTATACGCTTTACTTTTTAATTGTTATTTTTTTCTTGCTCTAATCACAATTTGCGCAAATAACCACTTTCACAAAGACAAGTAAGCCACAGAATAAAGAGAATTAACGTTTTTTTGTATTACACGCAATTACAAGGGAACCCTTGAATTTTCTTTATTATATTTTACGTTTTTTTTTGTTTTTTTTTTGTCGTTTTTTTCGTTAAATTTATCCACCGTTTAGGTTGGCGTTCGTAACGATATTCAAAAATCGCCCCATTTCGCAGACCGAGGGCACACGATGAAAAAAATCTCCACGACGGGCATATATATATATATATTAATGTATTACGTTATCACGACGAATTAATTTGTGTCGATGAAAAAACTTCACAAGTGCGATAAGCGCGTGTCTTAATCAAATTTTGGCACCCCCTCGGATTCTCCGAATTCACCACAACGGGCAATACAAAAACTGTGTGACTGTTACGTCCGATCGAATATTTCGTTCACTTCGTTGTCACTGTTAATTGCTTTATCTTTCACTGCGTCTCCTCACGTCCCCGCTATTTTTTTTTCTTCACCCCCAACCAACGCACCGGCTATTCCGCATTTAATTACAGTACAGATTCCATTAAGTGGGTCGGGAGAGACAAGGAAAATGTCCGTGGCTCATATTTTTTTTACAATCAATCAATAAACTTTTTTTTTTTTTTTCAAATATGTAATTTAAAGACGAAAGACAATTTTTTCTGTCGATATCAAAACCATTAATTGCTGGTATTTTCTCGTACTCCAAATCTAGTTTACGATAAAACTGAAGTAATATTTTTTGATATCAGTTTTAAAAAAAAGTCAACAATCTTCAGGATTCATATTTACACAAAAATGTTGTTTTCTGATTCGGCCCCCTTTGACTTTCCAACTCTCTCGATTATCCAATACGATTAACCCGCTCGAAATCGAGTGCGTGTGGTTTTTCACGATCTCCCTTCGTTTTCCGGTTTAATATCTCGTTTTTAGCTTCGCAAGATCATCCATTTCATACTTATAGCGGGTGAAGGACAAAAACTACTGACCGGTTACTTCCCACCCCTCGTCGGTTATTTGGCATACGGATTACAATTTTTCCCTCAACAAATAAGAAAAAGTTGCCATCTCGAGAACCCTGGAACGAAGATTTCGCTTCACATAGTATTGAGAAGGGCAACAACAAAAATCAAGTTAAAAGGGTATCATTACTCGACGATCGTGAAATACGAAATTAAATATTGATATGTGCAATCACGTTATGAGGTTTTCCTCCGTGTCCTTTTTTTTTTCATAATATTTTTATCCATTTTTTTTTAAATATTATTATTCGTTTAGTTAACATTGAAAAGTGGCAGTATCGATTGTTGTGGAAGAGTGCTCAATTCTATCGCCTGACTGTTTTCACCCCAAGCTAAAAAGTTTGCACGACTTGCGAAAAGTTTTCATGTCGGAGGTCGAGAAACAAGTGATTTCACCCCCTCTCCTCGTTTACTTTTTAATATCCGAGAAAAACTTTTCCAACGGTGTAATTTTCAGCCGCCAAGCATTGTCGTAAACCACAAAATCCTGCTAGTCTGCGTTTTAGCAGTCCCCGAGCCTTTTCCGCAAACATTCATCCGATTTTCTTTTTGTATTGTGTTCCAGAGATATTCACAGCCTGCATTTGTAGAGGTTTTTCTATATTTTCGACATTTGCTATTCGACTCAGTATGTCCGTTTGTCGCCTGTGGTTTTTTTTATCTGTCTGTTCTGCTTGCCGTATGTTCTCCGAAATTTCGTGAGATCGAATAGCATCGGTGCTCTGTTCTCAGCAAACAATTGTTCCGTGTATTGAATCGCATCAGTGAAACACCCTTTAGAATTTTATTTTATATTTTTATTCATCTTGAGTTTTATTTTTTCTTTTTAATTATTATTTTTCTTTTTGTTTTTGTAAATAGACGTCTAACATATTACTTTGTTTCATTGGCCCTGTATTCAATTTTGTACAAAAGTTTCCATTCAAGACCGGAGTGATAGGCACTATTTTTTGTTTTCTCCTTTTTTTTTAATATACTTCTTTAATGTTTGCTTTGTTTTTTTTTTTGTATCTTCACGAACAATCACTGGAAAAGCCCCACCCGATTATAATTGTTACTCGTCATTCTGTCGTTCTTTTTCTGCTCCCCTTTCTCACGTATCGCGTGAAACAAAAAACGTGACGTTGACTTCGATGAGCGATGCTACATTTTTTATAATTACCTATAAGAAAGCAAGAAAAAAACTGGATTTTCTTTTTATGATTAATAACAACCTTTGCATCATTTTTTTGTTGTAATTACATAGCAACAGAGCTATGGATTTTGACTGAGAATTAACTGACTTGAAAGTTGGATTTTTCTTTATCTCTCAATAATCGTAAAATGTTAATCAGCCCAACTGTGCATATATAACAATAGTGAGCCCTCAGCGTTCCTGCGCTCGAAATCTCTCTCTTTTAGATCCTCTTAAGCGTCGCCCGATTGGCAAAATACGCAATGTCCTGTCGATAGGAAAACGAATGATGCGAACGAAATAAAAGTAACAAAATAAAAAGTGATACGTTAAAAAATAAAGTATGGTAGTGGGTGGCCGGTATTAGTGTTCATTATCGTTAATTAATTAATTAATAAGTAAGTTGTAAAGAACATGAGATCAAGATTCGATAATTATAGTTCGTCGGCCGTTTTCAAATCGCGGACGATAAGCCCATAAAAATCAGACGTTGCTTTTGCCGCGCTCGTCGTTTACGCCGCGTTAAAACTATTCGAAACAACTCGCGCGAGATTACGATAAAGAAATAATAATGATAAATATCGAAACAAAAGTGTAGGTAATTAAAAAAAACGGAAAACTAATTGAACGTAAAAAAAATTGAAAGGATTGCGCTCTGTTTTTTTTTTCCTTCCTTTTATCATCCCGTATCCCTTTCAACGGCAATCCCTCGTTTACGGATATATGAATATACATAGAAGACGCGTGTTCCGTGTCTGCACGTTAACGTCTGTGGCGAATATCAATAATAACCGTTTTTCGTCGTATGCCTCTCACGTTGAACGATAATCCAATTAAAATTATTATATTTGTCGTTATAATAACCGTTATTGTTTACCTTTATTATCCTTACCGTTTATCTTTATTACTTTTCAACGTCATTCGTCTCTTCTGCGTCTTAAATATTAATTTTTTCACTCTCTTGCATTTACTCCCGATAATCGTGTGCTTTCGTCGCGCGTGACTCTCGACGAAAAATTAAAAACAAAATGGTGAGCTGATCAGCTCCCACAAAAGATCGGCTCAAACGGCCACAAACCCTTTCTTCTTCTCTTAAACTTAAAAACGTACGATGGTTTTGTAATATTTCTATAGAAGTTATATATTAATGAATATGTTTCTACCGATATACACAACAAAGGGGACACTAGGCCGATTTGGCGAACGTGGGGCAAGATCGTTTGACGCAACAAGCTCGAACATCTGTAACGAGCCTGAAGCGCTTCCAGAGCAGTTTCATAATGAGACAAAAAAAAAAGATCCGGATGATGTTTATTCAACCGGAGGCTCCGTTCGCGAGAAATTAGAGCCGATAATGCGTTCGCAGTTGCCCCGCGTTCGCGTGACGACGATTACGCCAGAAAATCGGATTCTCAAAACGTCCCGAGCACTTCCTCATCTTCTCTTCGTACAAAAAGGTTATCTTTTCTCCCTTACATGTCTAGTATACTACAATACATATACAAAAACGTTTATTTATACTCTGAAACTCGACGTGAATAATTGTGTAAGTGTCTGTGTGTGTAAAGTCGTGTAATTATGTTTCAACTATCGTACAAGTATCCATATATCTCGACGGACGAGCGTATGGCGTTTCTTTTCTTTTTTTTTTCTCATCAACTACTTCAACGCGGCGCGTTCGACGCTGGGCGTTTTCTCCACAAAAATCGTTACAGCGTATCGTATTAAGACAATTAAAAGGAAAATCTCGATAGCATCTCTGTTCGCGGCACGTTTTAACTGAAAGAACGATTAGGGACGTCCAATCCCAATTTTTCAGGACTTAATTCCTGCAAACCGAATCAGATTAACGAAATTTTCCTGCTGACAAGTACCCAATGTTTCTTTCAGTGCCTCAACCAAGATGCTTTTTTTTATCGATCGCAAAGAACAGCAAATCTTGTTCGCATTTAGAAATAACAAAAAATCTCTTCTTTCTTCAAATGGTTATCGAAAAAAAAAAAAACAAACAAAATCAGGAATCGCTGATGACCGATTGGTCTTCGATGTCTCGAATTCCCTCTCAGAAGGTCCAATCGGTGGCGTTGCCGACACCAATGTCGGAGAGCATGTCAGTGACATCAGGTGTGCAGGTGAATTCGAAATGCGATCCGCTGCTAGAGCTGACAGTCTCGAAGGAATCAAGGTCCGTTGTGATGGTCTCCATATCGACATCGAAAGGTGCTGTGTCCAAAAGATCCGTAAGATCGTCAAGATCCGCAAGGCTGGTGTTTGTGGTGTCCTCAAGTTTGACACTAACGGGGCTGCCAGTCATTGATGGAGCGATGGAGGACGTTTTGTCGATGGGTTCTTGTTTGACAATGTAGTCCAGATGACAGGGCGTGGAGGTTCTGCGGAAGCCTCTAGCAACGCTCATGTCAGGAAAGCCACGAACGGAAGATAGAAGCCTGTCGTTCGTGAATTCCGTCTGATAATCCAGGTCGATCGTTTCCTGCTTGATCCTCTCTTCCTTTATCGAATGATGAACCGGACTAAGGGCTGCGCTCGTCAAACTGCTGCTGTTGCTGTTGTTGTTGTATATGCTATTGTTGTTATTGTTTATTCTGGTGGCCATGGATGTTAGGGAGGGTCCGCAATCGATGAAATGATCGTCATAGTAGCTTGCGGACTCGGGAGAATCTGGTGTGTCGCATGAGGGGCTGCTCGGCACCTTGGCAGTGACTATTGGTGGTGCAGGCGTGTAATCGCTTGTGGCAGTCGCGGTAGATTGAGGTGGCCTTTTGTCTAGTGCCAGTCGGACCTTGAGCCTCGATACGGGGTTTGTAGTGGGTTGAGCTTGAAGCCTTTTGACTGGTGTGTGAGTGTTATTGTTTGAGTCGTTTCTCGATTTCACTGACGACGATACGACGGTTGTCGTGAGTGCCGTGCTGCTCGTTATCGTTGTGCTTAACTGTGACGATCGGGAAGATGAGTTCGAGGATGACGACGACGATGTGGACGACGACGTCGACGACGAAGACGACGAAGACGACGATGATGAAGACGATGATTTCTTCGTTTTCTTGACCTCCTTAGTCTTTGGCGCCGGCGCCGGTTTCGTAGTCTTTTTCCTCGGCCGGTACTTGTAATCTGGATACTCCATCATATGCAGCTGGCGAAGTCTCTCCGCCTCCTCGATAAAGGGCTTTCTGGCAGCGTCTTCGAGCGTCTTCCAACGCATACCCAACCGCTTACTTATCTCGGCGTTGTGCATGTCGGGCTGCACCTCGCATATCTTTCTGCGCTCGATCTGTGACCACACCATGAAAGCATTCATCGGTCGCTTTATGTGGTTGGGGTTGTTCTTCTTGGTCTGTAACAAATGAAGCAGAGCAAAACGCCACATTTAGATACATCGTTTTTAGGTTCATGATTTTCCTAAGCTACTACTAAATATGTGGTATTTTAGGTAATACGTTTAGGGAATAGTAATACATAAATGTACCGCAATGAAGGAGGGTCATAAATTTACCGGAAAGATGGAAGGCGATAGCCATTTCATCTTGACCGATCAGCTACAGTGTTTCATTAATGCATCCTGTCCTTATGCTATAGTTATCTGGAATCATACGTGGCGGAAATATGGGTCAAGAGGATGTTTCAAAGAGGGGCTGACTTTGTACACGCTGTGTACGCAGGAGTGCACCTTCGCGCACACCTGGATGCCATTTGACTTTCATATTTCGTGGCCAGCTATAAACAAGGCCACCCTCGTCCCACCGACAAACTCACCGTTGGAAGGATCGTAGCAAATTACCGTTAACAAAGTAGAGTCTATCATTGGTTCCTTAAAATGTTCAGTCAGTTGGTTGAATTTCCACGAAAACAAAACAGATTTAGCCATATGAGAAGGGCTATCATGAAGAATGAAGACTTTTAATCGAAAAAAATCAACGTAAATCCTCACATGTTCTTTCCACTACTGACAAAGCATTTAGTCATTAACTTCTTCTTAGTGATTGTCACCATTGAATCGATTAGCATCCCGATGAAACATTCGGTCCTTGTGCTCCGCACCTGTGTCCAGTGGAAGTGGAATGGAATTCCAAGCTCGATTTCTTTAATGAAACCGTTTGGCAGTCGATCGACAGCTCATTCTCCTCGGTATTCGTATGAGAATCAACGACCCTGACGAAATGTCTTTCCAGGAAGAATTCTCGTCCATATTAGCGCTGCACCTCAGCTTCCGGATGCACGGAAAAAATAAATAAAATGGGCGGACTAACAGGTAGTTTAAAAAACTTATAGTTAGTTGGCGAAACTGATTTTTTTTTTGAAAAGTAATTGTCCCAACTGACTATTAGCTCGCCCAACTCCTCATTTTTCTCCGCGTTTCTCGTTTCTGCGTTAGTCCCCGGTGTACGCACTCATACGGAGTACGTCATCAGTGTGTAGAATCACTCGCTTCGAGATGCGAGGACAGTCTCGTCTGGTGTGTAAAATCGCGTCGCGACTCAGCGTCGCCGTCGTACTCCGCGACTGTGCGAAGAGAACACGAGTGGCTCTTACACCGCGATGTGGTGCCATCGGATGGAGGCATCATAGTCAATTAATTAGTCATCTCGTCTCCTCTTTTCGCCTCTCCTTTAACTCAACCGACTTTGATCTTCGACGCACAAATTTTCCCACGCACTGGGAAAATATTATAACGGAACTGTATAATCATTGGTTTTCCGCACTCCGCCACTGGAATCGCACTCTTCAGGATCAAATTACGGCTGCTAATTAGTATAAACTTAGCGACTGACGCCTCCCAGTCGCTAACCGTCTGAACTATATAATTTGCTGTTAATAGACCCTCTCCCAAGTTATTCGTACATTTTCTTTTGGATTTCACGGGAAGGCAACCTAGCCGGTACAATTGATCAGCTCATAGCACTTTTTGCTGAAGAGTTGCCAGCCGATATTGAAGCCTGTGGTCAGCTTCACTGAGGGGAGCCCGTTAGGCATCGTTGGTACAGGTTCGAGGAACTCGAAGTCCATCCAAGTGAGAAAGAGGAACGGAACTCTGGAAGAGAGACCTGGAGGAGAGCCTGAGGGCTTCGCGAGTCAAGACGCGTGCCGACTGGACGTCGCCTGACGTGATCTCCGGGCTATACCATCAGACACCGACACTGCTTTTCTAACACTGGCTATAGACACTCTCTCTATTTTTCCGCTTAATCTACTTCTCTCTTTGCGTGATCTTGAACCAGGGCTGCCTGTTTCTCACGGCAACGTTTGTCACCTTTGACGCTGTAGCATAGAAAACATCGTGTATTGTACTTCTTGATGAGGTGAAAAATAAGTTGAAACGCGTTGAGAGAGTACACTTGGTTTGCTGGAAATACCTGTCCGGCTGGTAAAGTCGAGCGGAACCTCGTGCAACACCGATGTTATCGTAATAGGTGATGAGGAATCCTTTCATCTCCCTTTTTACCAGACTATTACTTACCTCGCCTGCAGCTACGTACAACGGTTACCGGCTGCTGGGAAATGGACTGCAGCACCGTTTTTTTTTTGTGTTTAAAAAAAAAGGTAAACTATGCTACGTGTGCACGAAAAATAAAACTTGGCTGGAACAGTTATTAACTTAATTTCTGCTCCTCTATTTGATGTGATTTCAAGATTTTTAAATTACACCAAGATTCTAAACGAATCTTTAGTTTTTGCAATGGTTCAAAATACCGACGTACAAGTACATTCTCTGTAAATAAGGTCAGATCGTACAGAAAACAAGAAATAATATATGAACTATGCGAAACATTTTACTTTAAACCCTTTTACCATAACTCTCCCTCCGAATTTGGAACTTTCAGTTCCGAGTGTCATTTCTGATATTCGAGCCAATTTCTCTCCAGCGAAACCTGTTCATGGCACGAATGTATTATTGAAAGCGTTGATCTAAGGTCGAGCATCCAAATCGCTTCGTAAAATCCAGCTGGTGGCGAGAAACCTGAAGGGATTTATCATAGGACCTCCGAAGTTCAGCTTTTTCGTTATTCACCCTCCTCTCTCTTTTATTTCCCTAGATCCTTAATCCGACTTGCTGAAGGGAATGCGGAAAAGCTGCTCAAGTATTAGAGCAATAGAGCGAGAAAAAATTTTTCAAACGACTTTTATAGAATATTGAGTGACGTGAGAAAAAGGGGGAACCGGACTTTTAGTGGGACGGGGAAAATTCGGAAGCGAAGCCCTTGAGTCGGGTCAATGACACTTAATCGTTATCACGTGACGGCTTCGAGATTCCACCGTTCGAACACGAAGAGGAGGACCTCGTCGCTCACAGATGGTCGAAAGATGTCTCGATGTACCCGGAACCCGAGTGAGAACTTTGTGCGTTCGTGAAAAAGACTTTCGGTTTTTTTTTTTTTTTCTTCTTGTCACTGCTCCGAGCTGTGCGGCAATCCAGCACACAAGAGAAGTGGAGTTACGAGCGCGAGAAAAGATGAGTTTTTCACACCGCGGAACGGTCTTGTACATACATATAGCGCTATATAAGAGCTCGTTGTTCGAGGAATATGTGGGCACCTGCGTCAACGTTAAACTTCTCACTGGTTCACTTTATTACTGTGGCCCAAAGAAAGAAAGTGGAAAAAAAGAGGAGGAGGAACCGGGCTTTCACATGTAGAGGTATCAGTGGTATATCTAGGGTCGTAAAAAGGGCAGCGTTGTACTGACTCATTTAAATCATCCTTTTTTATTTCTCTCTTCTCTCCACCACTCTACTAAGTGCTGTATATTCGCGAGCGAAAAAAAAAAAAAAAAAAAAACACCTACATTCAAAGGTGTAAAGTAACGAAGATTATAGGCTTGCAAATTGCGCAATGAAGAAATTTTTGTAGCTCGATAATGCAGCTTTCAAACCTCAGTATAGTTGTAAATCCGTATTTTGGCAGGACCAAAAAAATCAGTTCATCGAAAATAGTTTTTTTTTTAGTGTGTATTGTAGAAGTAGTGCGAATTGATGGAATGGAATGAATAATTTGATCTATAAACACGATTGAATTCGAAACTCATTAAGTAAAATCTCTTCAGATAAATGTGGTTGAATCTTGATCAATATTTGGAGATACGCAAAATTATCCATAGCATTAAATGGCCTGATTGAGCCTTTTAAACCTTGTTTCATTGTTATTACTGACTTTTACATACGTAACCCACCGATGGAAGGTGAATTGGTGGTTAATGCTGTGGATTTAATCAATGAGCCGATAAGCCAGTAAGAATCGATACAAAATTCGATAGTAAACAGCAACGATATTCTCGAAGGAGAATAATGCCAGCCCAAAGTTTCTAGGGCTCTGTGCCAAATGGAACTCTCGACTCTCGATGCCACCGAATGATCGTCTCCATTTCGCTCGGCAACTTTATAGAGCCTATTTTCACGAGTGTCCGTTGATCAAAGTATGTAGTACGAATGCATAAAAGTTAGCTCGAATAATGTGGGCTTATCGAGAACGAAGAGGTACGAGTGGTGTTATAGTAACAGCGTAGTAACATCTCGTTGTCCCGATTTTGAGTACAAAATACATACGTACACCGCTAAAGATAGAATAGCGAGGCTGAACAGGTATATTATATCGATAGCGAGCATTGTGAGAAGCGTCTCGGAGTGTGTCGTGAGTAGGACGGAAGGAAAACGATGGAAAGGAGGAGAAAGAGGATGAAAGAAAACACGGCCGTACGAAATGTGAGTCAAGGCGAGGCACGGTACATTCGCAGCGGTACCGATTCGTACTCAGCGTTAATACATATGCAACCACAATGCTTTGATGCGGAGCGTTATGTTAACCCCGATATGGCATCACCTGGCGTGGCACGGTTCATAATCGTCTTTGGATTCGCCTAGATCTTATCTCTGCACTACTGCACTGGCTTGCAGTGCAAAACAGATCGCCACGCATGTGTATGCATACCTCGTCAACAACACCACTGCACGTACAGTGAATAATCAGAAGTGCGGTTTGTGCCAGTTATCCATTTTACTGTCGTTATTTTAATGTCCGTATTGTTCTCCAGATTTCATCAATTATTCCATACTTTGATTAAGATTTATTAAAATTCATTTCCAACGATTATAAAAGGTAATATCCTGATTTTCTAATCCATTTTGCATCCACGTACACCTTCAATTTTCCAATCTCCAACTTATCCGTGCTTTTCATCCTCTTTATTCCCCACACTCCGTACTTTGACGGCGATTAATTAAAATTCATTTCCAAACATCACAGAATGCAGTGTCTCGATTTTCAAATTCATTTTTTTTTTCGAAAAATGCTAGATGGAACCTTGTATTGCAAAACATCGTCATTATAACGTAAATCTTCCTGATTTAAATCTCCAAATTATCCGTACTTTATATCCTCTTTATTCTACGAATAATACCATCCGCATTAAACGACAGCCACGTTGGCATAGACGTTAATAGACATGCAAAACCCGCAGAAGTCCACATTGGCGCTGTAAGCTCTCCGATGGTCACGTGCGAAGGTCTCCGGCATACAATTATCAGTTCCTCTAATGCGTATACCTCCGCTGTACCATTGTTTTGCGCTTGGAGCGTGCGGCGCTGCCTCGATAGTACGCCAACGCCTCGGTATTAGGCGCACGCATCGGTAACCAACAGTAACAGTGTCGGTGTCCCTACGTCTCCTGTTGCTGCTGCTTCGACGTGCTTACGTGCGCTGTGCATTCATTTTGGTACATACAAATATATATACATATATATATGTATTATATATATTAGGGTGTGTCATTTTTGGGCAATTTTTTTTTTTCGACTCAGAAACAGGTTGTATACTTTCAGGAAGGTAAAATAAGAAGCCTGTAAAAATTTTAGCTCTTAATATTAATATTTAGATGCGCCTCATCGCGAATTTCTATTTCCCATTTAAATAACATGGGAAAAAAATTTTTTCATGTTTGGAATTTTATACGTTGGCAATGGCATATTGTTCGATGGAACGCAACACATATTTTATAGAGAATCGCACGCTCTACAAAAAAGATGTCTTGCATTTTTTCGATAGACATAGTCATTCTGATGATATTTGAGTTCAAAGTTCAAAATATACGAAAATCCATCTTTTTGTTAATTTTTAACATAAACATAAACATTTTTTTTTACTATTAATGGAAATAACGAAAGATATTTTTCGTGAGTATTTTGTCGATTTTTTTTGTAACTATTTATGATAAGTATCAGCCCATTAGAACCAGTTTCGTGACAGAAGACAGGTCTCTACAGCATTGAACAATTCACCAATAAATATTAATTAATCATGGATGAGACAATTTTCATGGTAAATTTAATAATTTACATAAAAGTTGATTGAAGATTCTCAATAGAGTCAATAGTTTCGCTATAATATTAACAAAAAGATGAATTTTCGTATATTTTGAACTTTGAACTCAAATACTATCAGAATTGCTATGTCTATCGAAAAAATGCAAGACATCTTTTTTGTAGAGCGTGCGATTCTCTATAAAATATGTTATGCGTTCCATCGAACAATATGCCATTGCCAACGTATAAAATTCCAAACATGAAAAAAATTTTTTCCCATGTTATTTAAATGGGAAATAGAAATTCGCGATGAGGCGCATCTAAATATTAATATTAAGAGCTAAAATTTTTACAGGCTTCTTATTTTACCTTCCTGAAAGTATACAACCTGTTTCTGAGTCGAAAAAAAAAAATTGCCCAAAAATGACACACCCTAATATATATATGTACATTAGGGTGTGTCATTTTTGGACAATTTTTTTTTTTCGACTCAGAAACAGGTTGTATACTTTCAGGAAGGTAAATTAAGAAGCCTGTAAAAATTTTAGCTCTTAATATTAATATTTAGATGCGCCTCATCGCGAATTTCTATTTCCCATTTAAATAACATGGGAAAAAAATTTTTTCATGTTTGGAATTTTATACGTTGGCAATGGCATATTGTTCGATGGAACGCAACACATATTTTATAGAGAATCGCACGCTCTACAAAAAGGATGTCTTGCATTTTTTCGATAGACATAGTCATTCTGATGATATTTGAGTTCAAAGTTCAAAATATACGAAAATTCATCTTTTTGTTAATTTTTAACATAAACATAAACATTTTTTTTTTTACTATTAATGGAAATAACGAAAGATATTTTTCGTGAGTATTTTGTCGATTTTTTTTGTAACTATTTATGATAAGTATCAGCCCATTAGAACCAGTTTCGTGACAGAAGACAGGTCTCTACAGCATTGAACAATTCACCAATAAATATTAATTAATCATGGATGAGACAATTTTCATGGTAAATTTAATAATTTACATAAAAGTTGATTGAAGATTCTCAATAGAGTCAATAGTTTCGCTATAATATTAACAAAAAGATGAATTTTCGTATATTTTGAACTTTGAACTCAAATATTATCAGAATGGCTATGTCTATCGAAAAAATGCAAGACATCTTTTTTGTAGAGCGTGCGATTCTCTATAAAATATGTTATGCGTTCCATCGAACAATATGCCATTACCAACGTATAAAATTCCAAACATGAAAAAATTTTTTTCCCATGTTATTTAAATGGGAAATAGAAATTCGCGATGAGGCGCATCTAAATATTAATATTAAGAGCTAAAATTTTTACAGGCTTCTTATTTTACCTTCCTGAAAGTATACAACCTGTTTCTGAGTCGAAAAAAAAAAATTGCCCAAAAATGACACACCCTAATGTACATACATATGCATACACAGTGCAACAGCAGCACCGAAGGCACGGGGTGCATATATACATATTCAGTCCCGAGGCATTAGCTTTGGTTAGCAATTAGGCTGATGCCGGCGATTTCAAAGGACGTTGGAGCTCGAAAACCTCTCTCCGCTTGTGTCAATCGCATTTGAGGATCCTTTTTCGCGCTTCACTGGCCTCCTCACTAATCCCGCTTCTCCTCTCCTCGTGGAGTTGACGTTATATCGACACGCGAAGCTCGCCAAGCCTCGCACCAAAGCTTCCGCTACTTTTCCCTCAATCCAATACAAACAGAACCCTTTCACACAACTGTATTGAATATACGATTAATCACAGCAAAGTTGAGCTTTACGCTTGCGTCGAGAGGCTCGAATGCTTCCGCAAGGTTTAATTAGCAGATGTTAATTAAATTTAATTAACGTAATGCAAGCAGCGCAGTGGGTTTAGGCAGTGTTTGCGTTTTTTTTTTTCTTAAATTTATTTATTTTTTTTTCATTGCAGTTATTCGGTATGTGAGCTTCATGGAGCGCAAGGCGAGTTTAGGCTAATTTTCTAATTCCCGGGTATTTGCAAACGGTAAGTTACGGCAACGCGGACGCGCACTTAACGTATTAACCGAGCCGGGATGTAATATACTTCGGTGGCGAGATCGTGTGGGAAAGAGAGGCGTTTCCTAATTGATTTTACGCGAGAAACCACTTACGCAGGTGGCGCATAGTAGAGACTGGAGTAAAGTAGATAAAATTAGAATGCCATTAGCAGTGCGAGAGTACAAGACCTGCGAGACCGAGCATCACGTACGAAATCCATCCGGCAGAAAAAAGGAACTAGGCCTTTCTGTCTACTGACCATCAGGATGGGCACTGAAGGGTCCCAGGGGCGTTTCTTTTGTGCGTTCAAGCACGGGTAGAGACAAAACACATTTTTCCTGTTTTTTTTCTTCGCCCCAGAAAAACAGAGACACGAATCAGGTAAGTGGGAACTGCTGGGAACCGAATATCAATCAGACGCTTAACGTTGCTCGTTAAATGCTATTTTACGTCTTTGTCTCTAACCGTACACAAAGTTTTCGCTCGGAAACAATGTAACGACAGCTATTGTCAATTACTCAGAATAATTTGATAGAACAATGAAAATTAATTAAATAAATCGAAGCTCATTTATATTTTCATGCGGTTAAATCAATCAATTCAATGTCACGATCAAATGCTACGTGTCAAGCTTTTCCGAGATACTTCAAGATCTACATTCGACAATTCCGTTGGATACTTCCGCAATCGATTAGGACGCTAGGCCGTAAACGGAGATAACACAGCTGTCAACCAGGAAGAGCAAGAGAGTGATCTCACGTGCGCAGAAATCAGCTAGCCGTCAGCCTTGACCTTCGATCGGGCTCATGAAAATGCCGCAAATCCCTGGAATAAAATGGTCAACCTCGAATACTCGCGGTATTACGAATCGCGACACGGCGAACTTGTCTTCCGGTCCGGTTTCAGAAAATCCAATCGAGCCGTTCGGCAGAGAGTTACACGTTCCGTACAGTCGTTCAGTTGTAGTACGTCTGTCCAGCTGTACATAAAATACAGAAGCTGGGATACGGGCGAACGATAAAACTCCGAGGACATCATTGCGTGTCTCGTGTGTAACGTACAGACATACATAAATATATACTGCACATGGACATGTACATATATATATATATATGGTTGCCGGGTGATTCGTCCATGACGCGGATACACACACGCAACCTATAATAACTCAAGAGCCGTGCAGCTGTGGAGTAAAAGCATCGATTGTAAATCGAGAGCAGTTCTGGTTAATCGGTGAGAAAACTCGTTTTCTCAGTCCACCGTCGCTCTCGTGACTCTCGATGATCGTTCGTAAAAGTGACGGGGGTATATCTCGCACCAAGATAATAACACATTATCCCTATCTATAATACATATCCGGGGATATGTTATTAAATTGTAATCGTGGATTATCGAAAGTCAGATTGTTGGCTCTCGGTGAGTTTCATGTTACGTACGTATGAAGCAAGACGAACAAGTATTGATAATTGTTGTTGCGAGCATATATATATAGGTATATCTTTCAATGGTTTTATGGCTTTTTGATGAACGTTGCTAACACTAAGTGCTCTGTACGATACATTGGAGCCAAGTTTAAACTGTAGTACTTTGTGATACTTGCGCGAAAAAGCGGACTTTTCGACGAAGGTTGAGAAATTAGCTGCACGAAACATCAACGAGTGCCGCTTTTTTCAACATTGCCATGATTTTAGCCAATTCCATTCCACGATGTTATTACCATGAAAAGCAACGCTTTTTATGCACGTGTTGAAAAAATTATACAGTTTTGCTTTAAAAAGGAATTTTCCATCGATATGATTACAGGACCGTGGGTATCATTGATTTTTTCAATCTTCTTTCATTTCTCCTAGTGGAAGCATTGTTTTTATTGCGGAAAATATTATAGAATCGTTTGGTCGTCACAAACGAGTGATTCGATTGTTATGGGCATTTAATGATATCCATTTTTCAAATAAAGTCTTGCAATTAGCATATTTAAGATGTATGATGTTAAAATAACGTTGCAACAACGCTGCCCAATTCATGATTTTTTTTTTTTTTCCAAGGTGGTTTTACAAAACATTGTTCTGTCCAAATTGATTATGATGATTCGTCATAATTTTTGAGAGGTACAAAAAAAACGTTCAACAATGTGCCGTTGCTTTGAGACGGAAATTTCCATCCCGTAGATTTTAGAATCTCAACCGTGATTTATCTTTTTTTTTTTTTCTTCTTGTTCGCTCGGTGTAGTCGATCTTTCATGTAGCTGCTGCCTACTTACGTCCGCGATCCACATTGTCACGCAGCACGTTCTTGCTTTTATGTACACGACGTTCGTACCCGTACGCACAATTGCTCTGTACGATTGCGGTGTGGAGAAACACATAGGTGCCGGGAGCGGAGTCGCCGAAGGCCACTATGCCGAGTTGAGATGCAGGCCTGCCTCTCGGCGTGACCTTAAGTCTCTCACTTCCGTCAGCTGCAGGCTAATGGCGAATAATATATAATAATACGTAAGTTTCATGCCTCGCTACATATATAGCAGTATTTCTTGAGTTCTCGTGTGTCGTGTAACTCGTTCGAGGGTTAGTCTGTGTGGACGCAATATAAATGCCCCCTTCGACCCTCACTCGACCAGCTAGGCAGGCGTTCAATGAGAAAAACGAATAAAGAAAAAAAAGAGAGAGAGAAAAAGGTAAAAATGAAAAAGGAAATGGGGGGAATTCCTTATTGGGACGAATGCCTCACGGGAATCCAATTTACCAAATTGCGGAAAGACTTTAACTACTTTTGTACATTATCCATTTGTTATTATGACGTATGTTCGGAGATATACCGCTCACGTATTTCTCCAAGAGCAGTCATTTATACTTTATTCATGTTTCACTCCCCGCTCTCGTGCCCTTGATTTTACAATCGCGATCTACGTACAATAGACGACGATTAGCCATTTCTCAATGGTTACCTTCACTGCTTATGATAATACGTGAGAATATCCGAGGATCTCATCGCTTCTAAGAAGAAAGCATAGCCCTGTGTGTATAAATTGACTTTCGAAAAATCGCCCGATGATATATCGAAGCCTATAGCAAATTCAATACGTGATTTTCTTTTGTTACATGATCTGCCGTTAATTATTTTCAAATGGCCACTTTAAAATGTAATAAGAGCGGAAATTCTTTAATCTCCTGTTCGCACATTTGAAAAAATCCCCTAAATCGAATCGAAAAAACACAATAACCTTCAATATGAAAAAGATATTCCCAGATGACATATATCAAGGAATAGAAATGAAACCTTCGAGCAAATCTTAAATCGGTAATTCTAACAATTTACGCCGAATCAATGTACTTTGAGGAGAAAAGAAATATTTTTATAACAGATTTCAAGGAAAAATAAGGTTGCTGGAATAATAATGCTGCTGGAAGTCTGCTGGAAAATTCCAAGTGGAGAAAGCTCAGTGACCACTGAAGATTCCCCCTTAAGAAATACTTAATAACATTACAAATTAGAGGAATCGATAACACCGAAAAAAAGTGTCGCGTACGGTTGAAGGGAAACGTCGTGCGTGATTAGCCAGCGGGATGTCTGATCTCTTCGTCGGCGCCAATCGATATGCTTCTCTCGAGCATCAAATGTCCAAGGATTGCCTTGCCTCGTGGGATTTGCGAGACATGCAAGTACACGTGCTCTTGAAAGGCCGTTTCCTCCTATGTTGTTCGCTATTTAATGCACACATCCGTGAGCATTAGTTTCCTAGTTAGCGCTTAGCGTATTGCGCGTACCATCGAACATCATCTCATCCCGGAAGCAGGACGATTAGCCTCATACACTGTTAGAAATTTTTCTATGAAAAGTATTTGAAGTTTTTTTGCGGACACGCGTGTATCAAATTTCACATACAAATATTAATGGATATTAATTAATATGAATGATTTAATGAAATTTAATATTCCGCAACTGCAAAATAACTTTCAATATACACATTAATTTTTTGAAATATATTTATCGGTGTAGATATAAGTCACATATTCTCGTTGACTGTAAGCGAACTCGTGCATGTTCCATGAAAACACGGAATCGTCATTTCGCATAGTGGAACGCGTTGGCGCATCTAAAACGTGAGAAAGCACCTCGGGAAAATAGAATTTATCGGCGTATTCGCAGCGCCGGTGGCGGATATGTCGGAGCATCGCTCAACTCACGGTCGATTTAACCGCTCCGCCTGTTTCTCGTTTGCCGACACGTTCTCTACATCTCTATATTTTCTCTCTCTCTCTTTATTTCTCGTTTCGTCTAGTTCTTCGACAATTTTTTTTGACTCGCTTAGCGCCACCATGAATACAAAAAAACTACACGAAAGAAAAAATGAAAAACTTCCATGTAATACACTGTGTTGAGATAGAGCGCCTCGTTTTGTTACGTCAAAACAAATTGTTCCGGTTTCAAGTACCTAGTACATTCTAATAATTCTCAAAGCGAAGATAATTTTCCAAAAGGCTGTCGACAAGACGCAATCATCAACATTGACTATTCACCACAAATCTGTTACAAAAAGTAATGTTATTCTTTCCAAAAATCAAAATTTAGGATATTATTCTAACGAAATTCTACCGTTTGCCAAATTTTGTTCCAGAATTTTCATATCTTGGCATTTTTTTTGTAAAGCGAAATTAGATTATCGAAAGTAAGTGACATGAAATTGAAAAGAACTATCGATTTCTGTTTAGCATTGTTATATCCGAAAAATGTATAGTTTATATATTATTGTTTAGTACAGCACTTGGAAGGCAAATCAATATTGTTTAGTTAAAGTGTCTACTCGGCACCGTTTTTAGCATCATTATGAAATTATAATGCAGTGCTCTAAGAAATACTGTAAGCCACTTTCGCCAAAGCACTAAAATCAGGA
Source organism: Clistopyga incitator (assembly GCA_947507545.1). Taxonomy (NCBI): domain Eukaryota; kingdom Metazoa; phylum Arthropoda; class Insecta; order Hymenoptera; family Ichneumonidae; genus Clistopyga; species Clistopyga incitator. The sequence goes on along the minus strand of OX382178.1, from coordinate 10,150,511 downwards.
TTAGTAAAACGGGCGTTTAGTAAAACTCGGTCGCGTACGTATCGATTTTGCGTAATTCACCTCGTATATTTAAAAAAAATTTCCTCTGACAGGACGAAATGTACGCTAATCACCGCCCGGCCGACGATTTTAGCATTTTTGCTGCAGTCGTTTCATTGCCGTATTGCATACCGCTACTTATTAATTTCTTTCATAACGAATATTATGCCAATTATCACGTCAAATGCCTCATTCATAATAGAATATACAAATTATTTATTATTAGAACGAAGAAAAAAAAAACCCTTTGCATTAAGTAACTGTTTTCGAAAAACATGCTGAAACGTAAAATAAAAAATAAGAGGTAAGTGGAAAAAAAGTGGATATAGCTTTCTGATTAATTTGTATTCCGAGGCATTTTTAATCAAACTTCGACGACAAAACTGATCGTCTTGTCTGACAAAGTATCAGCGTTTATTCAAGTAGGAACATATTTCAATCGAATAAATAAACAGATTGATGTTAAAAGTGATAGGATGCATTATAATTATTAATTAGGTACTAGAGAAATTCAAGGAAGCTCGCGTTCGCTTTCCGAATGAAGATGCGACGGTGCTCGGTGAGTTCCCGGAGCTCCGGAAACGTAAAAGACTTATCGCGATTACCGCGAAATTATCAAGAGGAGCGCGACACCGAGTCTCGCGAATGAGAGATAAAGACAGCCGAAGATCTAAGCAAGTGTGAGCAAGTGCACGTAACGCGCCGGGGGGCAGAGAGTCGAGTATTAACTGTTGCTACATTATACAGTACACACTCCTACTACTACGACTACTACTACGGTTTTCTCTACCCGCCAGGAAGTCGTAACTCGTTTGTGCGCCACGGAGCAATGATTTATCGGCACTGTGCGTGGTAAGTGCGGGCTAGCTGGGAAAATAAAAGAGAAAAAAAAAAAAGCGAAAGAAAGAATGAGAGGAGAAGCAGCGAACGACAGCGTGAGTGTATACAGTGAGAAAGAGGTAGAGAGGAGAGAGAGAGAGAGAAAATAAATAAATAAGTACAACAACAAAAAAAAAAGCAATCTCGTGGAGTTGGACACTTGGGCAGTGCGCGAGGTGGTCGATGTGTAAGAAATTGGCAGCCGGCCTTGTTTACTCTCTTTCTCTGTCGCTCTTTCTCACTTCATTCGGCTCTCTAATCGCCAGAACTCTCGCACGTTCACCAAACCTGCTCGCGTAACAACGTTGCCCGTTGTAACCTTGAAAGTGCGAATCGTTTGTCTTTCGTCTTGTCGCCGATGCTCCTGCCGCGTGCGTGAAGAGTAATAGCTTTTTCTGTTATACATATACAACTTTATAGTATGAGGATATATATATATATATATATGTGTTATACTAAAGTTCCATCCGTGTAATAATACGTTAATAACGCAGCCGGTACCTGCGAACTTACGAGTTAGTTAAAGCGCTTTATTTCCGTCGAACAATTTGAATCTAGATTTACTCGCCTACAAGAACAATTGGCAACGTTTGTAATTTCTCATTATCGTGTTTCACTTAGGAGTGAGTATTTTTTTGAGCGCGAGAGCTGTTTTTAGTTTTTATTGGGTAACTTGAAATATAAATGCAAGATAAGTCTTTCGAATCACTGCAACTTAATTCCCTTCGTAAAAATAGTAGGAACAACGTATTAAAAAAATTTTACTTTTTTTTTCAAACTCATTGGTGGGAATAAAATGTGTGTGTGGCTCTAATCTAATTTATATTTATTCCGACGCTTGCATTGAATTAGAACAATTTGTCTGTCGCTCGCGACACGCGTGAACGCCGAGGCAGAGAGAGAGAGAAAGAGAGAGAGAGAGATAGAAAAGTTAATTTTGCGGAAGAGTCTAGTTGCGCAGCGTCTATATGTTGAAGAGAGCTGCAGAGTTGGGACCTTGAATTTACGAATGACTTCGCGGCCTCGAATAGTTTATTCCTGGTTAGCGTACCATCGTCTTCTGAATATAGAAACCGTGTGTCTCCACGATGTTCTTTTTCTTTTTCTTTCTATACTCGCCGCCTCTCCATCTCTCTCACACTCGGCACCATTTAAAAAAAAAAAAAACGTTGTGATACGAATGGAAGAATCTAGTGTTCCACTGTCAGTTGCACAAAGGCACGAATTATAAAAAATTGCAATGGATACATCATCAGCGATCTCATCTCGCGAAGGCAAAACGCTTCTGAACGTTCCCTAATCGATGACCATTCTCATTCACGCGTGTCGCTAAACCATTCTCATTAATCGTTTCTGCGAGAGGCTTCGCAGGCAAATTTCCATACGTCATCCACGATCTCGTGGGTCATCAAAACTGTAATCAACACCACCCATCAATCTATCCCACACCTTCGAACTTCGTAGAAAAATGATGATGATGATGATGATGATGATGATAATAATAATAGTAACCAGCGACCACTTCATCTCTACAAAAACTAGCCCGTTATAAATCGCGCCTTTCAATATGACTGAATTTGAAAATGAATTGCATGCAGAGTTAAATATCTTCTCTTACGCAGCTGACGTATAATAATCATCAGGGAGGAAGAGGAAGTGCGATGCTTAAGCGTAACACCATGCATGCGTTGCTGACCTAGTTTTCCGCCAACATAATGCAAACTTCACTGACCGATATCGAATTCTCGTTAAAATTTTTTTTAAATTACCGATACCGGGATTATTATCAAAATTACTGGTACAGGGATTTTTACCTAAATTACTAATACAGAAATTTCCATCAGTTCCAGATTTATAACAAGAATTACCAACATTAACAATGCGGTAATCTTAAACAAAATGATTTACATTAAAAAGTACCAAAGCTACAACAACAGAAATTTTCGTCAGACGCTTTTGTTTCTGGGTAGTATTGGAAAAATGTTAATGAGATAACTCCTTGGTCAGTGCGTAAGGCACACTGATTCATCAGCATCCACAGCCTGCAAGTTTTAAATTCATTTTCAAAAAGGTCGACATTTTTTCAAATGTCTCACAACAAGTGTATTTTGATAGACGTATCAGTGTGAAGAAAGTTATGAGAAGAAGGACGAGGAATAGGATCGAGAAAGGGCAATTGCAGGTAATATATACTGCATTTGTTGTAAAAGCAGTGTGTCGAGGCGAGAGCGACCAGAAGCTGGATGAAAAGGAGAGTCTCGCGTTACGCGTGTGATACACGACACGCCGAACACGTTTGCACTGCATATATGTAGCAGCACCAGCCGATGGATGGAAAGCCGGCTTGCCTCTCCACATATATAGGTCTACTGTTGCTATACGCTACACCATCAACCACATGTCGCATATATATATTCATATACATATATATATATATATATATATATACACACGTGTATGGGCGCTCACGTACCGCGAAGGATAATTCAGGCGCAGTGGAAAAATCGACGATTACGAATTCAAGGCCTCGACCGAGAGCGATTAGACGGTATTACCACTACACCATACCAACGTCCTCCACCATACCGCAACACGTTTAAAAGTGCACCAATGCCTGCATCCGAGCAAACACGATACGTGTTCAATTTCAAGACTAGATAGACCGAAGATTCTGTAGCGACACAGCTGAGAGCTTCTATCCCGCATTATGCTTGGTCAATATATGAGATAGCGGTGGTCGATACGTGTTTACGTCCCGCAGATATGACACTCTGTCGTGCAAGACGCGAGAGTTCTTGTTGCAACTTCGCAGAAGGTTTGCTCGATTATTAGAACAGAAACCGATCCGTAAGATTGAATTATGCGATTGGGGCGCAGTAAGAAGAAAGAAATATTTATCGAAAGTGCATTTACAAAAAACAATTCTTTTACTATCGAAATATAATTGTATTAGTTTTGACGTAATTTAGTCACTTAAAAAGTAAAAAATCACGATAAGTTGACGTGTTCTTTTTATTGAATCCATTTTTTTACACAACTTCCACGACGTTATTTGAGTTTAACAGAGGTGCATGTCCAAGAACGTTGGAATGGAACTGAACAATGCGTAATGCCAATGACTGAACGTCGTATAATGACTCGAAGGTCCAATCACTATAACATTCGAGTCATTATACCAGCCGAAGAAGATCGCCGCGCAGGTAGCAGAGCAAAGCGGTATCGAACCGTGACTGAGCTAGCGAAAACTCGCTCGTAGACTTCCATATACCGAGCAGTCGGTGCCTTTAAGAGGATCTTGTCTTGGTTCGTATGTGTATGCTGCACTGGGAGGAGTCCTCGTTTTTTCTCCGGAGAAACGATCCACTAAACATATGTTCCGACGGCCATCCATATATATATATATATATATGTCTAGTCGCGGAACTTCTGTTTCATATTCCCTTTTCGATCATTTTGCGCCGCAAGTTTTAAAATCGGATATGCCTTATTATTAAATATATTTATCACCGGACATTGGATATTCTAAAAAAACGTATTTTCTCGTAGATTTATTTTTCTTTTGTAACTAGACAACGTTAACTGCAGAGAAAAGTGGATAAAAGCGTTTTCAGTATTCTCGTGTGGATTAATTTTGCACATTTTAATTACACAGCGTCAGCTCGAAATGAAAGGGGGAGGTAAGTGTATTTCATGGATTTTCGTTTAGATTCATTTTTCATGGTAAAGTGTGTAGCGAGGACTTTTCTTGTGAATTAATATTTAACTTGTTTTCGCCTATGCAGCGGCAACTCGTAAAAGCAAATGAAATGGGCCGCGTTAGTTTGCTTCGGAGGAGGAGAGCGAGGTTTGCAATTCTACTGTACTCGTGTTACGTATTGTCGAAAGGCTCTCGAGTGGCGCGGAGGACACCAGAAGAACATGCGCTCCCTTGTCGGGCGTATTTTTTAGCGACCCGAACCACGAGACTGGTGCGACGAGAGAACCAAGTCGGCGGCGCGTTCCTAGCCTAAATAAAAGATAAGCGGTGGATTTTATGGGCGCGTGGTTCGGCCGGAGCGAACCGAGCTGGAATAAGGTCCACTCGTTGCTCGCTCGCGGCCACCCGCGACCGAACGAGTTTCTTTTCGGGCTGTTTCGCTTTGGTCCCTCGGAGCGGTGCAGTTATTGGCTGCGCAAACCTCTCCCGGTCTCAATGGATGCTGGCTTATCTTTATCTCTGTCCGTGCAATAAGTTTCGCCAGCCAATGAATCGTGAATGGTCAACGACTGTGCCAACCCGTCACCCTATCACCGTGATTAAGTTTCGACCTTTGGAAAAAAAAGAGGCTCTGAGATATTCGGCGGCCCCGTCGTTTCAATACCGCGTGCTGTGTCCTCGCGGGTCCTACATTTATCACCGGGAATTTCATTCAATTTTTACAACAGCCACCACCTCTCGCTTCCAACATCCAAACGGCGTACTATATTCCAAACGTAGTATATATGGAATATTTTCTGCCATAATAAACGGCCGCCTCGTGATATGAAATTTACGCTTGACATTATTTATGTCCAAATGTGGAAAATAAATTGGACCTAATCATTGACACCGAAGGCATAAAGTAATAGTTTTCCCGTTGGGAGAAAGTTCTGATAGCGAAAACTATTTATTACTATTTCAATTTAACTGTCATTTTTAACTCAGTTATTTCACTAGTGAAAACAGAATAGCAGATTTTTTTTTTCTTTCCATGTGTGGGAACGTGGCGATAATGGAACTGCGGTTTATAAGCAACCATGTTTTATGTATTATTACGTATTTAAAAATATCGTTTATACAAAGGCCCTTTTTCATGGACTATTTTCCCGATAAACCTTTTTTTACCCTTGACCATTTTTTTTTCTCTCTTTCTCTAGATCCCTCATAATGCACTAATGAATCTATCGTCTTCTTCATACGCCGACGTCAAAAGAACCGCCATTATTTAGTGATCAACGTCTCACTAATACTACGCAACCCTCCACGCACACGATGGCATCCGAGTAGCTTCACTTTCTTCCATGATACTCTGATACTGTGTGGATTATGCGTAGGAGAGAGTTCCATCTTGGGGTCGATAATCTCACGTCGGTTTTCACGAGGTGTTCCCGTGGGAACTATCGAAACTTAGCCTCGGGAAAACCCAGCTTCCCGAGATCAGCTCCTGTATCCTCTATGTCTACGCAAACGTTCATCAATTGTATACATATATATAATTATATACATATATATATAATATCGATACGCAATGGAGACTCGTGAAGAACGATGTTCCACTCGGAGAAATCTTAACACTACAGTGGCGAATATATTAATTTTTAGTCGAGCCAACTATTATCATAGTTCTAGTAACTTTTTGATAGTTGTGATAAATATTAAAAAAATTGTTGCGTGAATTAAAAATAAATAATTGTCACTGATACCATGATACCATGATTTTCTCTCTATTTACTTATCGGAATATACCAAGAGCGTTTACCAGCCGATGACACGCTTCGATGATGTACCGTATTATATATATATATGTGTATCTACAACATATATATACCTATATCATGAACTCTGCGCGCAGTGCACGAGCAGTCGCTGCACTGTGCAATGAGCGAGTGAGAGTATATATATATATTTCTCGCTCTTTCTCGTTCTCTTGGGCTACTGGTTGTGGTGTCGTGTTCCCGTCTCCCGGCCAGCGCAATAACGAGGGTAAACGACAACGGAAGAGTCCCCCTCTTAGCCCCCACAGTCACTTCTCCAGTTTCCTCAAGCGCACAGGGAAATCTCTGCAATTTCGAGAGTTTAGTCACTCGTACCTCTAACTGACTGACTCTAATACGTGTACTTGGAGCCTCAACCGTTGAAACGGTTCTCTACCGACTTGTAATAAGATACGGATTGTATCTCATACGCTAGATTTTAAGCAAAACAGTTGTACACCTATATATGGCGTAATTCACGTTAAATAGTAATAATTTTCCTTACCTACATGTGTTTTTTTTTTTTCTTTTCAGGAAACTGATTCGAAAGCAATAATGCCGCAAAAGTGTTAATAAATAATTGATCAAAATATTGGTAATGTACGAAAATGTAATTACATAAAGCATTGTATATTCGATATATGCAAGTATATATTTTTGCGTAATGTAGAACGTAGCTGATTTACGGTGTGATTTTTTTTTTTTGCTTGTATGCTATGATAATAGAAACCGCGGGGTTGGCCGAACGATGACGTGTGTTATGCAATTATTGATGCACATAGGCTGTGGGGCACCCCTTGTGCTCCTGCACCAAGCTGCTGTTGCAGCAAGGGCATCGCAATTCCGATCTATCCGAACGCTCGCGTTTGCGTCCGATTTGCGTTGCTTATTAGACGGCGGTGTATGCTAATACCGTAACAACGGTGCGGATTATACTTTTAAATCACGACGAGAAGAGCACCGGTCGACGTACCGGGATATGTATACCGCGGCGTGCTGCTCCTGCCTGCCCGACGTTGTTATTATGCTATATTTGCTCCACGTATATCTTCGTCGATTATTGTGATATGACCCTGAAGGAAGGACGACCTCAGCATAGAAAATCATCCCACAAGTTGTCATTGCTACAAAACTGTAACTATTTTTTATTTCGTATTATAAATTACTTAAGAAAATCCATAACTCAATCCTGAGAACCAAAAGAAAAAATGTATTTTACATTAATGACACCATAAAGGAAACGAAAAAAAAGATAATAATAAATCGATAAGCATTATTTATGCATTTTAGTTCTAAAAACCGTTTCTACCCTATTTGTAACAAAATTTTTATAGATATTAATATCGTGTTGAAAAAAAAAAAAAATTAAGTTACACAACAACTTTTCAATTCGGAGAGTAATGGAATGGTTTCGACAACTCAGTATATAACTCATATGCTTATTTATCTTGAGGGTATCGAAAATACGTGAATTTTTTCCATGAGGGACAAGTGAGTCTCGAGATGTTGTAGAGATGTAGCAAAATGGTCAGCGAAGCTGTGTATATGATCAATGCACACGAGGCAAGGTTTTAACGTGGCAGAGCCAGCCGCAATGTCCTTGGTCAATGCGGGTGCAAGTCGGGTACTCATTTAGTGCCGTCTGGAAAAAGTGGCTTCGGAATCACTGGAAGATATGACTATAGGACATGAAGGATCGAGCGAGAAAGAGAGAGAGAGGTTAAGAGCAGGTGAGTGGGAGGCTCGGGGTTCGTCCGAGGCTATAGATTATCTCGAGCGATGCAAAAATCACAGCCGCCACGCTCTGAGATCACATCTGATACGTGCCTTCTCGCGCAGAGTGTTGCGGCGCGGCGTCAGAACGAGCGGTACGCAGAGAGATCGTGGGAAAAGTTCGTGGACGATTGCGACTCGTTTCGCGTCTGCGATCATACTGGCAAACCCACACACACATATACACACACGTCGCTCGTTTCTAATTCCATCTATATACAGTTTCGCCTCGCCTCTCACATCACTGCATTTTCCAATAATATCGCGTGCGTTTCTTGTATAATACTTGGATGCAAGAAATTGACGACGCTTGGGACGTGTATCGTCGGCTCTTAATCCCCGTCAATTACCTCAGCCTTTGCAAATCTACGAGCAGCAAATTAAATACAACAAAAAAGCTGATGATTAATTTATTTATTTTTGATCAAGCGTTTTCCGCAATAAACGGGAAATTCATTGCCGTCATTACACCGAATGATCGTTGATCAAAGGTGTAAAAAGAATGACGAGAATAAAGTGCGGTATACACGGTGATTTGAATGAAAAATCGAAAGGTGTATACACAAAAAATCGATATATGTACATGCACAATTTTTTTTCCAAAATAAAGGCGGATTATAATTAACGAAATAATGAAGTGAAATTGACGTCAATCGCGGCGAGTTTATTGGCTCTTAAATCACGCAAAATGCCGAAGCAAATCTCCGAGGAACAGTTTAAACACAAGAAAATTTTATGATTTGATTATTTACGATTTTCACAATAACCGAGAAATTGTTTACCGCCGTTAAAATCAAATAGTCGCCAGTTGGATATAATAAAGTGACGGAACTGAATTGCGAAAGACAACGCGAATGAGAGAAACTACCGGAGACAGTGAATGGCGGCTATGAAAAAGTGAACGAGGAGAATGAAAAACGCGTTATGAAAAATATAAAGCGCGGAACGTGATGATCTACTAAACTCGGCGCTAAGTACAATGTAATGACCTGGGTATTTGCGCGCGAGCGGTGCTTTGACCGCTCGGCGCGAGCAGATCGAGGCTCGAGATTAAGAGTTACGGATGAAGAACGGAAAACGTCGTCACGCGCCGTCCCCGTTTGGTGCACAATTATATCGACCACGAGAGAAAAATGCTTCACTAAGAGACTTGTAATCTCGAAATTGAATATAATAAAAATTTAATATATTTCGGATCTTTTAGAGAATTCATATTGAGAAAGATTCAAAATTTTCGAATTTTTCTTCCAAAATGATTTTTTTTTCCAATTCAGGTAAAAAAATGACCGTTGTTTTTATCAAAACTCTCCGAGCAAAATACACAATAATATTCTTTATTAATGTGGGTAAACTGAATAAAGCAAAAAAAAAAGCGACTCATAAAATTTGACAAACGTTCGAAGAAAGAACTTCATTTGAAAAAAAAAAAGATTCAGATATATTTCTAATCACGTTTTTACAGGCCATCAAGCATATTTTTTTACCAATAAACTAAATTCATACTCGGGGTCAAAATTCGAAAGTTGCTTTTTTAATTTTAAGCACAAGCGCCTACTTGAGGGAAGAGAGGAGGAAATAGTGTAAGCAGAGACGAGAAAAGGAGGAAGAAATAGGAAAGAACGTGACAACCTGATGAACGTATGGCCGAGGGTAAGTGCGTTGAGATATAAACAGCAAAGATACACACGTAGCTATATATTTATACGTAGGTTTAAAACCCAACGAGTTGTCCTTATTGTATATATGTACACATATATATATATGTATATATACATATATAAGCACACGCACAGAGAGAGTGCACCGAGATGCAAAGTAGCCAGAGAGGAATAATATTGCGGGGCTGCAGGAGCGCAAGCAGTCCGAGCGCAAAGTTATCGTTCCGGCTGGCCACTAAATATCGTATATTGCATCGTACGATATATAACGCAGTCAAGTAGACAACCGAGGAGCCGTGGAGGCGCACCGCGAGCAAACGTGCCTGTCTAAAAGTCGTGTGCGCCAGGGTAAACGCAAATCCACGCGCCTCTCTACTCGTATATGCTACACTGGCTTTGCTGTGTGTATACACACGCGCGAGAGATATCGCGGAAATATATATGAAGTATTTCATACAAAATTAACTTCGGTCCGACCCTCAACATCCTTGATTGCGGCAACGATTTTTTACATTATCTTTTCAACTCTAAAAATGACTTGGATTGAAAGAAAATTTAGTTAATTAGTAGAACATTGAAGAATCAAAGAAATTCCGTTGTCAATAAATATTTTTGAATCACGATTAAAAGTTGCGGAATTTTGCGACTGTTAGTTAACCTCATCAACAAAATCCTGAATCAAGCAACAGTTGACTTATTTATGCTTCGATAAATAATGGAAATTTTTTTTTTTTCGCGTTCTGCAAACTAAGGGAATAGAAAATTTTCGATTTTAATACAGGATTTTTTCATATTCCTCTTCGACAAAAATCTAGTTGAATAATGGTGTATTTTTAGGTTTATAAAAATGAAACAATATATTGTTGAGGGACGGTGGGAAGGTCGAGGGTCAGATTGAGGTAAATTCGAGGTGGAATGGCCCATACACGTGTATGCAAGCGCGTGGAGACGGTGCGCAGTGCGAGGACGGTGAGTTTGCAATTCTGCGTGCGAGAGAGAGTGCAATAGCGTGGGCGTGTGATGCGTGCAGTCCTGCTGTCTACTCTGCTGCGCGATACGATACCAGCCGCGCTGCGCTGATCGTTTCTATAGCTATGAGACTGAGCAGGCGCGGCTGCAGGGGGGAGCGTATTCTTGTCGGCGGAAACGAGCATTAATTTTTTTTCCCCTTTTTCAATCTTATTTTTCTCATTTTTATCGTAAATTATTCCGCGCCTTGGCTCGGTAACAATATAGACGATGCTAAAGCGCACACGAGTTCGTAAAGATGGGAGTATTTTTTTGTATATACAATGTTGGGCTCTTAGGGTAAGCGTGAATAGTGAAAATTGCCAAGGGGCCTCCATATCCAGGAGAATTGTATGCAAATGAGAGTGTTTTTTTTAATTTGCCTAGGCCTGCGGATGACTGCCTTTTATTTGTATTACAATGTGTTGCAGGTTCTTTGCGAATGTAAGCTCCTCGAATCTGTACGAGATATTCAAACTTTGAAGCAAAAGGTCAGATAATAATAATATTAAGTTCGAATAAAAAGCAATTATTGGTGTTTTTATTTCCCTAAGTGATTATCGACTACTATGGCTTAAATTGTTGTTTAAAATTCTAAATCAATCGTTCTTTAAATTTATACAGAAATTTCGCAGTCATAACAACTTTAAAACAAAAAAATCATAATGGATTATTGTGCCTAATGAAATATTATACCTGTTGAGAAAAAGAAAAAAAATCTGAATACTTTTTCATTCGAACGATGGCAATCTTTGGTTTTAGGTTACAGGTCGGCGAGAAATAGGGATTTTCCAACTTCCTGGGAACGGTGAGTATCACTTGGCATTATTATTAATTACACCGTGAGCGGATAATTAATTTACCCGGATCGCCAACGTTGCCTGTCCAGCGGCTGACTGGCTGTGGTAGATATTACGCTGGAGCGCCTCTCCTTTCACCGCGTACACAACTAGCATATTCGCACACTGCCGCACCCGACGAAGGCACACACCGATCGAGCGCGATTCCGCGCGGATACACCACGGCGAATTGATTAACGATCGTGATCTCGCTGATCAAGCGGCACTATTACAAGTTTGATTATAAAGAGGACTGAGTCATCCGAAAAATTAAGAAAATAAAAATTGTGTCGCTGATTCAGGCATAAAATGTTCAACAAAGTTGCAACCTGCCCTTGGCAATCACCACAAACTAAGCCATTTTAAATAATTTTGTTTATCCTTCAAAACATATATAGTTCATGTAAAACTCAATTTTTAGATATAATTTAACCGCAATGCGTTTGATAAGATATCGAAATGTATTACATCTTGTAATAAAAACGATGTACACGTTTTATTTTTATTTTATTTTAATATGAATAGGCAGTATACTCAATGGATTAAAGTTCAGGAATTGATTAAATTGCAACTCCTACTCAAATTTCAATTTCCTACTTCAAATTATAACTATACGAGCATAAATATAACGACCGCGTTTTCCGCAATATTGAAAAATCCAACAACAAAAACTGTATCCCGAATAAATGGACCTAGAAACTATTTCAAAAACACGAAGAATAGCAAGCGACAAATCGAGTGACCTTAACGTGTCATTCATCGGGACGTTCGTGTGGCGGCGAATGTTGCGAGCGAGGTAAACAGCGAAGCCGAAGAGTTCGGTGACACCCCAACGTTATTTCCGTATCCCGTGTGGCGTGGAAAAAGAAAATAACGTTAGTACATTGTTCCAAGAGAATCGGAGACGGAAGAGCGAAAGAGACGGAGATAAAAAACGTTGAAAAATATAGCAGGGCCACAGACAGAGAGAGAGAGAGAGAGAGAGAAAGAGATGGGTGGTAAGATTACACATAGTGATAGAATTATGTGTTAGTGCGTTAGATAAACCGTAACAAAAAAAAAGTCGTTGAGGAGAGAAAAAAAAACCCAACCCCGTTACCGATGAGATGCAAAATAATGCAAGCACGTTGCAGCCAGTGCGCGAACACCGCGTGTGTGCATAAACCGGGAGGAATCGCGTGTACGTACGTCACGCGTCACATCCGCATCCTCGATTACGAAATATCGAAAACCACATCGCTTTTAAAGCCGACGCGGGAACGCGCCGACTGTGAACACGCGTTGGCCCGAACGCGGCGCTGTCATTGTAGCAGCGCGCCGCCAACTAGCCTCGCTTATTTATATATCTACATGCATAATTGTGTACAATCCTTGTATAAACTTTAACGGCTCGAACAGTGCAGTAGCACATTTTGCCCACCGCGGCGCACAATCCAATCGCCATACTTGAAGAAAATATTTTTTACCAAACACACGTGGAATATACATGAAGGGTAAATTTTTGAGAAATGTTGTTATTAGTATATTAATGTTGAAGGATGCATGCTAAAGTGCATAGCTGCAATTCGAGCGTGGAAACAAGTCATTGGAAAAGCCTGCGTTGAATCATGCGCACCTCATCCTGCTTTGGATTTATATTAATGAGACCTACATATACAAGTGTGTATATATATAAATACAAATGTTAAGCAAAAGGAGAAAATATATTCATTAGTTAATTAAGAAGCGATGTTATAAGACAGTTGATTGTACCGCTCGTTGTCGTACAGGATGTTGATTCACCGAGTTCTTGAAGTTTAATAGTGGATTCGTGAAAGGCACGCATCTCATCAATATAAAATAATAAACTGCATGTAAATACAATTCGCAATACCGCGCTGAATGACTTCTTTGTCGTAGAAAAAAAAAAACACGTTCGTGACAAGATTCGCATAATCATCAATACCACTCTAAAGGTTTGAAAAAAAATTGAAATAAGAATAAATACATTATGATTAAACGGGAATTTTATACATGTACTCAATTGATAATTCAAACGCATACGTAATTTTTCTTAGGTTAACATTTTGTCACTATTATTTCATTATCTTTTTTTCAAAATTGTTAATATCATTTCACAAGCTCAACAGATTATTATAAAGGCTCACAATTCCGGCGTACTTTTTCTCGTAACGAAAGTTTTGTTTTTTCCGAAAACACCCTTTAATAAGACAATCCTCGAAGCCTTCGATATATCGATATCAGTATACTGAAGTACAAAACTTCAGGTTATCGAAAAAATATTCATAACATATTTCGCAATAAGAGAGTAGGCGTTGCCGGGATGCAGGGAGCCAAAGAATATGAATAAAAGGAAATCGAAATGAATAATTCCAATTGATTATCCATTGCGAGGGTAATTTCGATATTGAAACGCAGTGTATAATCGAATGAAGAGGAGGAGAGGGAGGAGGAGAACGAAAGAAAAGGAAAAAGAGTGGCATATTATTGGTAGCTCGAACGAACCCATGCACCTATACCCGGAGAACACATAACGGTAGTGGAAAATGGGTGTTCGAGGAATCGATTCGGCGGAGCGAGCAAGCCCGTCGAGCTATTATTTCGCGTGCGTTCTGCTCTCTCGGTGAGATGCGAAAGAAACGAAGAGATCAGCCGAGGAGAGGTGAGCTCGGGCGCAAAAGCATTTCAGAGACGCAGCAGTTCTTCTCTCTTGTCGAATGGCCGTACCCCATTCGGGTTATAAGCCGGAATTATCGAAGGAACGAAACGAGTCGGTCGATCGGCCTCGTTCCGCGCGATTAGCTCCGTTAAGCGCGTACGGACGCGCGGCGCGACTGAAGCTATACATATATTTCTTTGGCGCACTGCGCGTACAAACTGACGAAATAAAGCACAAAATGCACGAGCTCCAGCTGCGATAATACGCCTATTCTATCCCGAATCGACAATGCCTTCAAACAAACAACAGTATACTCTCTGGACCTTGAAATAAACATTATTCTTAAAATAGAACGGGAATATCTTTGTGGTCATCGCAAACGTAATTGTTGGCTTCGAGCAATGGAACAATAAAAGTCCTTTTTATTCTGTTACATTTTTTTTAAAAACACATTTTTTTCTCTCGTGTAATCATTTTTACGAGATTTCAATGGATTTCAAGATTTACTTCACCAAACTTTCAGTACTTTAGAGGTTCAACAAATAGAAACTGTCGAAAAATTATTAATAAAACAATTAAATAGATAATCAATTAATGAAAAGAAAAACGAGTTGTTAATTGAAAAATTAAAATAACCATTTTGTTTATAACTGTTGTTAAAGAATAATGAGTAAGCAATGTAGCTGATGTTTTTTTGTTATCAATCAATTTATTGTATTGCGTAAAAAGTACCTTTAGACTCTTCTGATAAAAAACAAATTTAATGAACCATATATTCGATTTTTTTTTTGCGGGCGTTGGTTATTCCGAGGGCAATGTACTACGTTACTGTTGCTGCACGCTGCATTGTGCGGTAGCGATGGCAGCGGTCAGCTGACCAGCGACATCCTGACCGACTGCGATAGCCGCCGTCTCAAATGTAGGACACGTTATATACGCATACATCTCGCTCGATTGACGCGAGATTCTCGCAAAAACACCTAAAACTCCAATAGAGATAGAAGAGTAAACGTGGGGGTGAAAAACTCGGTCACATAAAAGAGATATTGCTGGCACTCTGTTATGTGATACACTTAGCCGTGCATACGAAGTCAGGAAAATAATAAAACAGAACTGGCCGGCAACAGCTCAGTTGCAACGCGGTGAAAGTGTTTCCCCAGATCGTTAACAAATTAATTCATAAGGAATATGTTATTACATAGATGTGCAGCAATTTCGAAAATGTTATACTAAATTTTATTACGAGACGTGAGACGATAAAATCGTAAAAGCAAAATCGCGCTAAAGGATCAACGCGATTCCTTATTCGCATTTATTTTCAACCTGGCTATGACGTAGTTGCTATAAAAATCAGAAAAATGAAGAAAAAAGAAAAATAACAGTGATAACATATTTCATAAAAGGAAAAGCATAAAGAAGCGCTCAGCGTTGAAAAAAAAATGAAATACAGGCATCGATGATCATAAATACTACATATACTTATGAGTTGTATGGAGGAAGAAATTTTAATCGCCGTGCAGCCACCTTGAAATGCATCCATATTTTGTGGGACGTTTCCCAGCGTTTACTAATACAAGTCATATAGAAATAATCAGATACTGTTATTTTTTATTATCCGGCAAACGGCATTAGCCGTTTATCCGGTTTTACTGATTTAAAAAAAATTATATATATACATACCAAAAGCATTGGGTTTGAATTATTGCGACAATTTTAACACGTAATCTATCACTTGTGTGTTGAATTTATAAAATCTTTTAGTTATTAAGTTTGAAAAATGTTTTTTTAAATCTTTTAAAAATATAAATAATGCCGGAATCGAAGCCACGTTTTCCTTACATCCATTTGTGTAACGCTGTGTAACAAGGGAGAGAAGACAAGATCGTTTGTAATATTGGCCTGAATGACGAAAGCACCGTGGCAGAGTGAATAGTGTGCTGTAATACACTCACTGTTATACACGAGGCACACGCTATATTATAACAGTGGCGGCGGCAGCAGCAGCAACAGCGAGGAACGGTATTACAAAAGTGACAGTGAAATGACGAGCGCGCGGTCGCGGTTTCACTAGCTAAAAGTGATGCAGCAAGCTGCGTGCGCGTTTCGCGTAACAGAGAATAGAGTCCGGGGCGCACGTTGCCTGTGCCTATACGTAGACAGCCTGGCTAGCCGACGGATAGTCACGTCGAGTCTCCCGCGTCATAATAATTATTACTTTATGATACCAGTACTACCGGTGCTCTATTCGCGCTTCGTTGCACCCGGCGAAAAAAAAAAAAATTGCGAAGTAGAGAATCTAACATATTGTTAACCCATTATCATTTTCCACTTTTCCTTAAGACCATAAAGAGCCGAATTTATCGATTTTACCTCCCCACAGAGGAAGTGACAAATTGTGAGAAAAAAATGTACGAAGATTCCACTTGAAATTCTTAATAATGAATTTTAATTAGAATCGTTAAAGATCTTGACCGATCTTGTAACGAAATTGACTTAGAAAATCAAACGAAAGCACTTAGATAAAGCAGAGTGCTTAAAAATACGATTACTTCAATACATTTTGATGAAATTATTTGTCAGTAGTGAAAAATAAGATTACAATTGCTGCGTCTAGCTTTAGCTCAATATCTCAAGGTATTTTAAGACCCTCAACTCACAAGCATTAGCAACATTGGATAAAGCTTTCGAATATTCTGTATAAAAAATTATTTAACTTTATGACGTTTTGGTGCAAAGTTCGAGCTCGATTACTTCACTCGTTCCGAAGATTGATTTTTTATTTTCCTTAATTTATCTGAAATCTCATTTTAAAAATGTCATGAAAATAACTGTGAGGAAGGAATTAAAAAAAAAAAAAGCTGTGCGGAAGATGAATTCGTTAGTCCGTAAAGCGTGAAAATAAAAATTGAAAAACAACTTTGCACACGTGTCTCAAGGGTGAAGTCCAATCGGGCCAATTCGTGGAGATGATAAACCGCTGAGAAAAGAAGCGAGTGAGGAAACACACGTGTCTAACAGGCCGGAGCAATCGCTCACTGGCACACGTTGCACACCAAGCCGGAAGAGCCCATTACGGAATTCTCGTAATTTAAAAAACTTCCAAGGATAGCTCTATGAACGTGGCTCTTAACCATTCGTCTAATCTTCGAGATATAAAAATAACCCGATGGTCTAGTGAGAAGCGTAATTCGTGCTTTCGTTCGAGAACCGAAAGTCGAAGAGAGTTCAAAAATCTGGGCAAGAAATCGAGTTAACTAATTTGTAAGTCAACTTGAGTTAGCTGGTTGGCCTAGCATTGAATCAAGAGAGATAACTGATCTGAGAAAACTCGAAGAGTCGAGACTCACACGTAGCCACGTTCAGGTCACTCGATAGACCTTAGATAGTGTTGATAGATTCGTAGTGGATTAAAATCGTTAAACAGCTGACTGAAAAGTCGTATAAAATACATTGTTGAGAGATCTAAATGTAAGTAGGCCGTGTGAATATTCCAGTAAGATATTTCAGGAATAGCAACAACGAAAAACTTATAATTAATTCAACGCAATTACCATTTTATTTAAATATTATGTTTCTAATCTCAATTTTATATATTCTTGTAATAACGAAACAAATGAGGTTGTCAATTACACTGAGAAATTGTACCAATTCTACCAACTCCTTAGATGTCAACCTAGGATATTTTTTATAATAGAAAAATACCTCATTTGTTTATTTGTATGGGAAATTTTGTACGAAACCTTAAAAATCTACAAGTTTGAGTAACAAGTATCGATTACTAATAATAAATACCAAAAACATTTATCATTTCCGTTTGATTTTCTGAATGTAGATCACTATTTTCGCTCTTTTGTTAATAACGTGTACAATATTATTGATATCGAAAATCAATATTTATAATCTCTTCCATACTGCTGATGTTTATAGATATTGTCCATATTTTCTAGAGACATTTTCGTTAGTATAATACCAAGTGAACCTTTAGGCGAGAAGAAATCAGTAGAACGAGTCAATACGTTACTCCACGTTGCCGTCGGCCGTTTATATCATCCGCCTAAAGTGCTGGAAAAGCATTCGTTTCGGTGAGTATGCGGAGTACCGGTAGACGTCTTATCGTCCACGTTTTTAAAAGTTATTTTTCGAAGTCGAGAGCAAAGAGACCGAGAGAGCCCTTTTTAAAGTGGGAATGTACCGAAGACTGAAGAGATGCTACTCAGCTGATGTGGAGAAGAAACAGAGATCTGAAGGTGGATGAAACGAGACGGGGATCTCGATGGGATCAGCTGAAAAACGAAGCAGGCAGGCGGAGAAGCAAAGAAGGATAGGAGGAGGCGAGGGTACATACTGTAAACTTTGGGAAGTCTCTTGACTCTCGTTAGTTGCGATTATGCGTGCCCGATAACGAGACACCGAAAACGGGTCGAGATTGGAGTCTGGACTTGGTCACGTCGCATGGAACGATCGAAAAAGTTGCTCTCTGGCGCTGAGAGCTCATGTCGCAGCTCACAGCCACTCCCCCTCTATTTCAAATGTGTGTATCTGTGTTTGCCGCACATACTTTATTTTCTGCCGCGTTAATTATAAGAGCTTCTGGTCTACGAGCTTTTTGACAATGTTGCACTCTCGACTATCGTATGCCGATCTTATCTCCGTGACATTGTGCTATCGCTGAGGCGCGATTGCCAAGGCAATTGACCGAGAGCCCGATCGGGAATTGCAGCGACAGTGATAAACAATAATCATCCGATATCTCCGGCGATACAACGGTTTTTTTTATTTACTTTTTTTCTCATTATTTACACGAGATCGATGAACGAATATCGGTCTCCGTTCTGTTATTTTCATTACCGGAAATAACCTTCATTGAGGTTGCAATTAATAAAGGTGTAACGACAGAAAGATCCTTATAGATGCACGGGATTATAGAAAGCGATGAAAAAAATATATAGGCTTGTGAAAATTGAAAAATTACTAGTATCTTTAATAATTATATGTTGCTTTTGCTTACTCAAGCGAAAATCTATTAACACACTTTCTTATAGCTTTGTAAAAAAAATAATCATAATAATTAAGCTGGGTTCTACTTTGTAGCCTTTTAACGATACAAAGATATTGATAAGAAAGTTTGTGAAAATTGTTTTCAACAACTGCCAAAAAGGATTTCAACGTAAGATACTTTTTTAAGCGTTTTTCAATTTTGAGTTACAACATTTTTGTTGTTGTTATAGTAGAACATTCTTGAAGAAATATCGTCAAGGCAATATTTGAAGAAAAAAAAATGACATATCTGTATATTTAATTGACCCAACACAACATATGTCTTCCTGCAATTAACCAATCTTTTCTCCTTCGACTAACCGTTTGGTTGCAATTAATTCAGTGCAATAAACTTTCTCGACGTTACGATTCCCAGATATCTGCGAACGGAGATTTTTCAACACTGTTCAAAGTGCGTAATGCTATGCGTGATACACCAATAAGTTAGAGTTCCTCTATTTAGCAGTTCCATTAATTCTGCAGCTGGTGTAATATTTAAATGTTTGTTGGGATAGTGTGACTAGGTGAGAGGCCATTAGTTGGAGCTAAGATCTCGCCTATCTCGGAGAGAGAGAGGGAGAAGGAAAAATATTTACATACATTAATATATACATACATATGCTGAATCATTAAACGGAGAACTCTATCGAAATGCACTTTTCCCGCTCGCCTCACCGAGCGAATGTCAGCGAGAACGCGTGTATTGGATTCGCAGGATAGCGCAGAGCTGTGTGGAAACAGGAGCGCGGTGAGCTACCATACAGATGCCGGATGCGTGGCTGCACTTGGTCGAGCGAGAAACGATAAACATTGAGCGTAATGCCCGTCGTAAATCGAACGCCGCTCCGTGGGGCTCGTGGGCTGTCCCTCGAACTCGCGCGCGCGCCGGCGCACTCGCTACTCACCGGGCGAATGAGATCTCGCGAACTGGGGCCTTCCGCGATCAGCGCACAACGAGAGAGAGAGTGGGAAGAGAACTGCGCAGTCCCAGAGCACTGTGCGCATCAACAGCCGATATATCTCGGGCGCGGCGCGTCGTGTGCCACTTTTTCAATTAACGACTCAATAACCGGAGTGACGGAAAGCATCAAGAACCTGCGATACATCCGATCGCATTAGAGATCACACATACATTCCCAAACAAAAGTTCCATTCCATTTAGAATTTCCATAATATGTTTCTCCAGAAAAAGAAGAGAGATCAATAATTGACGATTACCGATTTTGAACAATAATACCGAATAAAGTTACCGAATCTTCTTTGCCGATCTTTTTATTTTTATTCATCGCAATATCGATTTAAATGGCGCTGATTTTTTTACGGGCAGTTTTTTCATCATTATTCTACGTTTTTGACATCTACGTCATCACGATTTCGTACATTTTTGGGTTTGAAAGATTTTGTTGATCGGCCTCCGTGTTGAAAAGGTAAAATCAAAATCATAAGAATTCAAATGAAAAAAAAAAGAAAGGTTATCGCGAAAATATTGGCATACTATTTTCTGTGTTAATCCATATTTTTGTTAATGTGTCTCATATTACTGTATTATATAAGCAATGTATAAGCAGGGTTAGTTCGAGTAATGGGACGATTTAAACTATGATTAAGAGTGCAAGGAGCTAAACACTGAGATTTATCGTTATATTAACCACGCGGAAATAAAAAAATATCATTAGCACTACAGTGATACAGTCGTAAAATTGATTACGCAACAGTAATTTATGTACCACTTGAGACGATAATGGGCCATAAATGTTCAACCCGACTTGCAGTCTATTCGAAAACAACTTCAAGCCGATAGCCAAGGTCAGACAATAAATTCAATTACATATAAACATAAGCAACGAAAACAAAAATCTCGAAGATCCATGTAGCAATATTGATTGTTAGCAAAAATTACAAATAACTCGAACAAATCGCTTGGAACTTCTCAGGCTAAGTTGCGAGAATTAAAGTTGTTTTTATTAATAATAACGAGGAGTTGCAGGTACTACAGCGTTTAAGCGAGGCGTTAAAAAGAGCTATGTACAAAAACCCATCACTATTGTCGTTTTTACTATTCTCCAGTTTCTCACTACAGCAACGAGCGTAATACTGGTGTCTATTACCGACCGTCATCATAAAAACTGCGGAGAATCGTTCTGTGCGAAAACATAAACAATGCGTGACTTTTCAGTCACTTCGTGGATTACAAAAAAAAATTATAACAAACATCATCAAATAAAAACTTATTTATTCGAGGGAAAAAATAAATAAAAACTTATAAGCTTACAAAAACGAGCTTTCGCAATAGTTCGTCAAGCAATTGATTTTCTTTCCTCGTTAATAAATAACATGTATGCACTATTATAATTTCAAATTAATGTTTAAGTATTTGCAGTAACGTGAGTGAAAAGGTAAGTGAGGAAAATCGATAAACCACTATAGAAAATACTGTACTGGCAGATACTTGGTTTAATCGGCTCTGAAACGGCAGCCCTCGACCAGCGGCTATTAGTGAATGTGATCATACAGGACTGAAGTGCTGTATCTTTCAGGCGAGCGAATACAGTACGTGTAGTGCGAACGCGTGCAGCCGCGTTAATACTGCAACAACGAATGCATTATACATGGCATTACTGCGAGGGGCCACTAGTAATACGCATGGAGGCTTACGGGGAAAACATTGGAGTCTATAGCTGGCCACCCGTTGCGGTATTGTATTCCACTCTACTGCTATCTGTCTCTCCATGCTATACACCAAGCTTTTGCTACCTGTGTGTAGTATCACGAGCACAGAGGATTA
This sequence comes from Clistopyga incitator, assembly GCA_947507545.1. Lineage (NCBI taxonomy): Eukaryota > Metazoa > Arthropoda > Insecta > Hymenoptera > Ichneumonidae > Clistopyga > Clistopyga incitator. The sequence continues at coordinate 10,128,341 of OX382178.1, read as the reverse complement.
TTGCGGCACACTCACGGCCGCGCAGACTCAGCTGCAACAATTACGTGTACAGTTTTCCACGTGTTGCAACCTTTCAAGTGTAGCAGCGCGCGCGTTCTCCCGGCTCGTTTCCCTGCGTTTCACCAGCCAACTCTAAAACCACCACACTTACGATACTCCGCACGTCCAGAGGAAAGTGTTCATTGAATCAAGCAATTTTCAATAAAATCTCTGACTTGAAATTTCCCTTGACGAAAAAAACTCAAATTTATATAATTTACCACAATTTCCAATTATATGAAATTTCAAGCAGATATGACAGTAAATTGTGAAGACTGTCAAAAAAAATTTGTGTTTGAGAATTGTATTTTATCAAAAGAGGTTCAATAAAAGTTTGAAGACTTGTGAAACTATTTTTTTTCTGGATATGTTGATAATTTGCTATATTATGATTATTTGAAATAAATGGTGATCGACGGCGTATTCCTAAGATTAGAATTAAACGCGGGAAATAAAAGTGGTTGTTCGTAGGTGAAGAAATTCTGAATAATTAACATGCTCTGTATGAAGCGTGTATATCGAAACGGAAGTGACGGTAGAGGATCGGGACAAATTCGACGGCGTGTAGCTCGGTGCCATGTTTGGTTAATGATTCGTGAATCCCGTTGCGATAATTAACGAAAAGCCGTCGGCGAAGAAGATGAGGAACGGGGAGGTCAGAGAGCCCACTAGTTCAGAGTGACGAGTCACACTTTGTTGCACCACTTTGCGAATATAATGGCTGCCCGAGCATGCATACCGACAAAAGAGAGCCGGATGTCAGATGGCAAAAGAGTCGTAAAATTCCGAATGATAAATCAGAGTTGATAAGAAACACCGTGAAACACTAAAACATAGTAATAAGCCAAACTGTGCAACTGATGGTAAAGCTCGGTGACCCGATGACTGCTGAATATATCGAACAGGATTATTGGTGGTACATAAACTATGCATCGCCCAATGAAGAAGGTCGTAATCACATCACTTTCGTGATCGTTTATTTTTTTACAAACACGATGAAGAAACATTTTTTCGAAAAGTCGTTTTAAAAAAATGTTAATTATAATACGATACTTGCTTACTTATGATTTATGGTTAGAACAACATATGCTGCTATGCATTTTAATGAAATTAATTTAAACCGGCGAAAAAACTGAAGGTCGTAATGGTTGGAAAAAAATAGCGCTGATGTGTCTAACGCCGATACTTAATATCGCGTGTCCTTTTGCCCTTATATCCTTCGTGATTTGTGGGCAAAATATATTATCAACTCTTTGAGTCTTTGAAGAGACAATCGTAGAGGTCGAGGTTCCAGGGAGTGCAACGCGTCGACCGCTCGACATCTCGCCCTGTGTTTTTATTGCCTACTTTTACGCGCTGTTTTTTCCTCTAGCACCAATTCCCTTGGTCACCCGTGGCTTGGGAGCACAGCGAGTGAACGAGCAGCGGCGGCGGCGGCAGCAGCTGAGGCAAAAGCGCCGTTTAGAATTTTGCTGACCGGGGCAATGACACCAGCAGAGTGGCATCGGTTTAATGCTCCTTCCCCTCGACCCGTAATAGTTCTGAGGCCGCGAGAACTTGAGAAGTGGATCTGCCACGATCTGCGCCTCGCACGCGATCATCATCATCATCATTATCATCATCATCATCATCATCATCATCACCACCACCATCAGCACCATTATCATCGTAACAGTAGTTGAGAAGCATTATCATGTTCCTCGATCCCTCGCTCGCTACAATTATATATTTTTGTCGAGGCGTTCGCGCGAAACAGGATGAAATAAAATTTACCGGCAGTACAATGTATGCAGAGTCGTAACCTTCTCATTATTTTACCCAATGAACATTTATGGTATTCCTTCATTCAATAACGCAAAGCTCCATTGCTTATGAAAGGTTGTTTAATTTTATGATTGCAAAAAAAAAAAAGTATTATGATATTATAAAAAAATGATGCGATATATGATTCTATATATATTTATATATTTCAAGCAGATTTCTAAGAAACTGTATGGATTTGTTTTTTTTAAAAGAAGAAAGTAGTAGTGCATCAATAAATGTTTATCGAATAACTGTAAAACTCTATTTCATTACCATTTCGTCAGAAGGATAAAAGAATGATCCAGTCAACTATTTACAAGGCCACGAGGCCAGTCTCTATTAGAATGTTTAATACTGGCCAGCGTCAAGGCCACAGTAATTGGGCTAATTTGATAAGCTAACTCTTGCATTACAAAGTAATCGTAAAAATCGAAAAGCCATTCTACTTGTATACCGAGAAAGGCAAGCGCGTATATATATTCAAGTGCACGCGACAACATTGTCTCCCGTCTATTAGAGCGGCGACCCGGGAATTTACAGTCGAGGGGATAGAAATGCTTCGCTTCAAGGCTGCACAAATCAGGGTAATTTTGCAGACTTGTGTCTAAGCATGTGTACGAATATATCCATATATTTACATCTACAGCATTGGAGAAAAACTTAAATAAACATATACCGACATATACAAAACATACATTATGTACACGGTGATGGTCATGGTCATTGATGATTGTTGTGACGGAGACTCAGGAGAAGAGAGCGGGACTTATAGAAGAAAAAGAATAAGGACGAACCAAAAGGAGACGAGTCGAGGTTGAGGGAGGAGGCCCACCACCAATTTGGCTGGCAAGATTAAGCCAGCGAGAAAAAGAAATTGGAACCGAGTCGGAAATTACGGATCCCACGGGCGCTACTCCTCCTCCTCCTTTTTCTTCTCCTTATTCTTCTTCCCCTTCTTCGGTTTTCCTCGTTCGACCTTCGTTCCTGTATTTCTCCGGTTCTTATACTTTTGTCCCTGTCCAAGTTCAATTAATCCCAGTACGTGAACCACGAGCGCTTGACCGACCGACAAACCTTTGCGGTTCTTGCTTCTTCCCCTCCCCCCTCCCAACCTCCCGGCCCCTTTTTGATTATCTATTTTTCTGTGGGTTGCGGCAGGTCGAAAAACAAGAAGAGATCGTTCCTCCCGACGGTACACGCTTCGATGCTAACGGCAGCAGCAGCAGCAACAGCAGCAGCACTGTCAATGGCTCGAGGCTGCTGATCGGGAAAACGATCGTCTCGCTCGAGAGTATCGATATCTCCTCTCGAGCGTGCATCAGCAACGTTAGCCTCTCTACGGCTGTGGACGCCCGACTGCAGCGGAAAATCATTTCCTGTTATCTCTCGAGGTACCGCACGTGTCTCGAGTTTAGAGTCCCACTATATATACTTGGCGATGCAATAGCTACATTGCTTCGCCATTTGGTACTCAGCGCTATACTGTTACATTTCAAACTGAAAAATACAGTACAAAGTACGTTATATAGTCACTTGTCTCGTGAGGTATTAATTAAGGAAAGCGTACGTCACAATCTTCATGTAATGCTCAAAGGACCATAAGCTCAAACTTCGACTTTTAGATCAGGTATTTTTTATATACAAATTTAAAAAAAAAGTTTTTATGTACCAAATTCAGATAATATTGAACTTGCGAATGTTAGAACATTTTTGAAATTTAGATTCTTGATTAGACATTCGATAGTTTTTTACTTTTTGTTTACAGGCATTTTTATGATTTATTATCTATATAATTAGGAATTTAAATTTAATTACTTGTAATTTTTTATTAAAAATTGTGTATTTGTTATGGCTGGTTATTATGATTGAATTTGGGGAGGGTGTATATTGTTGTCGCTGTATGGAAGGGACTAAGTATAACACCAAGGGGATCGCATCGTTCCCATCCGTCTGCCGGACAATTGCAATAGTCGGGAGGAAATTCCGTCCAATCGTAAGCCCCGCTGGGTGGAGGATAGCAGCAGAGCAACTGCACGTCGCAACAACAGCGTGAGGCGAGCAACGGACGTAATTGCCGTCGGCAAATCGTTTTCCAACGCACCCACGTACGACCAGTTCGAGCAATACTTGGTGGCTTGATTTTACACACTACGTATGATACATTAGGCTGCACGTAACAATAATAATAATAACAATAATAATAATAATGATGATAATGATAATAAGGAGTTTCTTGTGATTTTACATATAATTGTACGCGTGCTACGACGATGACTCGCTCTAATCTATGAACTATCTGACAGATAGGGCGTAATGGCCGGGAGCAAGAGAGAGAAAGAAAGTCGACAGAGTCTGTGTATACATTGCTCACTATAATACATCGGTCGTGTCACGACTCGAGGTCCTTGAACTTTACCGGCCCGGGGAAACCTAATTACACTAATCAGTGGACTCAGGGCTCTCGTGATCATTAGGTCGTGCTGCTGCGCGCGCGATCCATAGTCACGCTGTCACAGAACGGGAATTATTCTAACTTGTATATACTGAACACGCGAAACAACGTCGTTTACGATTTTTCATCGCAACCACCTATTATACACATTATACTTTGAATTTATTCGATGTATTGGGTCGTTCGGAAAGTCATTTCGTTTTTTCGAAGCCAAATTCACACTTAAATCGCATAATCATTATATGGTTTGGGAGCTAATATAGCAAGGCTTGTGTGTGAAAAAGTTCAATTCGCTTGCAGCTGGTACATTTCTTCTTATTCATTCGTTTGCTAATATCATTATCCGAATAATTGAAGGGGATCTTATAATGAATTATAATGGAAAAACCTCAACGTGTTCTTACTCATACGGTGGGACATAAAGGAAAGTAAATACTAAAAAAAAATTATGAGATAAATCAACACAGAGTGTTTTGCTTTCATCGCATATACGCAGTAAAAGATTACAAGTAGACTTGAGTGACAGCATTTGTGTTTAGCAGCCGGTAAGTGAATTATTATTACAATTTTTCTTTCAGTGGGCAATTATCAATCTGGTTTTTCGGATATCGGTTATTGAAATTGTCTAAAAGTAGAATAATTAATTAGTACCGCAATTATTCAATAATTTTCTTTAAAGATAATTTCCTTATAAAAAGTATCGCATGAGCGAATAATGATGAGATGTCACTCGTAGATGTCAGAATAAATACCACGATTGTTCTCTGTGTAAGAGTTAAAACTTCAAAGTCGATAATCTGAAAGAGCGAATGTAAAATTGGATAAAGACGGAGATAAATATCCGGCGTTTCCCGGGAGCGATAAAAAATCCACGAACCGGGACTACCTGGGTCCCCGTGGCAAGCTCTAGAATTAGAGGCCAGCACCATTAAAAACCCAGAGGGATAATTGGCTGGTCCGACAAGGTCTCGCGCTCGCGACCTCGTGTATTCCACGCGGCGTTCCGTTGCAGTCGACGCTGCAACTTTTACCAGAAAAATGTCGGGGCGAGAAAAAAAAAAATCCGTACTAAACACGATAATAATTATACAGCGAGAGCTAAACTAAAGTTTTGGGTTTCGATAGCAAAGGGAATTAGGATACAACGCACCGACTGTTTAGCAGCTGTGATTCGCATCGCCTACTTCAGCGTAATTAATTTCCATGAAATATTCTCTAGTGCCAAGAATGGAGAAGTTGTAGTTACATAACGTACAATTAAACAGCAAAAAAAAAACGTCGTTCAGAAAGTTGTTAGTGGTGATAATAATATTTAAAAAAGCAGAAATAGAGAGAGAGAAAAAAATGAACATAAATATAGAGAGTTTACAGAGAGCCGAAGAAACTGCAGTAAACGTAAAGTATACGTTGGAGACAAAATGAAAGAAAACTAAGCGAGTGTTTACGAAGTGACTGGGGGGAGCGTGAAAGAACGAACAGTGCGAAGGAGAAAGAGAGACGGGGTCTATCGGTGGCTAGGGGACAGCACGGACTTACTATGTCAGTGATACAGCAAGTGCTGTATATCTATATATACCAGCAGAGTACACTCAGTGTGAGAAACTATTTCGTTTAGTTCCTCCTTCGCTTCTTCAACTCCTTTCGACTCTAACCCTTTAAGGTCGGCGCCTATTCTTCCGGATGTAAACATACATTTCCCTCGCACTTTTGATTACGTTTGAGGTTCGATTTTTCCGAGAATAAATCGAGTATCGAGCTGTCGATATAAAGACATCCATTGATAGCTTAAAAATTGGTTATAGCATAAATTGTGAAGATAAGAGAAAAATGCGTTTTCAATTATTATTACAGCTCCCGAAAAGAGAGTGAAAAGTGATGTTAAATATGATAAATCAGTTTAATTAAATAATCGAGTTATGTGGAGAGGGGAAAAATCGATCCGAAAACGGCAACTTTAATACATAAAAAAAGCTACAAGAAAATTCCTTTGACACAAAAGCCAGCAGCACTGTTATTACTGCGACGTAAAGAAAGCGACCGTGGTTACTTTGTGGTCTGTGCTAATATCGCGTTTCCGAGTTTAAGCGTCACTTCCATCCCGAGCGACACGCGACTCTCTGGGGTGGCAAGCACTTATAAGTCGGCCGTAGCGGCTCGGAAATGCACAACACACAACTGCGCGTAGTCATAGTTGGGTGCGAGTGTTAGTCATGCAGCAACAAAACGTGTGTTTCATTCGCCAAGTTCGCTTTTAGTAGCTGCGGGACTAACGAATTATTTATTATTTGCACTCGTAGGTATTTTCCTATGCTCTTGCCACTTTTATTATGTATAGTCATGCTGAAAAGTCCTGATCACGAGGCCTTTGTATGTACCGAAGTCTTTGGCTCTGCGCTCACTGAAGAGCTGAAGCGACGGCTTTTTTTTTGCCGACGACCAAAACAAAAGTCTCTCCCGGATCAAACAGGAACAAACGTGCGGGAGCTCGGAGCAGATAGCGCGTCGACAGTCGAACGATCGAAGGAAGCCGACGGGACGAAGAGAGAGTGAGAGTAGTCGAAGAGCGAGAAAGCGAGGCGAAAAAAGTAAGCAAACCGAGTGAGCGACGGAGAAGTGTCGTCGCTGTTCAGTGGCAACTGAGACGATAACCATCGAAGCTACGAGACAGTGAAGTGGGCTTCAGGGCTAACTGCCTGTCAACGAGTGTCAACTCTATCGTGCTTTCTTCTCATTGTATTTCCGCCTCTTTTTCCATGTTTCTTTTTTTAATATAAACTCGAATGTCCAAATTATTGAACCATATTTGTGAACTGAACAAAAAAATCTTGCGATTACAGGCGCTAAAATGTATGCAACTTATAAATATTTTACTGCACAAAATATATTCTATCTTCATTTTTTAAGTCGTATTTTTATATGTACAATTTACGACTGGTATATTTTGTTGTAAGCTCCACATACTTTCTTTGTGCTGTTAAAGGCCCTGCTAAATGACGTAGTCGATTTAATCGAAAAAGAAAATTCAACTAACAGCGCAGTCAATTTTAGCAAGAGCCGATGGATCGATTGTCGGGTTATCAGTGACCTGGGCAGATGAAGAGCTCAGGAATTATATAGAAACCACTATCACCGGGTGGCAACGAGACTCGGCTACGTTTATTCCTGCCCAAGTTTCCTATGGATAGTTATTGCTGTACGAGAGAGCTTACTGCAGATATTATATATATATATATATATATATAGTTGGCAACTACACAGTGTTCGCTTTGATTCTCAAATCATGATCCACGTGTCAGTGAAGATTTCTGTGTGTGTAGCAAGAAGCAGAGTAGGACGGAGAATTAGTTTTTTTTTCGGTAAGAACGAGATAAAATTATTAGGGATAATTATACACTTTGGCCCGAAGAAAATGAGCTTCTGGGTTCGCTTAAACTTTCATGCGCCTCGATAATCATAAATTACAGCGGTCATTCAATCAGTTCATTTGCACCGAGACAACATTTACCGGCCACTCGATATACAGTGCGTAATGCATCGAGAGAGTGAGATAGAAATTGCGCACAGTTCTATGCCCGTAACAATCCCAACTTATACATTATATCGACAATATAGGTAACACGGTAGTTCGTCACACCGAGAAAAATACTTATAGAGATAAGAGAACGCGTTTATTTACGAGACGCTGCAGGGAGAGCTATATGCATATATGTATACACGCGCTCTTCGAAGCTTAACGCGGCCTATCGCTACTTCTGATCTATCGCCGAGAGTAGCCAACGCTATGAAGTAAGTACATGGTCTCTTTGCTACTAAACAGTGATTCCTCGCAATTCACTGACGCTATCTTGAGCCTCTCAAAAATCCTGTCCCATAATATGGGCTTCTATTTTATGAATAGTTGTTTCGAAATTATTTTATTGGGTGCAATAAATAAAAATGCAATGCGACAATGTACACAATCTCGACTTTTTAAAAGTGTTAATGGAAACTTGGTAAAATTATAGTTTCAGAAATTCCATCATTTTGTATCAGATTGATAAGGATTTGAACGATTGCATTGAAAATTAATGCCCACTTGAATAATTTACAATTGTAGAGGCGTCCAGAAAATTTTCGCGAGACCGAGCCAATGTACACATTGCGCTCGCTACGAGACCGGGAGTTTTCGATCGGTCGACTAATGGTCCAATGCCAAGTGGACTAGCGTGCGCAGTGTGTGTACGGCAAGACACACACGTGACTCCTCTATACACTCTTGTCTTTTAACGACACCCGGAAGCATTCCGCGCGCGTGTAGAATCAAGAGGAAAAAACGATTTCCTACTTATTTGCCAAACGCGGATTTTACGCTGCTGTAATGCAACGAACGCCACACCCGCTACGTATTTACGACGGATTCACATGTTCGAGGCCGACCTTATGATAACTTCACAGAAATAGCGAGTTCTATTCGCGTAGGAGTGCAAATTTTTCATACTTTTTATGTATTCATTCATTTATTTACTTATTCTTCGTTACTTTTACCGATAAATTGTTATAGCAAATAAATGCAAACAAAAGTGCTATCTCTTCCTCAAAAATTACTTTTTATTTTCAAAACTAGAAAAACCATTTTTTCTCTTTTTTGTGTGAAAAATGTAATACAGGATATGTTAGTTGACAATATTGCGAGATTCATTATAATTTAATGACTGAAGAGTATAACCTTATTATAAAATAGCTACACCGAAAAATGTAAAATATACGAAAAATTATATTCGCGTTATGAATTTTCCAAAGCGTGTTGCGCTTGACTCGCGTGAGATGTGTTATATCAGACGTAGTCGGCGATGCAGCGCGAACAAACGGCCTCTTTCAAACAGCGGTTTACAAGCACGCATGGTATCATCATCGAGTGCGCAGCACGACCCTCGAAATTCTTGCTAACGCTGAGACGAAACCTTATTTATTTTGTCGCGGCGTTTAACGAACCAAGTCGCGGCATAACATTCGAGAGGAGACGAAGAAGATATAGGATTGGAAGCAGTGCATCGCGGGCACGTCAGTGAGCAAAGAAGAAGAAGACACGAGAGGGCCTCCCGGACTTTGCCTCTCGTAAACCTACCACCGATTATACCAGGAGCGCGAGCAGAGAAACTCTGCTGCTGCGGCTTCTGCAACTTGGATCTTTCCAACGCTCGGCTATACCGAGAGAATTTATTTTTCTTAGGCACTTTGTGTATTGCTGTATTGCACACCGAATTACGATCTCTTGCATGCCCGGTAGTTTTGGATACTCGCGGCGGTTATAAACGGCTTACAAAAGAACGCAAAATTTTTATTGTCTCTTGTCTCCTTTCAATAATCGGGTCTATTTATAGTTTTTTTTTTTTCAATTTGTTCGAAAATCCGTTTGTTGTTAAAAAAATAAAAAAAAATACAAAACCAAACGAAGATCCAAGTTAAGTAATTTACACAAGTTGACTAACGAAAACATATAACGACCAAGGAGTTTATGATAAATTCGTTTTCCAAATTTCTGATTTTAAAAACGAATATTCAGTTTGCAATTTTCGTCAAACTTCAAATTTCTTGAAGTTTGGATTTCGTGGATTTCTTAGTGACATGTATACAAGGCTCTTGATTCCGACGGCCGCTACAGGCATTTCAGGAACATAAATTTGATTTCTTACTTAAAAAATTGTAAATAACATTTTGTGAGCTTTTGTTATTGTATTGTCTTCTTTCAAACGCCTCAAGACGGTTAAACTCCATCTTCACTGCAATATTTTCAGAGCTGTCACGAAATTTTAACACTTGTATCTATTACTCAGCCCAATCTCGGTTTTGAAAGGAGACGAGACGCGACGACAAATATCCCGTGACCTCGCACTCTCGCGATTGCCAAAATCAGCTTGACGCCAAGTTCGTGCTTAATGAATTATCAGCTAGGCGTCCAAGACGTTTCCTTTAAAATTCCCAAGCAGTTCTCTCGTATAGTGGGACAATAGTAGTGGGTTAGTGTTGCAATTCAGACAGAGTGTCTAACGAGATCAACTGAAATTTCATGACATTTCAGGTTTGATCACTCGTAAGCATGTGAATTTTTATTGACATTCAATTGAAAATATTCAAAAATATATGACTGATCACGGAACTATGAATCGAAACGCTGGAGGTCACTCTCTCAGATTTCATAACATATTTAATAACTTTTTCCGACAAAATGAGATTTCTTGAAATTTTATTACGTTTATATCTCACAAGAAATTTTATGGCATTCAATTACTTTATTGAGAACGTATGAAATATCACGAAATTGAAAATAAAAATCGTATTCAAAAAATTTCTGGCAGGTCGTTTGATCGTTTTATTTATAAACCCATTATTGCAGTATTAACGATATACCTAATCACGTGCCACACTTTGTACTATCAGAACAAACTACGATAGTAAACAGAAATGTAAAGACCGGTGAAACATAGACGAAATTTTAACGTCTTCTTTACCGTCCCAAATTACAAGCCCGACGCAAGAGTTCACCGACAGTTAGTGGCGAGTTCGCCTACGCCTACCTCAAAATGTTCTCATCCGCGGACGCCACTACGAGTTTTCGTCATCTTACGTTTCCTCGTTTCATTCTCCACCACGTTCACCTTCTTACGTCTACTTCCGGAACCTCAAATTTACTTGAGATCTCTCGGCACTCTGCCCGTTAGTTTCCGAAGTAATATCTGCGTGCATATTATAAACGTACGCGTGCGGAAGTATCGCACCCGACAACCGGTGAACGAACGAGTCGCACGTGAGTATCTAGTAAAGTCTGCGAACGAAACGTGAACTCATTGAAGATATGCCGCGGGTTCAATTTTTTGCGCCTTACAATTTATTTTGTTCAACAATTTTCGGTTTTCCTTTGGGTAAATTCAATTTTCTTCCTGTTCAAATTCGTTTCCTGGTTCTTACTGATAGTAATCATGGCTGCCTACAGATTACAACAAAATTTTACGAATAACTTTATTGATTCGCACGCGATAAAAGGAAAAAATATCCACAACCATCACCGGATTATGTACAAGACACTAGTGGACACTTTTACGGAAAAATAAATACCGATGCGAAATTCAGTGGAAAAAAAAAACAACTTCTCGCAACCTTCGATTCGTCTCAAATTCGGCGTTGAATCTATTATCAATATTTTTTAGCTTACCTGAGTAGCATCGGAATACGGCGTAGAAGAATTTTTATCCACAAGTAGGGAGCCAAAAAGTGGGATCCCCGAGCTCGAGGGGCTGTCCTGTTGTTGCGGCACCATTTTCGTGCCGTTTACAATATCTCCTCGTGTCACTTCACTTTCGTTGCTTACGTAAAATTTTTTTTTTTTATAATCAAACCAACGACGCAGCACAAAATCACACTTCCGATATAGCGACTATATCGAAATATATAGTTATACAGTATAGATTAACCAATAATTAATAATGATATTCTATATATATTTTAAGAACGTAGAGGGTCGCCGTTGAACTTCGTCACTTCACGCGAAAAACTCTCCTCTTTTTTTTTATCTTTTTTTCAAACGATGTGTGGAATAAAAAGTTTGTCGAATATTCGCGAAATTGTCGTTCGACTGTTTTTTTTTTTTTTTCACAGTACAAGAGAAAAATTGGTCTCTCGAGTCAATATTATTTCACTTACGAATTGTGATTAAATCACCACCCGTGGGCCGCGTGCGAAACCGTGTAAGTTTTCAAACTCGCGCTTCACTCACCGGGCTGGCGATCATAGCACTTGAAAACGTCGCAGTGTTTGTTTTTTTTAAATTTCAATATTTCACTCGGAATAAGACTTCAGCAGCGTCGCAAAAGCGCCACACGAGTCGCCGAAAAGAGGGTCAGCAACCAGAGCACACGACCGCGCAAAATCTTTGCATGTAACTTCGTCGAAAGCGTTTTCGATTTCGCTCGTCAATAGAGCAGTAGCAGTAGCAGCAGCAGCAGCAGCACTGGTAGCTTCAACGCAGCGGCACCGCGACTTGTTGCGGCTCTGTTGTCCTCCGCGTCTATTGTCCTTCTCTGTCGCTCGTTTTGCACCTCGCGCTCTTAGAGCATACAAAGTATTCCTCGTAGCTCTTGTTGTGTCCACGAGAAGAGCAGAGAGGGTAAAAAAAACGCCACGCGGATATCCGAGCGTCGAACTCTGCCTCGTCGACGAGTTTTCACAATTGTAACGAAAACGTATTAACGATTAGCACGCACCGCGATATACGCGAAATAAAGAATTTAAACAAAATACCAAGATGTGAGAAAAAAAACAAACAACAATAATTTTATCTCGCAGCTCGATTGTGATTATTTTTTTTTGTTATATATATATAATATATATATATATATATACGTATATGCATATATATGGCGAAACAGGTGATTGATCCCGGTAACGATACAAGAACGGATGCGTCTTTCGATTCAAGATTCTCTCACGGTCGATCTCCGATCATTGGGTGACAACATTATTGCCCGCTTTCGACCGACGGAACGTTGCTCGCTGAACGAGCGCTCATGTGCTACTGACTCGCGATCCAAGGAGACTGCTGGCTATACTTTCGGGCTGCATCAGCTGTGAGGCTTCCCCCACTCTCCGGCACTCTCTCGGTTACGAGCCGCCGTCGCCGCCACCGCCGCCGCCGCCGCCGTTGCTGCCAGCAGCACCCGCTCAACCGCAAGCACGGACGCCTCCCACCAATCAACGCTCTACGATGCCACTCCGTCCTTGTTCATCCTTGAAAAGCTTACGGCTCTCGCTCGCGCGCACACAACACGCGGGCTATCCTACGCTGTGCTACTCTAGCGGTGGGCTTATACAGTGGTACATACATATAGCGGCAGTACGCACTCGATGCTACCACTGCCGCCTCCACCGGCGGCTCGACACGTCGTACGTACGTACGTACGTCCCGTGCTCCCACGAGAGGAGCTACATGACGTTGGAATATCGGTGGACTGAGCATCCGTGAGTTCGCTGCGAATGTAATGTGTTATACAGTTATTGTTATTATGCTTTTATCAGGAGTCATGTTACAATTACAATTACGTCTTAACGATCTACAATTCAATCGGTGTAGTTTCCCCATTTTTCAAAAATTCATTTTAGATAAAGCTTTTACTTATTGCAAGACGACTTTTTCAATGATCTTTTCATCTTAAACCAAAATGGTCCAAAATATCGACGAATCTGGTGTACAACGAATTCTTGGATAAATTCTGGTGCGTGTCAGGCTTGCGAAAATCAAATCTGTTCGTTTCAGTGATGACTCTATCGATCAAGCTGAAAAGACGAGCTTTTTTGGTTATTTATTTACACCATTATTTTAACCTTATTTCGATTTTATTAGTTTGGATATTCAAAAAAATATTCTGTGCAAAGCTGCAACTCTTGAGCTATCGAGCCAAATGATTGTTTACAAATTAAGTGATACTTAAGTACGTCAGTATTGAGTTTACATTGAATTAATGAGAAGTTACAGGTATTATAGGATTTTTGATATAAAACAAAATGTATGGTGACCAAATTTTCATTATTTTTATTTCTCCACAACACTGCAATTTTTGTAACTATACGTTTTTAGGTTGAATAACTAACCATAATTTATTTTCAATAAAATTTCGCGAGCTATTGTGAATGAAACGGAGAAGCTAAATCCTCTATTTGTGAAGTATATTTGCGCTTTAAAATAAGCCGTCAATTTTATGAAAAGAATATTTTTCGTGTGATGACGAAAAAAATTGAACATCTTTTCATTCAATCGTGCCAAGATTTTTTAGATAAAATGAGAAGCATCGATTAATTTTCGTCGTAGACAAGTAAATAGAAGAAGTTTTTAAGTAATGAGATTCGTGTATTGTCGTTACGTATAATTAATTATACACGAAATCGAATGTGAAAAAAGGCAGTTTTAAAATTGGTTGGTGTTTAATCGCTGGAACGCCGTGGTAAAAGCTTTTTTTTTCACAACCCAACATAATTCTATGTCGTAAAAACCTTTTTCTGCTCTTCTTTCACTTCAATCTCTGCTTGCTTCTTTTATCTTTGCTCTTTTTTTCGGCAAAGTGTTAGATAATAAACGTCGGTAAAGCGCATCGTAAAAAGTGGTATGTACGCGGATAAGTTTACACGCGAAACTGACTTTATTGCAACTCACCACGATCGTATTCGCGGCCTGCTTTCACGATTTTCGAACGGTGCCCGGAACAAGTTTTGACAGAGGCTCACGAATCCCGCACTTTTTGCGTTGCCTCGATTGGTCTCTACATCCGCTACATTATATTTCGACAGTGGAACAGGATGTCTATTGAAAACACCAAACTGCACTCGTTAAACTTGACGGGCATCGAGAGGGAAGAAATATGATGTTTTTTTTGCAAAATATTGTAAAAGTTTTTTTCTGCCCAAAAAACAACTTCTACACAGCATTTTTTTGTTTTAATAATTTTGATAGTTGTTTTCGGTAAAAAATGAAAGTTATTGTAACGATTCTTGCGTACATGAAGGATTTTTACCAAAAGTTTATACAATTACACTTTAGAATAAACATACGGCCGGAATAATGTACCATTTTGCTTAGGAACGATAGAAAGAAAGTAGTAATAAAGATAATTAAAAAATGCTACTAAAAAATAAGCCATAATTTTTTCGTGAAATTCTTTTGATTACATTTTTAATAAGACGTTCATGAATTTATTTCCGATGAATATACATTTTCTTATCTCAAGTTCCTTAAATTTATTTATGAACTTAACAAACAAAAACCACCATTGCAAAAGTAATCCCATGCTTACATAGCTAAACATATAAACCATGCATTAATTGTTAATCGAATTTTCCGTACGTTATTCGCTATCTCAATTATGTTTACACGAGATTATTTTCGTCTATCCAAGCGGTTGATTACGCAGGTAACACGATAGCTTGTTGATGAACGTATATTCTACGTGGAGGATTGATAGACCGTCAGCGCTGGGGTCAGTCGTTCCGATTGAAAACAGCAAACGCGGCACGTACCCACGGAATTCGACCGTGCAAAGTCTTTATATTAAGAGCAGCATAGCAAGTCGTGCCGCTTATATGCACAGATTCCTTCCAACATCTCATTGAATTCTGGAATATCGAAATTGACATTTGGCACGTTTCTCGTCTGAGATGTCGACGACGTGTCTTCGTATATTCGCCTATCTGTCCTCTGACGAGAGCGCCTAAAGCCCTGCGCGCGACCGGTGCGACGCAAGTGTGCTGTGAATACACTATGCAATCGTGCCAAAATCTTGTACGACGCTCTCTGCTCGTATATCCTGTTCGTTCTCATCTTCGGTCCCTCCGCTCGATTACGTACTTGCTTGACTTTCCGGGAAGCAGCTAAAGCGAGAGATACCGAAAATAAAATTTCTCGCTCAAAAGAGTCGCCCGATAATTTCGTGGAAAACTCGAAATTTTCCGTAGTCAATCTTCAGCGCTGTTGATTTACGCGGTGAGCCGGTTACTGTGAAAAAGCTTGAGGGTGAGATGGATATTTAGTGACCTTGCTGTTGACATTTCTCTCTCAGTCTTTTTTCACATTATTTTCCATTATATTAATTTACCCAATAGAAGAATCGTTACGGAAAAAAGCTATGACCATCCAAATCGTCACCATTTGTTAACGGATTTTTAAGAAAACAAGAAAATCGTTCAAATTAAATCATAGGCTAATGAATCGATGCATTGAAAATCGAATTTTGTAATTCCTTTTTCTTTCATTAGTGAATGGCACGAAATTCGTGATAAATAAAAATTAACAAATAATTGTATTTGAATATATATATATATTTTTAAAGATTTTCGATGGCAAAGGCTACCAAGTTTTATTGTCTGTTATAACCTTACTGCACTGACTCAAAATTATCATATTAATAATTATAAAATAACAACTATTCGTTTGTATTTTGTGCAACCAATTTTTTTATTGTTGCTACAACTATCAAATAATTACCATACCTACCAAATAGTTACTGTAGCTATTTTCATCGTTACCGTAACTATGCAAGTAGTTGCATGGACTAAAAATTAATAGTTGTTACTTCATAGTTGACTGTACTATTACGATTTCTCTGTGTGGATGCACAAGTACATTTTTGCGCACTGAAGGAGATATTTTGAGAGGTAGCCGATGGAAAGGTGTTTCCGCGACAGAATGAATGTCATCGACACTTGCGACAATTAAGACACTACGCGGGACAATGAGACATGTTTCTGGGAAACGATCACTTTCGCACTTGGTGCGTTGCGACAAGTTCGAGGCCGGCGCGGATTTTATAGGATATCACCGGCGGTACGTACGACATTGAATCGCGCGAACGGCGAGCGGTTCCTCAAGGTCCGTCATCCCAATGAATACAATGCTTGAGTAGAAGCAACGATGCGATGGTTACGAGGAGCTGCGAGACGAGCGAGGAAAATACCCGACCGCGAGCCGATAGGAGCGGTTAACCGGATGTCAACTGCAACCTGAGAATACTAAATGCTATTGCGGCTGCGACTCCCGATGTGTTTACGTGAAAAAAAAAAATATATATTCCTACTATGGAAAAGAGACGGAGACGAGGTATGTGGATAATGAACGAATCGAGTTTTGCACTTCACTCTTGGTGCACTCTAGTCGAAATCTAGTTTTTCCAGTCGTCCATCGGAAATAACCGATGGATTCAATTGTACCGACATGATATGCAACAGCTTATCGAGTTTTTTAAACTTTTTACTGTACTAATCTCCAGTTGCGATTTTCTCCTGACTTTGGACGATTTCCGTCAGATGAACTATTTTTTTCTGCAACATTTAGTGTACAAATTTGTTGGAAATCAGCACTTTCCGGAAAATCAATAGGACATTTCGATACTGCACCAAAAAAAAAAATGTTTTCTACACGGAGAAAAGGATCTAGCAAAAATTATCGAGTCTTATGGTAACAATTTAGAGGCAACACGTGGCACACCAGCGCCACCACCGGCGATATGCAAAAAGTTCACAGGCGCCATAGAAATTTTTACCCTTCCATTTTGGTAATTTTTCTTCCTTGTAAAAAACGCTTCGTTTTCGTGAAAATTCGAAATATTAAAGGCCAATCAAATGTTAAATATGCCGAAATGTAATTATATTTACATTCCAATGAAATAATGTAGACGCTCATGGATATATTCGTCTCACGAAACACTTATATTTAAAAACCAGGCAGCTGTCAAACATCAGAACAATAGCACAACGAAAATTTTCGTGCTTACATACGGAAGACGGAAGCGCCACCGATATTGCTGCGATTTATGGTAAAATTGACTAATCTTCCGACAAAAATGTATTTCTTTCTAGCAAAAACTGTTTTACCACTTAGCTACAATTATCACAGCATAAATTACCAGTAGAGCTAGTAAAACTTATCGAGTTTTACAATATAGTTCGCCAGAGTGGCGTTGAATTCCCCCGGAATTAGAATTTTTTGGCCGTTTCTATCGGATCTATCGCAGTTTTTACTGGATCTTTCTCTCCATGTAGGGTTGAAGGAAACTTTTCAGCACAACGTCACGAAGCTGCACTGTTTCCAAGCGACTGTTTGCGGAAAGGGCACTTTCTTGAACGGAGAACCGATCAATATTTAATCGTGAGAATCCAGATTTCGAATAAATTAATTACAGGCTCAAATAACACTTGCCTTTCCTGTGCTCCGCGATGATATTTTATATCTCTTATAAATGATTTATCGATGCAACGATCTATCTTTTCAGGCACCAACATCGTATACGACAGCTCGAACCGCAGAATCTTTATTTTTACTGCGCCTTATCGGTCGATGCTACTAAAATTGTGAATGATTTTTCTCGATAACGTCTCGATAAACTTTCGTACACTCGTGATAACATCGAAATTGGCGATAATCGACGGCATTATTGAATTTATTAATGGTCTATATATACCCTGGCTTCGGATAATATTTCGCTGCGTTTGCACAGCATGCAATCAATGTTTCGCTTGCCAAACAAACAAAATTTGTCAAGATCAAAGTGAACCTCGGTGTCCTAATTAAAATTAATCTATATTCGACAGGCAACCACGTTGACATATCTATTATTTAATTTATTTCGGTTACTGAGAATTAAATAAACATTTGTTAGAAAATAATTGAATGCATTTTTAATTATTTAACACAGAGAAAAAAAATGGGTTCCATCTAAATGAACATGAGCTGTGGGATGAAATATCAATTACTAAATTTTTGCTCAGTTATCGTTGTTATATTTTCATCCAGGGCATGGAATCCCGGAGAATTAATTGGATCTAAAAAAATCATCATTCTTGCCGCTCTATGGATTTATTTGATACTCCACATTTGAGAAAATTACACACAGAAACACTTTTTCTTATTGAACAGTAGAGAATTTACTTATTGTGCTGTAGAGTGGTCCATAGATAAGTCACGAGTTCGGCATAGGAAGAAAAACGCCAGTAATCATAAACTGGAAAACAGATTGTACGCAAGAAAGTGACAATTATTTTTGCTAAATATTTTCCCCGTCATACGCTCGATTTATTTGCAATTAAACGTTTCATCGATTTCGATTTATCTATTTTTGAAAATCCTTGTGCAACTTTAAGAATCAGGAAACAGTATATTACGACACAAGTGCGGTAAAACTTTTTCTGGCAAGTGTGAGTTTACAGCACGAGCCAAGGGCAATTGTTACCATCACACGAGTTAAGAATAGTACATTGGGCAACAAGTCCGTAAAGTAGTTCATTTTCGTACATAAAATTGTTCGAAATTGCGTAAAAATAAAAATAAATTTCACGCACGACGTTCGGAAACCGAGAACTTTACGCTCAATGTTCTATAATTTGATTTTAGAAGATTTTGGGTAGAATATACTGCTAAAAGTATAGAAATCAGTTCAGCAGTATAGAAAATTCTAAATTTACTATTGACCCCAGTTTATAGTATTTTTAGCAATGTTGCACGATAAAAGAAATATTGCCGTATCGAACTATAAAAAGTGATTATTGTTATGATGATGCGGCAGTTAACCACATTAGATCGATGGCGCGAGAGCTCATTCAACTGGTGCAGGTCATCGATCTCACTTCTTAACGTGAACGCACGCAGGTTGAAAGCAGATGAGACAAATATTTTCCAGGTATATGGTCATTCGACTTTTCCGACTAACTGCGAAGTAGTATGCAACTTTATGCAAGTGTTATTGTACGATAAGCGACATCGCTGACGAAACACTCATGAGCTATTTATCGTTTTAATTATATTATTTTAAGAAACAAGTACGCAATGTATCGAAATTTCAAATGAATTTAATCGGGTTAACGGCTGCGATCTTGGAAATCGGCGAAATACTCTATGATTTAATTAGCCAGGGGCACAGACCGATTAGCCTGCTTTCGATGTATACTATCAAGGATGTAATTTGATTGTGAAGATAATGAAAAAAAGCTCTGGCCCGTTGCGTTTATTAAAGTAATATATTCAATCAATTATTATTTTCATTTGGTAAACGAGTTTTATTCACATGTTGTTAATTTTGCCATCAATTCGAGATATTAACGGCCAAAACAATTTACCAGCAAGACGGAAATTAATAATATGGCGTTATAAATGTTATTTCTTCATTGAAAAAGTTTTGTTCACATGGAAAAAAATCACGCTGTGAATACATGGAACGCGCTTTGCAAAAAGTGAAAAATGAGAAGGCAATGTGTAAAGTTCTACTTTGCACCCTCATTTAAAATAAATAAATAGAAACCCAATTATTAGGCGAACTTTAGTCGTTAAGATATAATAAATAAACAAAACGAGTTTGTTTACGTAGAAAATGTGTCCTCGCTAAAAAATATTTTGCTAAAGTTTGTGCGATAACGTAAATTTTTGTTGCAAATTCCAAGGCTCAATTAAACCTGAACCGCCTCACCAATTTTTGCCAAATTCAATACCGAACGTCGCATCACTTTGTTCAATTTTTATACGGAATTTCAGTGTGATAGCTACAAAATGTTTCACATTTAAAAATATTTTTTGCAATGGTTAAAAGTGGATCAATATTAATGTTAAACCGTAATAATTAGAAAGCAATTAGGAAAAAAATATAATAACGGAAGCTCATGTCTCATACGATTAATTTTTATGACATGTCCTTGTATCATCGCGGCATACAAAAATTACAGTGTCGAGTTGCGAGGATATCGCTTAGTTGCTGGTTAATTATAGTTTGACGTGGTAAAATAATAATTATTAAAACGCTGTGATTTAGTGCATCTCGGGACAACAATGTTCGCATCTCAGAAGTGTTCTCGGGATTCGACGTATATAATACACTGTAACACTATATAATTACACGTATCCTCATTACCACTGTCTTATACCGTGAAGAAGCTCGCCGAGAGTAGATAATGTCATTAACACCGCGTGTACACCTGACAGGCAGAGAAGGCTTGTCACGCCTCGTCAGATACGTTAAAACGGTATCGAACACGCGTCAGACACGCGTAATACTCGCACGTACAAGGCAAGTACATCCGCGAATTGGTGCATCCACATGGATGAGAGGATGCTAATTGAAGCGCGGTTGATGCCTTCGCCATAATGTGGCTTTGACGTCAATTTCAGCAGTGAACGATGTACCACTCGTCATTCCGTAGATTTGTGCAATTTAAACAAGCGATATTGAGCGGCCAATAACGCGAGCACCTATTTTTCTTCTCAATATTTCATACACGAAGGTCAAGTATCGCTAAACATGTGTGTAGGAATGTTTGGTCACGTAAATGGGTTATTATTTCGAACGAACTCTGGAATCTCTGGAAATACCGGTTAATGGACTATCGATCGGGGTTTTTTCAGCCCGTTTTCGCGTGTGAGTGTTAAATATTTATATTCGTGAGAAAGCTGCTCTATGTACACCTGTTTTTACTGTTTATCGAGTGAAGATCAAAAAATGTTTATGTGGGTGTGTATGAAAAAAGATCTGAAATATTGGACACGTTTCTGAATCAATGACAATAATGGGTTTTTGGAAAAATATACATTGTCATTTTTTAACCTATAAATATGATTGAACGTTCTTTGGATTCGGTATTTTTCATGAACAACAAATTTATGTATCGCTACGAGAAAAAATAATTGATTCCATATTTTTTTCTTTAATCGTTATAATAACAGTGTCACATTTTTACGCAAAAAAACGTCAACTATTAATACATTTGTTAAATGAAAAATGGAATGTTGCGTTACTAAATTCTGCTTTTTTTTGGGGAATGTCCAATTTTATTAAATCGTAAATTACTGAAAAATCGTCTTTTTTTTTCAATATTCTGAGCACAGGAGAGCAAAGCAAAAGATTGCCTTCTCGTGCTGCAAGCAATTTTCACTCAGACCCATGAAATTGGAAAAACATAATTCCAAACCCACCAAGCCGAAAATCGCTTCATGAA
The DNA here is from genome assembly GCA_947507545.1 of Clistopyga incitator. Classification (NCBI taxonomy): domain Eukaryota; kingdom Metazoa; phylum Arthropoda; class Insecta; order Hymenoptera; family Ichneumonidae; genus Clistopyga; species Clistopyga incitator. The sequence goes on along the minus strand of OX382178.1, from coordinate 10,106,554 downwards.
TACATAGAGAAAAATGAATTTTCGAGTATACACTTCTCCTTCTTCCAGTCCAGAGAAACATACTGCCTTTAAGTCACGAGGTGAATGAAGGGCAGTTCCACGGTGGGAAGTGTATCTATGCCTTGTAGCGAGCTCGAGCATCAGAGCATTTAGAACGTGTCGGATTCGAGGCAAATACTCAACCTGGCTTGGCTAAGTTCTGCGTTAAAACCAGCGTCGGATGTGTATTAGCGTGTACAGTATGATTGTAGTAAGCTCCGGCAAGCAATAGCAGCACCAGTCAACTGCCCCGGGGGGCATCAATTACTCGGCTAAATCGTAATTGCTCCCTATTGCGTGTATGCACAACAAATCGGTATGATTAATCGCGAACACGCGATGCAATTCGAGTAAAGTGCATGTCGCTAATGAGAGCTTCCTATTGTCATACCTAGCTCTGCAGGGTTTGTGTACATAAAGCCTGTTCAGGGTATATGTGCTTCGTGCAATTATAATGATTCCACGGTGTTTTCCTCTTGCATCTTTGTCTATCAAACTCGCAGAAATAAATAACGCATGTGCACCAGTTTCATACTTATCCTCTGCACACGTTGTTAAACGAGTTCCAATTGTGATGAGCGCAAAATGTGATTGAAAAAAACATCACTCCAGCTAATACGAAATAACTGTGGTATTGGCATTCAAAGTTGAAAGCTTTCAATCACGAAAACGGATTTGTCAAACGAGAAGTGTGCACGTAAGTAATTACCGGAATAATTAAAACTCGCGCTTTAATTTTTTATTCTGTTAATGAAGAGTAATTGCGCTTTAGGAAGTGTTATTATCGTATTTAATAGTATTAATACTGTTCATAAAAAAAAAAACATTTAATCGTTTTATAGCATATATGAAGCACTGTGATCAGGAAGTTTTGTGATGTATATGGTGCACCATAAGATTATGGGGTAAATTGCAACTTTTCGCATTTCTCTTAACTTTCGGATGGACCCGAAAGTAGATATTGATTTGCACAATATTTTTTCGGACGATTTCGTGTGCAAGAAAGTGCTTTCCGAATTGAATGTAGGATTCTTGTGAAGGTCTCTATAATAACGTTAACAATTTTGAAGTGTACAGATTTTGTTTTTTCGAAAACTTACGATACATCTACGATTAATTCAATTTTCACTGCATCCTGGTATTCTACATTAAATCCCCTTACTGACGAACCCCCTTCGAGATGGGCAGTAACGTGGCCATATTATGAAAAATACACCACATAGTCAACGCATTTACAATTTTTTAAATCTTATTATCGAGTTCCCGTGTATGTCGAAATTGAAAATTAACTTACCAAAATTTGACAGGATAGATATTGTTAGATCCTCAAATAAAGTCACTAACACACCAAACGATGTACAAAATTACGGTCTCCCGGTTTCATACACCATAAATACAGAATATAGTATTAAGTGACAGTGACACAGGTCGAAGGTAAATCTCAAAACCAAAGGAAAAAAAAAATGAATTTTTTCGTCACGCTCCTTCCCACACACATTCGTTCCTCGCTAACCATCTGGAAAGAGTCTATTATACGGAGGGGAGTCGTTGGAAAATCCTGTATTCATCATTATACGTTTAATCCTAATCGAGGTCTCGAATCTAGAGGCTCGTTGATCGGCAGGTTACGCGCCGAGAATAGAGAATAAGATGAAGAAGGAGAAGAAGAAGAAGAAGAAGAAGCAGAAATTGCACTTTCCAACGTGGCGACGAGCCAGAGCCTAAATCTCGTCTTCTTGTGATGGATCGCACAATGAAACGGGTCCTTTGGTGCACACGACGACCAGGTATCGCTATTGTCGATTCTTGGGTACGTACCTGATCCTCTACCACCAGCGCACAAATAAGAGCCGGGCTATGAAGTCCATTGTGGGCGAACTTTGCTCAACTGAGTGAGACTCAGCTACGACAGCAGCAGACATATTTTCATCGGGCAACCTTCAGCTCGGCAGTGAAAAAAAAAAAAAAAAAACGAAGAGGTAAGAAAGACGAGAGGAGCCTTGTAGATATAGAATTTTCTCGACAGCAGGTACAGTTCTGAGAGTTGGGTGCACTGGTGACTGTTCAATGGGCTTGGTAAGTGTGTGATGTGTGTGTGTGTGTGCGTGCAAAATAGAATTGAAGCCAACGAAGATAATGAACTTGTTCGAAAGTAGCCAGCGTTCGCCGCCTTTATTCTGTACGGGGAAACCTCTGAGGTGAAAGACCCGAAGACTAGAATTTAAGAAATATTCGGAATCCATCCCTGGATTCTCCGGACGGGTCTTCCATTCAGAGTGGATATTCAGAGGTGCTGTCTGGTGTACATGGAAAAAAAAAATCGTCCCTGCGATAAAATCACAGGAGTTTGGTACTATAATTTTTTTGGAATTTATTTATGTAGGTTTTTCGAAAAGTGGAATAAGCATAAACGACTTTTTTGTATTGGCAGCTTATTACAAGGCATTACTTGTTAATAATGGCTGATTTTATTGAACAATGAGTTATCACGTGAACAATGTGAAAAAATTACCAGAAAAAATCATAAATCTGTTTTTAGTGTTGTACAGTAAGATTTTATTTTCTTAAATATCCAAATGGGATAATTTTGACGAAACTTTAAGGGTAGGAAGTTGATCATTTTATCCCATATAGGTATAGGTTTTCCCAGTAGTATATTCAAACAGTAATTTGTGTAAATTTCAGATTTTTCGAATATAAATTAGTCTCACAATAAAATATTGACTGCGAACACCTCGAAACACCATGTATTTTAAACGCGAGACTTTAATCTCTTTGTGGCTTAGTTGAATGCCTGAAGACGGGATGAAAATGCGAATAAAAAATCATAGGATCAGTGTGAGTTTAATCAAATAAAAAATGGCATTTTCAACATCGGCTTTTTAGGCCTTGAAAAATCAGAATAATGGCGAAAAAAATCTAAAATAAATTTCAATAACGTTTCAAATCGAAAACAGCATTATTGTTAAGCATCATCAAAATCGAGTGAGTGTAAATTTCACGTGGAATGATCCATATATATATATATTTTTTTAATGGTAATAAAATTACTGCACCCCTGATATAAGTAATTTTAGAAAAAAAAAACAATTTTTTAAAGCGGGTTTTTGTGATCCTTTGGGTATTGAAGGTAGCAAAAAAATTCGGAAAAGGGTACAAACTCAGCCGACAGTGACTACGTATCGGCGTTGCCACTGCGCGCACCGTACGATGGTTGGTTATACGGGTACGTTGCGGTCTTAGTCGCTCGCCCTCTATGCGGCCCTTTAAAGTTTAAATGTCTCGTGCGCACCGCAGAACATCCGACGCCGGTGACCCCACGACGCCGAGTTTCGAGACGGGTGTTGGACTCGTAGCCTCGCTCGACAGACATTTAAAGGGCCACCGCACGCGTGTTCGTGCGCCTGCTGTGCTGTGGTACTGGCGGGTGCGTGTCGCATTCGGCTTTCTACACGGACCGGATAGAGGGTTCATCCCGCCTTCCAATGATTCTCCTTCGCTCTGTCTTTCTTTGCAGCCTGCATGCGCCACCAAAAGATCCACAGGAAATGGGAAGGCTTGGGCCCAGGAAGCGAGAAATACTCGGCGTCGTTAAAACCGAGGTATACGCTGTTTTCAAAAAAGGACAGGACCTTCAACGGAACTTGGCCTGGTTTATACGACATGGACGTTTCCATCGTAGAAAAAAATCTATACTATAGACGCGAATTCTACGCCCTTTGTTAAACCGTTTTCGGGTGCGGGTAGTGAATTTAAAAAGTAGAAATTTGCTATGTCAGCTATTCGCTATTTTGACTCTCATATTATTAAAATGCTATTAAAATAGTGAATGGATAAAATTGTGAATTTTGTAACGGCGGCTGTTTTAAATTCAGACCTTTCCTTTTTTTTCAAATTGGTTATTTTAGCCATTCGCTATTTTTAACTCACCCCGTTTCCAACTTTACTTTCATTCACTTTTCTCCCGTTGACTCGAGTTATTAGACATAGCGCTAAGTATTCTTGCATCTCATTTCTTTACGGAGAAAAGGCGCTGATAAAATATTGCATATCCTCTATAGTGGAAGATAGTGGAAGAAGACGTTTATTGCATATCCTCTACAGTGGAAGATAGTGAAGATAGTGGATGAAGATGTCGGGCTGCAGCTGAAAGTACTAAATTGGCCACATTCGTTTGCTGTTCCTAAATTGGCACTTTTAAGGCTGGAGAAAAATGTGAAACGGCGGCGCTATTATTTTGAAAATTACCAATGATTTTGTCATGTGTTGACATAAAACTGCTTGCCAGTTTAAACGTTTCAATTCGTTTCTTTTTTTATTTATTTAACAATGCCTACAGGTCACCGTGAATCACTTTTTCCCGGATTACGCCGCTACCAGGATTATAATCATAGCCTGATAGGTTTAACAATCCTGAAGCGGAAGCTGTTGTTGACAAACTCCACCCGAAAACATCACCAGTGACACTGCAATTATTTCTCTGCACTTTTCGCTCATCCGGTTACACAAACAATTCGCACGTTTATTTCGTTCAGTAATGACCCTGACTTACCCTGAAAATTTCCCCAAAATCTAGAAATTCCAATTATTCCCGGGCTATTCTATAATTTTCGAAATTTCCCCTGATTTCATTGACCATTGTTTAATTTTCTAATTTTTATTTTTTTACTTCTGTGATAATTTACCAATAATCCCAATTTCGTTCTTATCGCCCTGGCCATTTTTTGAATTTCGTATTTTTTCCATTGGAGCCCGAAAAAAATTCAATGTGGACCATTTTTTTTGAGCAGAGACGAATTTGTGAATGGAAAGCTTTGAAATGACTTCTTCAAGTTTTCTCGCATTATTTCGAGTAATTCGCGATAGCGAAAAAAATTCCCCTCCGCCGTTCAACGCTGACGCCTCCTTTCAGGAAGCTGCGAAATTTTAGGAGGAGCATCGCGAAGCTATCGTCATCGTTCGCCTGCTCGTTTGCAGACTCCCGTGTACTTCGTCGTGGTTAAAGGGTCGTATTTCTCGTAAAGCTATTAGCGCGCTTCCTAGATTGCCCGGTTGCGATACCCTGGGGTCCTCGCTTCGCGCACCACTCGCTACTTCATGTTCCCTGCGCGACGCGGTGGCTTGAATTTATTTTACGTTATTCAGTACGTTCTGGGCTCTGCGCACGCAGTATACGATGGCCACGAAATTCTATAATGCTACTTGGCGATGGCTGCCGGAAGGGAATCCTCCCGGTCACGTGGCCGAGCGCACGACCCTTCGGATTATATTTTCGAAAAACTCGATACGGCTGTTACTCTGCCCTACAACATAACTGTCCACGGAAGAGGAATATTATTCTGAATGTATTTCTAGGGGAGAAGGATATGGGCAATCTAAAGGGTCATATAATTTCCCTACACAATTCGAGTGACTAAAAAACAAGAATTTTTGTTATATAATAAATAACATGGAAATCATTTTTTGTTGTTGGATGGATCAACCAAAAGCTTGCTTGATGTATATATATAATCCCGGTTGATCCAACCAAATCACTTTCCCGTGTAGTTTTTAAGGGAGGATAAATTTTACATCAGAATTTACATAGATAATAAAAAGCTGCATGCATCCAAGCAATTTCCTAAACGGTTTTTCCACTCATTTTTGTCCCTTCGTCCGACTGCCAGGCGTTTGCATGTTTAGATCACACAAATCTTCTGAGAAAAGCTGTGGACCGCAGTGACATTTGGTGTGTGCTTTCAACGATTAAAATGTATTTGCAACATTGAGATTCAATTCGCAATCTCCAGTACTCCAGACACTTTTAAAGTGTGAATTGCAACAAAAAAAAAATTTTCAATTTGCAAATTGGAAGGGTTAACCGTAAACCATCCGACCGACGAAACGTAGACATGCAGAAGTTCGATTTTGCAACTTTTATGATTCGTCGAACCGACGGTCTATAAAATTATTTCGACCACACGCAATAAAATTTATCGATCGCATTTTTTGTCGATTAATGGCCGATTAAAATTAGACGTGTATCCACTTCTCTTGGCCTGTCTCGCCTGGTCTTTCGTTATCCCTGATTCCGGTTTCCTACGTCATTTCTCTTCGGCGTCGGATCGCAGGGGGCCGAGAGTCTGGACGAATGAAATGATGCAAAACAAAACAAAAAAAAGGCTTTCTTGGATCGGATACACTGGAACCTGCCTGGCATCGTTCAAATGCTGCACCTAGCAATAGCTTTGAGTCGTCGTGGCCGCCTCTTTCTCGCGAGTATTGTTTGTACTCGCCACGGTCACGTTCGCGAACATACTACTTCCGGTGCGGGCGATACCGCGCACCGCTAGACTCTCGTATCGAGAATGCAAATGTGTCTCGTTTGCTCGCGGGCCGATATATCGCCGGGAATTCGAAGGCTGCTGCTGCTGCTGCTCTTGCTGCTGCTCGACTCATGTATCTTATTCCTTTTATTTATTTTCTTTATCGAAAAACTAAATGACTATCCTCTTCGTCGTCGTCGTCGTCGTCGTCGTCGTAGCGAAACGATTTCAAGGCTGTTCGCGCTAACTACGTATCTCCTGTTCCGGAAGTATGCACCTCGTTAATTGTTATTTCTTTGATGTCTCGTACTGTCCTCTTTTCAGGTAAACAAGGGGCAACATTGTTTTTGACTTTGTACACAACTATTCGCGATTTCCACGTTAACCTCCTCTCCGAGTCTAACGCGAAGGCGAGGATGTGGATTTAACACTCGATGCTAAGGTTTTGACCAAGCAACAATGTATACTTATACTGAAATTAAATTAGGTTCTTCTGTGATCACCTCCGGTAAGATAAATAGGAGCGAGCTTAGTTAATCAAAAAATAGTTAGGAAAGTAAGCGAAAATTTGGAAAGTTGAATAGCGATTAGGAAAAGCGGAGAGAATGTAGGAAATTGAAAAATGATCAGGAAAATTCGTAGATTCAAGGGACAATTAACCGTCCCTGGTCACACGGGGTCAGAATTACCCCGCCACGCGTGTTACAGCCACTAAAGTTTGACCACATTTGTAAAATTAAGAAATTTCGATAAAAACGACCGGTACAATACGACTAATTGAAATGATTCAAATAACAGATTAGGGAGTAATTGTGTATTAAAAAGAAAGAGTGAATGTTGACTTAAACAAAAAAAAAAAAATAGGTAAACTTTTTAAAAAATTGACAAAGCAACGGAAATTCAAAGAAATTGATTTAGTTAATTGCAAATTGATTTTTTTCAGCTTTGATCCCACGTGCGTTTGAACTAATTATGCGAAATAGAGCTGTTAATTGTCACGAAAAATACGGTATTATGAAAATTGGGAAATGTCACTAAACCGCATAATTGCCAAAAGCATTATAATTATTATTTTTTTACTATCAGGACGAATAAAATCCTTAACTCATTTCCTACATTACAAAACTCGTATGAAACTCGTTCTTAGTTGATAATTCTCAAGAGAACACACTACGCTACATTGTTGCAGAGGGTAACCTTCGCCGAGTCCCGATGTCGGATGATCCAGAATAATTGCGTGCGGCGCATTGCAGCACGAACCTTGCGACACATTTTGCGGTCAACGAGAAAGATATTCCGTGCCTTCTCTCTGCTACCTACTTACTTACTTCAAAAGCTTGAGCGGCAGAAAACTGAGAGAGAAAAATTGAGTCTCGGATATTGTAGCGCGCAGTCGTGGTTGTGTTCGCTCACGAGTGAAATCTTTTAGAACCTCAACTGTGACCGTTGTAATACTCAATTACGAAATCGCTGGGCAATTACAGAAAATTTCAAGGCTTCCATGAGCGAGAGAAGCTTCGTTCGTGTTAGCCACTCTCGTCGATGGCTTTCGGTAGCGAAAGGTAGGAAAACTTGAACAGTATAGCGGGTTAACCATAAAATACTTGAATTTACGAATACATCAGTTCGCTCTCTTTCTCTCTCTCTCTCTCTCTCGAGTTTTCTTCAGTTATTACCATCCGTAATGAGCCCATGCTAATAAAACCATTCGAGGAACGTAAAAACTTTTAAAACTGTAATAATTCTATGAAAACCATTTATCGGTGACCTAAAAAAATTAAGTGCGTGAAAAACAGAGCCACTTGTGTTCGCTGAAAAATCTCTTATCGCGATGTATGATTCTTGTTATAGTTAACGATTCTCAACGTACACGTACCAACCAAGAGTTTTATTATTACATCGGAATTTCGGTACTTTGACTAAAAATCTGGAGAAAATTAGAGACATTGAAAATACTCAGAACATTGATTCTGTGATACATTTGTTTAACCATCCGGAAATTTCACGGACATTTTAATCGAACCTTTCTACGAAAACATATTCAAAATTCCTGACTATTCAATAATTTCCCAAAAAAAAAATTAATCCTAAAATTGTTATAAAAATTAAGAAACAATATATATCAATAGAAATGACTTTGTTTCATAAAAAGTATGAAATTTCCTATCGAATTTATCAAAGCAGATTAAAAAAAAAATATTCAGTGGATTAACTTTTTAGTATCATTATTTTTCAGAATCAATGACATACTTTATCTTCTGTCAGAACAAAATTTTAGTTTGGACTGTATGAGGCCTTTAACACATTCTTTCCGTTTGAAAAAATCCGGAAATTTGATGGATTTATCAATGCAAATCATTTCATTGTAGAGTTAACTGCGGAAGGTATTCGCGGAACCGCAGTGTACTTATTAGCTTACGTGTGGAGGTGTTTGTTAAAGAACCGCTGCGACGCAGCAGAAGTATACGAAATAACGATACCGATCGTTTAAAAAATGGTGCGCTCGGGGTTTCCGTCGATTCTACTGACTCAACAGCCGCGCGACTCTCCGCTGCTCGTATCTTTCACTAGCAACGTGCGTTATCCACGGGTTCACAGACAGACTTCTCGGAATGACCTCACATCACGAATTGCAGTCCCCCGGCTTTGCACTCCCGGACTCGGGCGTCCGGACGTGAATGTTTTAATTGCTGTGGTCGCGCGCGTCCATTCCGACACAATATATAGCGCGTTCTTTCTCGCCGATCCATGAGCGTTTTTTTGTTTGCTTTATCTTTCGTATATTTTAATTCTATAGTTGTTGCAGTGTTTACATATAAGAACCATTCTATGTCGGATCAGACACTTTTCGTTTAACCACTCAGATATTTTTCATAATTAACCAAATTCGAATACTACTAGTGAGTACATTCTGTGCATTTTTTTTCGGATTTCTTTTTCTTGGAAACTCAGAAGCTCCATTTATCTATCCAAAACAAGGATGCAAAGTAAAACCTATCACATTGCTTCCTCATTAAATTTTGCTCTTTACAAAGCTTCCTCTATGAGGAAGCCAAAATCAATCACAATACTTCCTCTATGAGGAAGCCAAAATCAATCACAATACTTCCTCTACGAGGAAGCCAAAATCAATCACAATACTTCCTCTATGAGGAAGCCAAAATCAATCACAATACTTCCTCTATAAGGAAGCCAAAATCAATCACAATACTTCCTCGTAGCGTTTGCTTTGTAAAGAGCAAAACCCTGTTCACATAATCGAAGGGAAAAACTGCAAGATGAAATTGCGACACAGTCTTTATTTTTCACGAACTACTTAATGCAATGCAAAAAAATGCATGTGGTGATTACTGTTCGGTTTATAATTTTTCTTCTGCCCAATGCGGTGTCTTTAATTTAATTTGTCTGCCGAACCACTATATATATATAAAAACCCGTATGATCAAATTGTAGTAGCAGAAGTGAATTGTTGAAATTTATCGAAGCGTCGTTGCAGTTTAATTTGCAACGAAAATTGACAAGCGGAATACTTTTAATTCGGTTGAAACTAATGTAGACTGTGTTTATCCATTTAAATTATTCGAATTTACTTTCAAATTAATTGGATGTATAAATTTCAAATCCAATCTGGGCGCAATCAAATTAAAATCAGTCAAAAACAGTTTCAATGTACAATTCGCGCATTTATTATATGCAAATCGTGTTACCATTTTGAATCAAGAATGAAAAGTAGATATATGTTTATTGAGTTTAGATAATTTCTCATTTTTCTTCATGGGTATGTCATGGATCAGGGAGTTAGTGATTTTACGAGAATAAATACTGAAATATTGAAATAGTAGAATTACGGTAAGCCGAACGACCCGGCGACACACCCCCTTGTGGTCGCGCAACTAACCCAATTTGGCCAGAATCCGGATTATCCGCAGTATCTTCTTCTTTCAGGCACGACAGCTACTACAAATATATATTCTGACGTAACGTTATTCTTACTATTTTAGATACTTATACCGTATTTTAAAGTTAATAAAAAAATTTTCCTAAGAATTGTAGGTATCGTTGAAACCTTAACTATTTTGTTGTAAAAAGAGATGGTTTTGTGTCTCCTTGTGGAGGATTGTTAATGATCTTGAAACTATTATTTTTGAGCGTTTCGCTAACTCAGGGCCATTGGATTTTTGTGGGTGTGTATAACATCGTGTGAATAATAATAACAATAATAATTCGGGTAAAGCCCGGTTTAGCATCATATATTCATCAAGATATATATTCATAATCAAACGAGTGCCATCAACACGCCAGTTTTCGAGACAGACCGGATGGCGATGAAACGCTGATGATTCGTTCGTCCGCATTGTTCCAAACTACATACGTACTACGACGATACGCTGAATTCTCACTAATCGAAGAAGATCTCCTCGCCTACGAAATTGTTACCGCCACGCCTTATTGCGGCGCTCTTCACATCATATGGACGATATATTCTATCCGTGAATATATGATTTCTTAGCTGTTACGTTGCTGATTATTCAACGTCTGGGAGACAGAGCTTATATGCGAGATTGGTTTGTTTGTTTGTTGGGGAAGCCGGAATACACGGTTGATGAGCAACATGAGCAGTGCTGATACTGCTTCAGTCCCGATTTCTATATGGGTTGTAAAACCTGGCTTAAAGAGGATCCTTCGCTGTCGCCATTTCATTATAATCCGACAACAAATATTTTTCTCTTCATTTGTGACATATCTGTTGCATAATAAGTTATTAATACGACTAAGGTCGTGCGTAATATATTTAGGAGCTGTGTAAAGAAAATAAAAGATTTGCTTGAATTAATATAGTCACTACTATTACGTGAAATGCGAAAATATTTTGTTTATTTAAGTTTACCTTTAAAGTGGAGATTTTGGGCGGTATTTGATGCATTTACTCAGCCATGCGATGAATTAAACGCATGGCATAGTCGATCTTGATGATATCAGTCAAAATCTTTTTTTTTTTGCGTGTGAATTTTTTTTAAATAGGTGAATTCAAGACGAAAAGAAATTCGATAATGATTTTAACGATTATGCCGTAATCGCAGTAATGCGAGGTTTACGAAAACGGGATTGACACGTGCCAACCAAGAGGCATATGAATATGTAGAATATGACACTAACAAATTGTTGTGTGAGAACTAATCGTGGTTAGTTGGTTTCACACGAAAAAGAAATCGATTGGCTTTACGAAATCGTAAAAATCAGTTATTTCTCGGTTCATTACACTGTGATGAACCCTTAAAGAATTTAAATTTGTTCTTGACTCCTACTTCTTTTATTTTTCCTTCTTCCTATTCGAACAACTACGCATATGCACTTATTAAAAAAAAATGATTAGCAATTAGCAATAGAGCGCTTCAACATTTTCTGAGATAAACAAAAAATAACTCAAGAAGATCACACGAATAAATTGGGTGGAAAGCCAAAAAAAAAAACAAATAATATTGCTGGAAAGTGCTTCACAAGTCTGGAAAGTTTAAAAGTTACCATAGTCTCCCCTTAATAAGTAACATATCGGGAATATGAATATACGCATATTGGAATTTATTATTTCGCATCTTCATCTTACTATTTAGGTCGGGTAAAAAAAAAACATGTCTATTCATTTGTGCAACAAGAATATAGTTTTCTCCGAACGATTAATATGTTGTTTATGGGCAATATGCTGTACTATTGTGTGCCAGCGCTAATGCTGAACATAGATTCAGCATTTTAATCGCTATTCTCGTCTCTCGCAACATACTACAACGCGCGACACAGTTGATACTCGTACGTTCATGTGCTGCAATGATAAGAGCGGCCGCAGCTTGATGTGTAAACACGAGGTTATAATCGTGGGGCGCACGCTCTCGTACACGCAAAAATCAGCGCTAGTGGACAGGCTCGGGCGAGCCGCGCGACGGGATTGCGAATTTATTGCTGCTGCCAACGCGATGAGAGTTATCGTTATGCGTTTGAGTTATGCCGGGTACCGTAACAAATTAATTGAAGGCATATGGCGGAAATAATGATAACCCACGTGAAGCCGCTGAAGGAGCTTTCGAAGAAAACAGATGTAACATGCAACATATGATATTTATATGTCATCCGTTTGGCAGTGGAACATGTACCGAGTGGGTGTACCAGTGAGTGACCGGCGGGCGCTGACTTTTTTTCTGTCCTAATAAGAAAGGTTTTGATTTCCTGTATGTCTATATATTTTTCGACTTTGTAATATTAAATTATATAGCATTTTCATGAACGCCATAATAGTGATCTATAAAATAAAAATGATGGGTGTTCGTTTCTGTGAAGCAGCCTCGCCAAAATCGAATCTGTGTACCAGTAAGTGACCAGCGGACGTTGATTTTTTTTCTCTCCTGAAAAGAGAAGCTTTGATTTCTTGTATGTACATATATTTTTCAACTTTGTAATATTAATCTATATAGCATTATCATAAACATCATAATAGTGATTTATAAAATAAAAATGATGGGTGTTCGTTTCTGTGAAGCAGCCTCGCCAAAATCGAATCTGTGTACTTTTGAAGTATGGCTTTATCAATCGAATTAATATTCAGCCGGCCAGAATATTTGCAATGAGATTTGTATGTCCGTGTTCGATGTGCAAAAAGAAGCACATTTTGGTTCTTTCACAGAAATTGGCTATTTCGAATAGTAAACATTGTAAATTTGTTGCTATCTATAATTATATTCCACTAAATAGCCTGTTTTATTTTCTAATTATCCAAAAGGAGAATGTGTGTGAAGAGAAAACTCACATGTTGCTTTCTCATTCACTTTAACGTTTTTAAAAAGCACCCATTATGAGAAAAACAAAGTTTATTAATATTTACCTCATGCATGAGGTAAGTTCGTAAAAAGTGAAAAATAGTAATGAAGGTTCTACCTTTTAATAAATAAAAAAAAAATATATATATATATATATAACCCCTTCTTAATCTTTAAAAAACGGTATTGCTTCTATTGGATTTTATTGTTAAATGTTTTCAAATTTTCCATCGAGAAATTTTCATTTTTAATGCCTTGTAGGGTTTCGCTGAAATTTTTAAATTAAACTTAATATACGGTGTCTAAAACTAACAAAATATTTGATTGAGCAGTATTTACGTTCACAGTGTAATAATAACATGTTCGAGTCGGTGCTCCGCTGCTGACGCTTGGAGATTATCGAAATCTCGGTACACTTTTTCATCTCGCTTGGCTATATCAGACTCCCTCGTACTCGCGGTAAGTTCGTTGTTTTCTAACCGTTGTTTTCGGTGCTCCGCGCGCGTTCAATACATTTGAGGTTTTTAACCCCGACATCTCGCTGCAGTCTCGCTTGTGTTATAGCGTCGTGTCTGCTGCGTCGAGGCGAGGAGCGTAATCACGATGGAAGGGGAACTCCACGAGTTACCCGATATAATCGACAAATTGTTCGCTGGTTCACCCGCTCTTGTCTCTTTACGTCTCCGTCTTTCCCTACGTCAATCTAAAGAATTAACGAATGTTTCATCGGATAACGACAAAATTACATTATGTTGAGCAACTCCATTTCCTAGTATTTATCATTAACATGTGATAAAATACTCATGTGATGAAAATAATTTATTATCATTCATTTAAAAAATATTCACCGAAATGAAATTACTGATAATAAGTTTAAATAAACCCAAACTTATTTTACCGCAATTTAGGCATAAAATAAAAAAGATTTATATTTCAATTTTTCCATTATTTTTTGAATGAATAAAATTATTTTTCGAATACAAATATAAAAATATAGTCTGATAACGATTGCAAAAAACAATTCTTCCCGAATCACTACAATTTCGTTTATTATTCTGCGCTCGAACATTTTTTTAATCTCCTGTCTGAATGTTTTGGATCTTCTTAAGTATCCGCTCATTAATGTTTTCGAAAAAGATATTTTCCTTCGTGAGAAAATGAACAATTGATATCGCAGTTTTCTCAGAAAACTTGATATCACAATTCTCCAATGATATTTTCTCTGCGATAAAAATAATAACATTTTTATTCGACTTCGTTCGATTTCGATCCTGTTTTTCTTATTAACCTGTCATTAATCTCTTTTTTTATTTGGTCGAAGAAGATGATGAAATTTAATATGACATTAGATGAATCTATTTTCTACGACAATTACATCTAAATTGTCAATAAATCATTACTGATTAATGACTATTGGATTATAATATTTTATTGTGTCTGGAAGAATAACGAATTATATCTAAGAAATGGTGTAATCTGCTTATAAAATGGATCCCCGGCAATAGTGATTATATCAAGTGCACATAATTGTGCAATTATCAATGTGTACCTATTATTCTTGTAATCCGGGTATTTCTGACATTTGACTTATACGGGCAAAATTTTTCTCCTAGTCGCGCAGCGTAGACGATGAAAACGTACGTCATTCGCAGAGCGAACAAACCGAGCTCGTAGATTTATCATCGAGCAAGTGAGCGCAAGGAAAAAATGGTTATATTACGACCTCGCGCGCGGGGCTCTCCGTTTCCAGGAAAGTCAAAGATAACGGTAATATGCCGTCGCTCCCGATACTGACCGGGGGAGTTGCGAATCTCTGCCTCGTAGCAGCTGCAGCTAATGCTTGATGATGCAGAAAGTCGAGTCGAGCATTAAATGCAAACCCAGTACACTGGTGGACGAACAAATCAAACAACTTTTAATCCCCCGTTAATATACCATTTGAAATACATTTACAATAGTAGGTATATGCAACAGGGCATTCCATGATAATAGATTCTCTTGTCAGTGATAACAAAATCAAACACTACATTAACTGAGGTAATTCATATAAAATGTGCAATAAGATCATCTATATTTTTGTTACATTTTTATTTATTATCGTTCAAAGTGTATGAAAAAAGGTTAATAAATTATAAAATTATATCTTCGACTGTTTAAAATTATGTTGCCGAATAAACAGGAGTCAATATCGATTAACATAGTTTTTGATTGAGGGAACTTTGCGATTAAATAAAAATACACGACAAGGAGGGTGAGAAGATTGACTTTGCATCCTTGCTTTTCCCTGTATTTCAAGTCAAATATCCTATAGAGTGACGATTTTTAATTGGATTTTGATACAGATATTTCATTTTATATATAGGAAGCAATTTAAAAAAAATTATTCGCATTTCGGAAATGTAATTTACTTTCAATACATGTATTTCCGACATATTCTGCGTATATTTTTGATTACATACTCCGCAAAAGTATTCACCATGGCAAAACTAATTATACCAATTACGCTCTTATGAAAATTCGCGATTTAATACGAAAACAGCCAAATTGCCTGATTATTTGTGTGTTTTTGTTTCTTGTACCACCACTGTTGAAAAATAGTTACATAAAGCATGTTGAAAAATCCTAAATCGAAAGCTGAAAATAATTCCCTGGAGCTTGTTAAAAGTTCTAGACAGATTACGATGGCAAAAATGGTTAGTTTCATTAAACCGGAATTAAAATTCCTCTCTCCTCGACACAAACTTTGAACAGTCTACGAATAATGAAAAATTACGTTGTTTGCGTTACTAGCAACATCACAATAAAAATATTACGACAATTGAATTGGATCGACTTTTATTCCGCGTTAATTTCCATGGAACGTCCCGTACATATATACATACGCATAGATATCACTCACACACAACGATATATAGAGATGGCATGGAGGACGACGAGGAAGGATATGCAATGCCAGACGATTCTGCGCTGTTCCAACTGACCAGGCCATTTACATGTAATTGCTTTCCGCAAATCCACCTACTCGCCTGCAGCGTGCATTATACTGTTGCGGTGTGCATTGCGTCGCGGTGGTGTACGTGTTGGTTACGCCATTCGATAAAGAAGCAATTACGAGCATTCGCCTACGCTAATGTCTTTCCAAACGGGCTACGATATATCGCCGGGCGAAAGAGTTAGTGGCAGCTCTAATGATCCGCAACAGCTCGTCTAGGTAATGCGTATACAATTCGGAGCTTATGTATACGTAAAACACATTAGCGACCGATTCGAGCGAAGAGTGACGAGTCGTCAGGTAATTTGAGGATAGCTGGAAGGTACGCGTGCGGCGCACACCTTGTCATCGACATGTGGCCAATTGACTTATCTGGAAAATCCACCACTTGCGCTCACGTCATCTTTCCGCTGGTTGACCCATCATCGGAAATACACTATATCTAGATAGGGAAATATACCGGATGACATTGTTATCAACTGTGGCTTGTGAAGGGAATGAATATTTTCAAAACCGCACACAGAGAAAAAAAAGTTACTTGGGGTAATGAATTTCATGGTTAAACATGAATCCTATTGATTGGCTAGACAAACCATGAATTTGGTTGTCGTAACCAAGAACTGGGACGGTTTAACTAATTAATCATCTGGGGGATATTCAACCGATGAATTGATTCCTTCCGATTATCTTTATTTCTGCGCATTATTTACTTTCTCGCTGAGGAAAAGCTGTGTTTTGTAGCGTCTTCGTCAAGGTTTTCATCCCTGAGGCTCATCCTTTGTGGCTTAACATTTCATGTCACCTCATCAATCCTGATCAAAATAGTTGGGAAGTAATAATGTTGAGGAATTCAATCTATCATTGCTTTTGTAAAAGCAATATTACTTACTGATAGATACCATCGTGAGTTAGCGAGAAAACGACCCGTCTCGCCGGTCTGACAGTTAAGACGAATAAAAACAAATTGAACAACAACGATAATACCAACGTAACCCTAACATAACCACGAATTGACCGGAAAGGCTGATCAAAGAAATACTCTTCACTCCACAAACACGAATAGGTGAGGTCCTGTGGAACATAAATTGGACGAGCAATAAACTAAAGAGGACTCAAACCAGGGCCAAAATTCCTGGTTTTATCTGGTCTAGAAAAAATTTGAAGTGTAAAACGAAACTAAATGCGATTGCCTATGAGGAAAATGCCTCAAGTGTATACTCATACTATATCGGTTTACAGTGGACCACACGTTGAGTTGACTCGCGGTTGATTTAATGTACAATTGAATTTTGGAATCTAAAGAATACATAGGACTTGAATGAATACGAGAACTTGCAATAATTAAAATCAGGGTCAGGCCCATGGGAGAGCTCAAAATAAGTTGGTGTCGTTTCGGAGTCTGATTTTTCTAGTTCCCTCCATGAAAGCAAGAAAGTCACAAGGGGGCCCTTAGAACAATAGAATGCGGTTCTTTCAAATGTAATGACTGCAGCTTTTTATAATAATAGCACCACACGTTGAATTCACTCGCGATTGATTTAATGTATAAGTGAATTTTGGAATTTAAAGAATAAATAGAACTTGGATGGATACGAGAACTAGCAATAATTAAAATCAGAGTAGGGGCCCATAGGAGGGCTCAAAGTAAGCTGGTGTCGTTTCGGAGTCTGATTTTTCTAATTCCCTCCATGAGAGCAAGAAGGTCACGAGAGGCTCCTTAGATCAATTCAACGCGGCGCTTTCAAATGCAATGACTGCAGTTTTTTATAATAATAGCTATTACGATGAAGTGGAAAAGATTAGTCCAAATTGAATCAAGTGACCATTCCGCCACCGTTTGTTTTTACCGTGATTTATCACGCCCCCTTTTGAGGCGAGGCGGAATCGCTGATCGAATTTTGGCAAGGACCAATTTATGTCAATTTGAGTCAACATTTTATTCGCTATTATTCAAAAAGTTGGCTCTGGTGAATGCTTTAGCATTCGATGGTTAACCTTAGCACGAAACGTCGATAGATATCGACATAGTTGCAATAATCCAATACATATATAGACCAACCTGTGGTTACCGTAGCAGGAATAGAATTTTTTTTTCTTTCGCGAAAAAACATTAGCTTTTTCGCGGTATAGAAATAAAGAACGCGCACAATTTTGCAGTCGTGAGAGTGTCAGAGTCGAATACACGTGCCAGCAATCACGTAACTGCTTGTAGTCGCTCGATCGACATTTTTCAACAGGCTGATGCGAACGCGCGACACTGAACTTTGATATTCAATGCAACGACTCGCGCTCGAGCGATATTAGGCTCTCGTGCGAACATCTCCTCGTCTTTTCATGTATAGATGACAAATCTCTGTGGCTGTTGTATCAAAACGACAAACCGCAGTATATATTTGGGAATTTTCTGTCATGGTAGATTTTTTTTCGACATATCTAAGGAATTGTCGTTCATAGAAAAAAATGTTACGCTTTTGGATTGTTATACCAGCTCTGAATTATATTCTTCGAAAAATTGTGTTAATGCGATACCTATAATTTTCCCAGCAAAAGGGACAGTACAAAGGAAGAAAATTAATTTTTTTACTGAATTTCATATGTAATATATTAAATTGAAATCAAATTCGTCGCAATTAGCGATCAAATTTTTATTTATTTTTTGATTAATGCCATATATTCGATACGTAAGCGGCTCAAAATTTTAAAAAATATCCGGTACTATATTTTCTACTTTACCACAGTCTTGAGTGTTATTCTCGGGAATTTTTCGAAAAGTTACTATTGAATATACGACGATCGATTGAACATTGACAACAACCGTATATCGTACGCCTGATAGATCCTGATCAACATTACAGTTTTCGGGTTACGATGTCCGGAGACGCCTGATCCGAATGAGCCAGAAGTGCGGGGCAGAGATGTAAAATCGCGTCGAGTTGCATATGTACTATATGTTTATTGCACACTTGGCTATGAAGCGGCGCTTTTACGCCACTCGCGACCGCCATGAGAAGTACATACATGCGTTACATAAAATCGCTTATTGACGCGTTTGTGCATTATATGAAAACGTCCTGATTGATTCATTAGCTTAATACTTTAATTTTTTTCCCTTTGCCATCTAAAGATTTTAGCAATTGGAAACTTTGGTTTGATGTCGCACGACTCGCCTCGTAAACACGTTGACATCGCGACACACGACCCGGCGATCGATAACAAATCTATCTTTTCCTCACAGGCGCCTCTCGTGTCGTCATGGCAATTTTTGCAAAAAAAATCTTTGTGTATACGCAGGCAATCTTGACCGTTTGACACTTCGATCTATTTACCATTTGCTGTGTAAACAAACAGGACACATTCGACATTCTCTGTCAATGCAGTCACTTCTCGATGCTGCACTTCAACGGTACTTTAAGTGCGTTTATTCGAGTTTAATTCCCGTTAAAATTTAGAGAATTCTTTATTTTCAACCGCTTATGTGTTGGAAATTTGTATTGCAGAATTTACAGACACACTTTACATTCGTGTGTTTTTTTAGACTCACTGCAAATATTAGCATGTATATTAATACAATCGTTAAAGACATCCTCAAAGCTTCGTTAAAGCTTCAAAATTGCATATCGTAACACTGCGATTATGATTTAATTTTATTCACATTTTTCACGTCATACGATCGTTTATCATGAATTGTTTGCAGGTCGCGGCAATAAAACCGGAAGGAAAAATACAAACAGAACACATGGGTATATGTACTTGATATGACATGTTGTAGATGTTTTCAGATTGTTTCACAGCTTTTTGGACATAGAAATATAGACAGTATATTGCTGATTTTTTAAAGAATGGCGGTGCACTGTAGGGCAGAATGCCATTCATGTAAATAGGTTTGTCTCAATTTTTTTCCGAGAGGGTTTTTTTGGGGAATTTAGACTCATTACAAATCGTTAAAGCTTCGTTAAAGCTTCAAAATTGCATATCATAACACGGCGATTATGATTTAATTTTACTCACATTTTTCCCGTCATACGATCGTTTATCACAAGTTTTTTGCCGTTTGCGGCAATAAAACCGGAAGGAAAAATACAAAGAGAATACGTGGGTTGGAAAAGTTGATAACCATACGTGTCGACAACCCGTGATGTCGCAAGTTGCTCGCATGTTGCCGACTTCATTATTCATCGATATGAGCAAAACGGTAATTAGTTATAACGAGCCGACGGTTTTTCCGTTCTCGGAATCCATACGCTGTCCGATTAGGTGTAGTGACCGTTGCTAACTAATAGCATACGTGCCGCTACAGTGTTAGTAAGTTTCCATTTACACGTGCAACTATGTAACTATAATAGAGGAGTTCTATTTGGAAAACCTCGTGTTTGGTACTAAGCCAAGTTCTGCCAACACGAACTCGGTTTTCCGGATAATTAAATTATAGCTACGTGATCTCGAACTCGTACGACACAGTCTCCGCGTGCGCTCCGGCAAATCCACACACTGAAGGATATAGTATCGTGTAGGTACATGTTTTTCATTTCGTTATAGCGGCAAAACACTTGGAGTAAATGATTAGATGAAGCTGAGTGACGTCAATGATTCATTGGAGGCTTGGCACGTTCACTTATCGATCTTTCTGTGTTCACTTAATTCCGATTTCCTAATGACAGTATAACAATAGACTAATTAGTGAAAATCTTCATAATGAAATGCGTGAAATTAGTTTTTACTTCCTTATACTCCGCACGGATGCTTATACTCGTGTCTGTAATTTTTTTTGTTTAAAGGAACCCGGAAAAACGGTTCACATTTATAGTTTTGAAATTTTTAAAAAATGTACATTATCTACCTTCTGCAAAACACGAAAATTAAGCTCAAATTTTTTATCTTAGGAGAATATAATCCAACAAACTAGACGTACAATTTAGCGAAGATTGATGAAAGGGTTCAGATTATACAGGAATTTTAATTTGTCGTTATTATTTCTCGACTACTGAAATTTTTGCTAAACCGTAGTTTTTTAATTTCATTTAAATCAAGAAATCAAGGAAGAGCCTTGCGTATCGCTTTCTTACTTCATTATTTTCAAATTCCACAATTTAAATTCTTGTAAATTCTAAAATTGAAAACATTTTGGTTAACGTCATTCTCTTCGATTTTTGTGCTCTCATATTATTTCGGTTTGGTGGAAACGCCTGTGGCATCCCGCTTAAAGTGCCCCACATCTGAGTGAAGACGAGGAGGTCTCCTTCGCGATCATTCTACCTAGACCTACTCAAGAGCTTGTGCTGTTGCAAGCTGATTGCGTCAGATCGTATCGCGGTCTGCGAGCTCTATCTGCGGCGTAATAAAAATCGACGAAATAATAAGACAAAGGGTTACGAAAGTCGTGGTGCCCCTCGGGTCTGGCTGACTCAGTACTGATAATAAATATAAGTAGTGGCCGTGTACGCGCGGCGTACCGGCGGCTACTTCTCTCTGACGATTGGTGCTTACTGCGAGAAAACTTGCTCACCGCCAGTGGCGGATTCCCCAGGATTAGTGCATGTAGCTGTGCAAACATCAGCCCTGCAGCATAAGTGCACAGAGTTGTGTTGACCTGCATTCTAATGCGCAATAATTCACGTTATTTAGTATTCTTGTTATTTATTATTCGAGTCATTGACGTCATCAATGAAATTATTTTGCAAAAACTTCCTACCATTCATCAATAAAGCTGTTTTCATCCAACACATTATGTGTTTGACATGAAGGTTATGGCGAGAAGAGTAAAAAATATAATTGTTAGTCATCCTTTGTTCGTTAAGACGTACCTTTGAAGAATTAGAAATATTGGAGTTTTAAACAACAACAAAAATATCTTTTTTAGCCACGACTTATACTTATACCACTTGGCCTATATCGCGATTATGATGGGTATATCACCAATTGCGCAATTGGCGATTAAATAAAATATTCCTCGCATTATATGTATTTCTCATCCACATTTATGGGCGGAAAAGTTATCCAACTTCATTGCGGACTATACTCAACCGATCATTTTCTATTGTGAGATAAGACTGAATTTCCTGGAAGCAGCGATGGCACACGGGTTTTATTTTTTATTTTTACGTAGACAAAATCAGCCAGAGATATGTTCTGTATATATATATTCAAACATTTTACTTGTTATTAGTACTAGTGTAGGTGTATGTACTACTTATATGTACCTTCGCATTGAAAGTGGACACCCGCACTGCGTTTCACTCGGCTGAGTCAGCTAGCTAAACACACACAATACATATGCCTCTCTAACTCTGGTCCCGCTGGAACACGCCGATTGCACAACTGTCGAGCTGCCTGGCCGCGTCTCGGCAAAGCGCGCGACGATCAGCCGCAGAACGCGAGACAGAGACAGGCCGTCTGCGATGTCATTATCGAAAACCCCCCCAAGACTCGAGAGACTCTCTCACGGTGTTGTCGTTTCACGATACTTTACGATCCTTTCGCGATCTCGCGCGGCATCGTAAATTTTTCCTGGAATAACTACTACGGTACTGTACACTCAGTTATACTGTAGAGTGAAGTGTATTAAAAACCGAACAACAGGCGATGAGAATCGTTTTGTGTGAGACCCAAGTATCGGTGTTTTTATGGATTTTTTGTTGTTCGTTAACTTGCTTATTTTCCTAAATCGATGCGTACATAATTCAGCATTTGATGGAGATGCGTGTTTGTTATTTGATAAATTGTTCTTCGAAGCTTTGGATCTTTCGTTGCAGCAGGCGATACGTATTTTGCGACTAAAAATTTTATCGCTCGGAGCCGGTTCGACCAACGTTATCCTTTTTTCAGTGTGAAGCGATCATAAAATCGGGTTAATTGTGGTAAATTTTAACGCAGTCACGAAAGAGTGGTTTTACTTGCAAAAAATGATATTGAAATGAAACTAATCTTCGATCGAATAACATAATTAATTATACGAAATCTATCCATCACATATTCTCCCTGCATATTTTTCTATCATTTCTCATAGAAACTCATACATTTTATCTCAATTCAAGCCTGATGACGTCAGTGATGTCGTTACTCAAAGGCACCGTCGTTAGATCACGTCAAAATGTTCATACATGTGATCAAAAAATCTGTAGGTACGTGCAAATAATATTCTTATATCAATGGTAATATATATATAGAACCTAATTTTACACATTCATGCCAAATTCAGGCTTCCGTATGTACGAGCGGTAATGAAGTATCAGCGAGATCGGCAGACACCGAGAAATCGGTATGTACCGGAGAGACATAGTCGAAATGGAGAAAAGTAGGTCGAGGCGGCTGCAGGGTACCTTTGGTATTATCGGACGTAGCGAGACGGTCACATCGACAACGAGTCGCCGCAGAGGAAAGGAGGAGAGGAAAGGTCGTAGGTGTCTTTGAACGTTTGTACCGGTTTTGAATCCATATGGGCCATCGGAGGCAAGATGAATCCCCGAGGAGTGCAACCAAGCCGACTTGAATCTCGGACGCTCACAGACTCGGCTACAAACCGGGAGAAGCGTCCGACGCATGACCATTAGTCATTTCCTAGCAAATCGCCGTGTCATTCGTTTCTGGTGCGGCACGCGTGGGTCGTCCTACAACTTCCTATACCTTCAGTGTACGGTATATACATGTATATGTGAACTCACACATACGTAAACGCTTGAGACCTAAGGACTGAGGATGACCGCAAGGCTTATTTCGCTTCAACCAGATGATACCAGCAGCACCGAAATCGTCGGATCGATAAGGCGCATTCTTCTATCATTGATAGAGTCAGGATACCATGGTTAGTTGGGAATTTTTCCGACTGATCGATGGTCCATGAGGGACAATCTGTGAAAGATCGAACTTATGGTATTTGTAATTGTTTCTAAAACCTAGGAGGTCGATGCAGGACAAAATAACAAGAAAAAAAAGCAGTAAAGGTATATCCCGAACCCTGATTTTGTTAACTCTGGTTAATTTAAGTTCCACTAAGAACTGTGAAGCTGTAGGATGCGAAGAGACAATTTGGTCTTTAGGACATAATATGCAAATCCAAAGAATTCGAAATTGTACTATGTTTTTCAATTCTGCGTATTACAGTTGCTAGAATTGCGAGTAAAAATGTGTATTTCGATATGTACATCTATTAAGCCATTTATAATTTGCTGATGCACGGATAAATTGAGGCTAAAAATGTTCCGTTTTGCCGGAGGATGATTTAGCGTTGCATCAGGCCTGGCACAAGCGCGTTGCTTCCACTGAATTCGCTGTTTCATCAGCACCGGAGTTTGAACTTGTAAAGAAGAAGTATCTTCAGAAGACGGGGTCCAACCCTGATTTTTTAAACTCTGGTTAATATAAGTTCCACTAAAAACTGAGAAGCTGTAGGATGCGAAGAGACAATTTATTCTTTAGGATACAACATTTAAATCCAAAGAATCCAAAATTGTACTATGCTTTTCAATTCTGCGTATTGTAGTTGCTCGAAGCGCGAGTAAAAATGTGTATTTCGATAGGTACATCTATTTAACCATTTATAATTTGCTGATGCACGGATAAATTGAGGCTAAACATGTTCCGTGTTGCCGGAGGATGATTTAGCGTTGCGTCAGGCCTGTCAGAATCGATGGTCCATGAGGGACAATCTGTGAAAGATCGAACTTATGGTATTTGTAATTGTTTCTAAAACCTAGGAGGTCGATGCAGGACAAAATAACAAGAAAAAAAGGCAGTAAAGGTATATCCCGAACCCTGACTTTCTTAACTCTGGTTAATCTAAGTTCCACTAAGAACTGTGAAGCTGTAGGATGCGAAGAGACAATTTGTTCTTTAGGACATAACATTCAAATCCAAGGAATCGAAAATTGTACTATGATTTTCGGTTCTACGTATTATAGTTGCTAAGATTGCGAGTAAAAATGTGTATTTCGATATGTACATCTAATTAACCACTTATAATTTGCTGATGCACGGATAAATTGAGGCTAAACATGTTCCGTGTTGCCGGAGGATGATTTAGCGTGGCGTCAGGCCTGTCAGAATCGATGGTCCATGAGGGACAATCTGTGAAAGATCGAACTTATGGTATTTGTAATTGTTTCTAAAACCTAGGAGGTCGATGCAGGACAAAATAACAAGAAAAAAAGGCAGTAAAGGTATATCCCGAACCCTGACTTTCTTAACTCTGGTTAATCTAAGTTCCACTAAGAACTGTGAAGCTGTAGGATGCGAAGAGACAATTTGTTCTTTAGGACATAACATTCAAATCCAAGGAATCGAAAATTGTACTATGTTTTTCGGTTCTACGTATTATAGTTGCTAAGATTGCGAGTAAAAATGTGTATTTCGATATGTACATCTATTTAACCACTTATAATTTGCTGATGCACGGATAAATTGAGGCTAAACATGTTCCGTGTTGCCGGAGGATGATTTAGCGTGGCGTCAGGCCTGTCAGAATCGATGGTCCATGAGGGACAATCTGTGAAAGATCGAACTTATGATATTTGTAATTGTTTCTAAAACCTACGAGGTCGACGCAGGACAAAATAACAAGAAAAAAAGGCAGTAAAGGTATATCCCGAACCCTGATTTTGTTAACTCTGGTTAATCTAAGTTCCACTAAGAACTGTGAAGCTGTAGGATGCGAAGAGACAATTTATTCTTTAGGTCATAACATTCAAATCCAAAGAATCGAAAATTGTACTATGCTTTTCGGTTCTACGTATTATAGTTGCTAAGATTGCGAGTAAAAATGTGTATTTCGATATTTACATCTATTTAGTCATTTTTAATTTGCTGATGCACGGATAAATTGAGGCTAAAAATGTTCCATTTTGCCGGTGAATGATTTAGCGTTGCGTCAGGCCTGGCAGAAGCGCGTTGCTTCCACTGAATTCGCTGTTTCATCAGCATCGGAGTTTTAACTTGTAAAGAAGAAGTATCTTCGGAAGACGGGGTCCAAGCACGTCCGCCTCGACCCGCTGCGTTAAAAACGATTTATACTCTAGTATCGGTAAAGACCCGTAATTCTCCGATGCAGGTAGTTATAGATTTTATCGGCATTTTTTTCTTATTTCTTCGAGTTCTGCAGATTCTCGGGTCTCTACGATTCAAGGAAATCATTGGAATACAGAGAGTCGTGGGGCGACCGTCGTGGAACAGTGTATTATAGAACCGCGTGCATAGAACCTATAACGTCCCGCTGTCTATCCTTTACACTCGCGTGTAATTACTCTGCCGCTGCGGCTGCTGCTGCTGGCGTGACGTAACATAATCGATGTTCATGCCGTTTCTACTCGTGCCAGCTTAAGTGCAATCGAGATTCTTGGCAATTTTCGATTTTCAGTCCTTCGTCGGATCACCGTAATTGCTCACCCGCAAAGTGTGTTGCACATTAGACACTCTGGCTCTCCATTTGTGTCTGTACATTCATGTCCAGGGAACAATAATTAAAGTGAGACTATAGTCATGTTTTACGAGTGCATTAATTTTTTTGCTGAATCCTCCTGACAAAGTGCTTCACTTATTCGCAAACGAAGCTTGAAAAATCTCGTTACTTTCAAAACGATTTCGCTTACTTGATGAACATCGTAATATTTATTTATTTTCTTCAAAAAATCAAGAAAATTATTTCTGAGTCATACCAATAGCGAACGATAATTCATTGAGTCGAATTATGAAAGATTTAGAACAATTGATTACGCACTTCCTTCACGTATAAAATGTATGCTTGCTGAATAAATCATTTTACAAGCTGTAGTGTACATTTTTTATAAATTTAAAAACTATAGAATGTAAAACGTCTTACCGATATTTCCCTCATACTATTTTAAAGGTTGAATCACGTTGTTAAATTTTGATGTGACGTTTTAGTTCGTCGGCTGAAAATTTTTCTAAACTAGACGTTAACGAAGATTTTTCAAAATCGTTAAGATTTCATAAAATCTGATGGACGAGATTAATTTTTTTTTATTAAAATTTATACTCAGAAACGATCAGCACGTAATTTCTATGTTTTCTATGCTTTCAAACTTCAATTTCTACCTGATTTAGGCGAACAGTTCAAGAGTTCATGGGGTTCGAATTATGGCTCCTCCATCACACACACATCACGTCACAAAGTTCGTGTATTACTATAAGTGTTTGCGGAAGTTGAAGTGCGACGTAAATGAGTGATCTAGTCGTGCTCTTATCTTTCATGCGATCCTATAAATCGATACCAGGATAATAAACTTAGATACGTTTTTAAAAAAATCAATCTAATTCGAAAGACCACGCATTGCTCCGGTTAATACTCAGCTACAAGACCGTAAGCACGATATACCTCCTCCACAAAGTGTTCAGGCGTCAGTGCAGTAATTATACGGAAGTAGCGATAGAAATAAATCTCGCTGAAACGCCACACAAACAAGCCGAAGAAAATTTGAGTGGGGGTGGTTTAAGAAATATTGTGATTTACATTAACACGTTCGGTACCTCTTTAAATTTTATATCTTACTCAAAATCCAAGTTCCATAATCCATTCCAAAATGGCTTGTAATTTAATTATTCTGATATTTACTGGCCAATCCGCTTGATGTTTCTATGAAAATATCATTTTTTTCTATCATTTTATATTGCTTTCTTTAAAATTCTATGGACATCATGAACCCATGATTCAAACTTTATGTTCGACCCTAACAATTTTATAACTTCCGCTATAATTGCTATGAATTACAAGTCAATTGTTTTTTTTTTTAAACTAAATACCCTCGATATCATATATTGAATCATCGTTATTTGCTCTCAACTTTTTCTTATTTTGAAATTTGTTTTTTAATCTCGCGCTGGTCCATGATCGAAACCACAGATATGTTCCATAAAAGTATATTACGTGTATTACGATTTTCAAAAATTTACCATTCCTGCAAAACACTTATAGTAATTCGTTAAAAAATTTTCATTCGGAAAGACGAAAGTGACGGTGGGCTAGCACGAGAAACTCCGAAAAGTTGGAGTTTCCCTTGTATTCAAATATAATGATTCGCTATCAATTTTTATAAGTCATTCTTCAGTTTCCGGAAAAAAACGATATTGATCTATGATCAATACTGTGCGTTTGTTCGTTTCCATCGCTACTACTCGCGAGCGTTCACGCGCGCGCGCAATGAATTATTTGCAACGTGTGTAGCTTAGCGTAGCCACGACGGCTGCTGCTGTTGGTACTGAGGTTGGTGGTGGTGCGAGCTGAGGCGAATTGCGTCACTTTGGTTTGCGAGCTGGCTAGACTAGGCGACGCCAGACCTTAGCTCGCACTAGTGACCAATACCTACAACAGCACACTACATTTATCTATGACGCTACGAACCGGCAGTTACGGAGCTCGTTCACTCGCCACGCGCTCTGTACATACTATAGACGATAGAGCTAGCTGGCTGTTTGGCTTGCTGACTGGCGCATGCACACCGCTTCCACTAAGAACTTCCGACTTCTCTAATAGTACTACTGTTGTACTGTAGATATTGCTGCGCTCACGCGCTCTTTCTCCTCACCTCTTTCGTCGTCGTGAATTGAAAGGAAGACTTTATATCGAAACTTGGAGAGTGCACGTCGTGGGTTTGTGGTTAGTGTTAGATTTTCAGGTCAATCTTCTTAAAGCATTTATATCCTCTCAGGAGGACTTGATACTTGATTTCTTTCTATCTTTACGCAGCATTTCTCAACAAGCTTGCGCACTCGTTTACACTTTTTTTTTTTAGATAAAATATCTGTAAATTTCACAATATCTTATGCGTTAGCAGCAGATTTTAGTACAGGGAGAAAAAAGGTTGATGCAAACAACTAATTATTATCATTTTCCTACAACTCAGTTTGGTTATGAGAGCAAAAAGAATTGGTTGGGCTAATGGTATTGCAATGATATTGGGATGGTCGGTATTAACAAGCACCGTAACAGTAAATCGTGTTCCGAATTTGTCTACGTCATAGTTCATATAGAAGGTCGCTCTTGGACCCTGATTTTTCAAATTCGGGTCAGAGGGATTATTAGGGCACTGAAAATAATAAACTTATCGAAGTGAAAGTGATCGGAAGAAGCAAACAATGAACAACTTCCTGAAATATATTGTACGCTTTCGCGAAAATTGGCGCAAGATCAGATCGACACCGCGACCAAGACATCATATCCGGTTATTCGGATTTTTAGTATTAAAAATATTGAAACTCTGATGGACTCACGGTGGAAGTTTGAGTGAGTGAAGTGAAATGCTGAAGTTCATCGATGTGCCATCGATATCCTCTCATGTATGCTTCACTTCACTCGTGATAATTAAGGGGGCGAATCAGTAAAAAAAAAAATACCACAAAATACATCTTACAAAACCAACGTTATTTTCGTGTTATCTAATGTTTCCACTCCAGAACCTCGATCCGTTGCAGTTTTGGGTTTTTTTTGCGATATCGACAGTCATCAACGAATATTTAGTAATTTTCCCAGGTGAAGTAATATGCGTTTTTTAATTAAAAAATATGTATCTCCGTGTTATCAAATAAATTATCAATAAATAAATGTTACCAGAATAGAAAAAATATTTTATATATTTTTTTTTCAGTAACTTCAAATTTAAAATTTCTAAGATATGTTCACTTGAATAATAAATATCAGGTTAAGAAATCCGAAGAAAAAAACGACGCAGAGTGCCCTAGAGTGAGAAATAGCAGTAAATAGAAAAAAAATGACCGAGTCCCATAAAGCACAAATATTTTTCAACTCCAAAAATATCTTCCTGTAGTCTCCTCTCGAAATCCTTGCAACCAGAGCGACCTACGCATTCTTGTTTAAACATCATGCTCGTGTATCTCTACTATTACGACTAAGATTCCGTGTCGTGTCTTCCGTCTACAGGATTATGAAAATTGTTCATGTGTCGTCCACTTTGCCAGAGAAACTTTGGCGGCGCTCGTCAACTCGAATTTATATCACGCGCTTCAATCTCCAAGAGCTCTCATCTTAATTAATGCAAAACTTCACAAAAGTTTTGCGATGCTCTAGATATTATTCAGCGAACTTTTGAAATTTACTCTAATGCACTTTGCCGCCGGTCCAATTTGGAGATGTTTTGTCCAATGGCTGCACAACGGATGCCCGAGTTGATGACTACATATCGAAGCTTTCAAGCTTTCATGTCGTTCTATTATTCTCGTTGAAAAAAAAAATTTGTATTTTACAACGTTCATGCGTTTAAAAACAATCCAAAAAGGATTAAAAAATTTAATTTCTAATTCATTAACACTTCATAAAAATAGTATATCGTGCTACAAGGGAGGGAAATGCGAGATTTTTACCGAAGGTGAAATTTGTTACTGAGGTGACTCGTTACTCCCGCTGGGAAGGGAGTAATGAAACCGGATTACGCATGGGCACGTATCTTCCTACGATTTCCAGAACTTTGATGATATCTCTAACGAATTGATTTTTGCTTTTTCGATCCCTGCCGCAATGCTTCGAATTGCAAATAAAATATAGTCGAAATTGAATGAAACGGTTGCCTGTGTTTAGAAAAACAATAGCAATGAATTTTTTTAATCGACATTCTTATTTCACGTATTCTTAAGTTCCACGAACATCTTGAAGAAGTAAACGTTACAATCGCTTCTAAACACGTACTGGGATTGACGTGTCAATAACTCAGAGAATTGCCTTATCTATCCCCTTGTATGCATAGCTAAAAGGACAAAGGTGACCTCCTGTGTATAATGCCTTCTTGAATTCGTATTCCACGCACGTTTGTATCACAGTGTTTCATTCTACTATCTTTCCCTCCTTCTCTTCAGTTATCGCTGGTGGGTGCACTGACGCGCGACTCACTCGTGTGTAGATGAGCTCGCTATCTATCTCGAAAAATGTGTGCTGTCTCCTTGGTGTAGTTTCTATGCAACACGGGGAGGTGTGGAGGGTATGCATGCACGTGCGAGGAGCGCGCGGATTTTTCGCGGCCACTTGATGCTCCGCTGGCAGCGTGACACGCATGGCTATGTATTTTTCTTGTTGTCGGTCAGCATGTCGTTATGTACACGTTGATATATCCACGAATATGCATATCGAAAGGATACTTTAAATATATGACATATATTCATATTGCAAATGGAATTATATTGTATATTGCAATGTATATTGAACGAGGTACAATATTCGAAATACATATATCGTATTCGGCAAAAAAACAGTTTTTTTGGAATGCAGCTTGTGTACATATGAAGTATACAATGACATAAACTATGCACATACTCGACATATGTCGTCAGCACGTATGTAAAGTATTTTTGTTTACTGGGATGTTCAATGTAAATTTTTGGCCGTGAATGGGAATTGAATCTGAATCTCCGCAGTGCCCGATGGGTGCCTTATTCTCCGCTGGCAGCGTGACACGCATGGCTATGTATTTTTCTTGTTGTCGGTCAGCATGTCGTTATGTACACGTTGATATATCCACGAATATGCATATCGAAAGGATACTTTAAATATATAACATATATTCATATTGCAAATGGAATTATATTGTATATTGCAATGTATATTGAACGAGGTCCAATATTCGAAATACAGATATCGTTTTCGGCAAAAAAACATAATTATTGAAATGCAGCTTATGTACATATGAAGTATACAATGACATAAACTATGCACATACTCGACATATGTCGTCAGCACGTATGTAAAGTATTTTTGTTTACTGGGATGTTCAATGTAAATTTTTGGCCGTGAATGGGAATTGAATCTGAATCTCCGCAGTGCCCGATGAGTGCCTTAGCACACAGGTTCGTCAATATCCTGGAATATTAGAAATTCCACTGTCCATTTGCAGTATATTGAAAATATAACGACGTTTATTTATAGGATGGACAAAAATGCATTTGACATTTCAAGTTTTCATCTAAGATATTTGTATAAACAACATATTCTTCTATATATTTAACCTATACATCATTTCCATGGGGGCATTAAAAAATCACCATTTTGATTAACGCGAAACAAATGCGATTTTTAAGTCAGGTTTCATTCAACAAGAAGTTTCATGCATGAGTAGTCCCGTTTTCATTACTCCCGCCGGGAGTAAATAGCCGTTTTTCTTCCGGGGGTGTAACAAACCGGACGTGTGCATTGGTGACAGATTAATGATAAGCAATTTTATACTCGGGCTGCTCGCACGTAATATAGTCATTTCAGCGGAGTTGGGGTAGAAAATATTGTCATATACCGTGCGGGCCACTTTTCATCAAATGTACGTGTAATACGTAACGTAATAAATAGCCAGGATAAATCACAAAAAGTGCATAGGTGTGTCGTTGAAGGAGCTCATCTCTCTGGCCAATGAATGTCGTATTTTAATTACAAATGAAGCGCCGTGTATTTCCATGGTAATTTACCGAATGACCCACATACAGTTATACCTACCATATACATAATTACAATCCTCGCCCTGTTGGCGACAAATCTCACGTGTACCCCTGTTTCTAGTCGACCTAAAGTTTCCGTGCGTTCTTCTTCGACTTCTGCAATTGCTTCGCGTTCCGTGCAACTTGCATTGCTGATGCTGGTTGTAATGTTGGGCTTTAGTAGTCACCCGAGCTCGACTTGTCCGCAGAAATGCGCCGGATCGGCCGAGTTAGTGACACGATCGTTCGAGAATGTATTGCACGTAATAGCGAGTGTGGTTTGACGACGAGCGCGTCCTCGACCTTGAATATATCAGCCCTCATGCGACGAGGCTCGCTGCTTGACAGCAACGAACGAACGCGAGTGCATGAACGATTATTTGGAAAATGCGGGTGCACCCGTCGTCCGTGACGCTCGTAATCTTTCTTTCTGCTTTTTTTTTCTACTTCTTTTACGTTTCTCTACTTACCTGGCATTCATTCGTTTGAGTCTCATTGGATATTCGTCTTTGCAAACCCATAAAAGAAGCTGAACACTTCCAATGATCGAAGAAATCGAAAAAGGGGTTAAGATAAAAATTCTGGATGTGCTCTTGTGGGTAGCCGTACTTGCAAAATTAAAAAGCTCTATCCGAAAAGCACGCCTTTATCAATCGAGTCGAAATTTGACACGCAGGTACAGAAGGTACGATGGTTTGCTTTCTAGTTTGTTAGTTTCCGAAAAAGTAAAGTAACTTTCGGTATTCTATCATTTTATTTCGTGAGAAAAAATAACAAAATTTCAAGAAGCTACGGTGTTCGGTTTACGAGATAACCCCATTTTTTTAGTGGTTCAGTGACATTTTGATATCCCCAAAGCGTACTATAACTTAAAAACACAAAAATTCTTTAAAAAAAAAAATTGTTAGGTGCTTGTATTAGATTTTTTGAGTACAATTAATTGTTGCAAAATCAAATCTGTTAAATTAATTATGCGATTAAGCATATTAAAGTAAAATGATGTACCGGTCCAAAAGTAAATATTAAGTTATTATATTGAATATCTACATGTTCAGCAATTAATGTTTTCAAAATCATAATCCAATCACACGAAATTTACACATTGGTGCTTTAATGCAATGTACAAAATATGTAGACTATGTGTCAAAGGGTAAACATTTTAGCATGCAATTTAAATACACCGATTATTTTGAGAGTTTGCGTTATCGTGACGACCTTATTGGTATTTGTGCAGCTTTTACAAAACTTCGGTAAGTATTTGTCTCACAGTAGTTGTGTGCATAATGCACGTTTTTTCGTTTATTTTTATTCAGCAGGTGTGTATACACGAAAGAGAGAGAGAGAGTTGATTTACGCAGTGTATCTTGTTTGTCGCAATCCGAAGAGTTGGCTTATTATGAATTTGTAGACTGCGTCCGCGAGTTGCAATTCATCACTATTTTATCGTTCGAAAGCTAAAGACGCAAATGTTTGTACATGAGATAGGAAAATAACGCGAATACGATACACCCACACGGTAGCCAAGTGCTGTATGTTGTACGCTGTGTAAAGTGAGTGAAGAGTCATAGAGAATAAGTGGGAAAAGTGGTAGAGAGACGAACGAGTGAGATACGGGAATCGTTGGAAGGCTGGTTTAAATGCCGCAATAATCTAATCTACCGCGCAGTCTGCGGTGAAATAATCTTGATTCCCTGGTAGACACTGCGGGCGAACATCGTCATCGTCCGCGATGACCCAAGGTTCTCTTCCTCCCGATAGTGCGGTCGACGTTTTTTTTTTCTCTCCGCATTATCGCGCTTATTTTTTTTTCAAGAATTATTTAAAGCACGAATCATAAGTTTGCTCGCAAAATACATTTTTCCTATCCTACAAACTGCAATTTATAATCGATTCCGAGTATTGCACAGGACTGACATAATTTGCGCGGGTATCGTCTTATGAAGGTCGTGCACCAGTTCGTCACAGGAGAAAAAAAGATGCCAAAAATGATTTGTTTTATTTATTTATTTTCTTATGCCGACTTATTTGCAGTGCATGGTAAGAAAGAAAAATTAGAAAATTTCTAAATAGTTTTTTTTTTTTTCAAGTTGAAAAAAAAAATTTATTGATGCGCTAAGAACGATTCTGTAATTCAAGACGGTAAATGAAGGGGAAGAAAAATAATTAAGTCGAAAAACGACACAAAAAACTATAATATTAGGGAAAAAGTGAGTGTGAGGGTCAGCGATATTTAGGTTCGAATATTTCATACGTAAAGACAGTTTAAAGGATACTATACAACCTCCTCATTTATGAGTTTTACTATCAATGCATACTTGTTGCGTGTTCGTGTTTGAAATCGGTAGTTATGTAAAAATTTGCATACGTTTGTATTTAACAGGCGATGTATCGACGAGAGCCTCTTATCAATGTACCGATGCGAGTTTATCGCTCGCGAGAAACGTAAAGGTTCTCGACCTCCGGAATTAGGCTATACGCAGCAAAAGTCACGCTCAGTCTCCTCCTATCGCGGGATAATGTAAATGGCGAACTGTGCTGCAACGATCCCAATGTGCATCGTGTGTACGTTTTATCATGTGGCGAGTTTCGTGTGCATAGATAAAAAGGAAGCTGTTACTGGTTAGAAACGCGATAATCGCGTGACACGACGACTCAATTTTCTGCTGAAGTGTTAGCACTGCAGAGAAGATAAATGATTCACAACGTACAGTGAAACAATGTAAATTACGCAACTTTTTATTCAGTTCTTCTCCCAGAAAAATTCACTTTTCGCAAGAAGTAATGAAAAATGCACTTTCCCGAGATCGTATTCAAAATTTCGTTCAACAGTCTAGAGAAAGACGAAAATTGCCTTCTCCTAGCACAAACAATCACGTACATAATATTGCGCTTCTATTATTAATGTTAGTATGAATGATATACTAATCATTATGCCAGACACCAGTTTTGTAAATTTCATATTATTTGCCACATTGAATGGACAAATTTTTTTACACAGTGTAATGCATGATAGCTAGCAGTTTACTGCGGAAAATAAAATCAATAATACGTATCGAAAATAAAGTCAATAATACGACAAAGCACCGGTAATTTTTATTTATATAACCAAACCCCACAAACGGAGTAACGGTGGATGATTTTTAGTGCTGAGCAGTCCTACGAGGACAATACCTTCTCAGATCACAATGAAACGTATTTATTGTCGTTTACATTCAGTAATTTTACGCAGAAGCACTGATTTCTTTTCAAAAACTACCTAGGTGTAGTCTGAAGTTGCAATGTAGGGAAAAAAAAACATTCGGTATTGATATTAGACACGCAGGGCTGATAGGTCGTGAAAAAGGGAGTAAAAGAGCGAAGAGGGGAGCGAATGATTTTTTTCGACACTCGTCTTTACGGGCACCGTTGCCCCCAAACTATTTCAATAGGCCTACGCCAATAGAACTTGGTAGTCCGTTGCATCGTGTATAAAACAGCGAATTCCCTTATACCTGCATGCGCCGTTCGTTCCAGTTCGAAATCGAAAAAGGAAATAAACGCATTCGATAATAAAACACAAACACACGTTGCAACACAAAGTGTGAGAGCTATACGAAGGGCGAGAAGGACGTGACCAGAAATGTAATAAAAATAAACAGTCCCAAAGCGTGCGGTGAGAACGGCGGTCCTATGGCTGGGGTATTAAATACCGGTGGCTGAATTTTTACGTTGTACTTTGAACGTGGAAAGGCAGAATGTACGAAGCCGAAAGCTATTCGTCTAGACTAGGCCAGTCAAACCAAACAGAAAATCTAAGGAATCAGCCAATTTTCATTTTATGTCCTCTTTTTTATTTTTTTAAATTATTTTCACTTTTTTTTTTCATTTCATCAATTTTCATTCTATCTCATCGTTTTAATTCCTGACTCTCCAGTGTATCTGTGTAGGTTAACTTTTTTTTCTCTTGGGTTAACATTAAACCGAATTCCAAAATGACTTCGCATAAATCGTACAAGCGGAAGGAAATCGTCGATGACTCAAATTATTGAATCGCATCAAGGTTCCTGACTTTTATGCCATCTTCACCCCTTGTGCCTCACAAAGCTTGAAAATCATAGTAATTTTTTTCAATCTCAAACCCCTGAAGCTTGACCTATTCGTGCTGCACTGTAGATCACCCCAGGCTGCATTTCGGAAGCGAAAGCGCTTATACCTATTTCACGTATCCCTCCGGATTTTTTCAATGGATTTTATGTAGTGAAAATATTCGGTTCAAAAAATCGAATATAAAAATTTAACGACGTTTAAAGGCTGCTTTTAGCGTTTTTGTATGAATTTTATGAATGGACTACCATATGTGTTCGTCATGTGTTCTCACCGACAGCGACTATATAATTGTCCTCGTTCGTACGGTAGTCGGACGGAGCGAGAAGCTCCTGAAGGAAAAACCGAAGGCGAACACTGTTATACCTGACGCCCGGTGAGCCCGCAGGATATTTATAATGAATGCGCCGTGCTCGTGTACCGTTACAAATAGAGATTTTCCAATCTCGGATGCAACCCCGCGGTGTAGCTTCGTTTTGGGTATAACTATAGCGTTCAAGAGGAGTTCACGGTCCCGCGCAACTTCGACTCCACGCTTTTCCCTCGTATTAAGTAAAAATATAGTCTAGTGTGGTTCGGCAGAGCAAGCAAAAGGGAGGCAGAAAAGAAAATGGCCCGAATGTCCCGCGGCGCGAGCCCGATTCCGCTTTCCTTCTGTATAGCGATATAGTATTAGGCTGAGTCCTGTGTAAAACTCGGAGCTTTCCATTACCTTTTGCAACGCGAGCTCTTGTACTTATGGACTCATATTTTCTCGTTTTTCTATCTCACTTACTCATGCACCGTCTCTGCTATAATTCTTACAACAAAGATGTGCTCCGCCGGGAGAGGAGACGATGGTAATACAAGAAGTACCTGGAGAATAATTGCGCTTCCCTTATTGAACAAATAAACGATTATTTTGCAGGAACGATGTGAGATCGAGTATATCAGAGTATATTTATTTCACGATATTTCTGTGAATTTCCTGACTATCGTTTCTAATTTTTCAATTGTTTAATGAATAATCCTAATTTAATGTTTATTGTGATTAATAAATGATGCGTATTTCGTAGAGTGACGATGCTTCAGTCTCACAAATCATGTTTTCCATGGGTTCCGTTTTGAAGAAGCCAAATCTGCTCAATCTAATGCCTTGTCGAGGCTCTGATAAAGGAGGGCAACTCAGGAAACTTTTTTAAAAAGGTTTTTCGACATTTTAACACTCGTTTAAAGTTCACATCGATAACTCTTGATATGACAGTATGTTTATGAAAATAAGACCTTCTCTAGAGTTCGGCCCTTTTTGTAGAATATACTATTTTTCGCATTTCAGATGATGTGTCAAAAGGAGTAGAAATTTTTAATTAGATGTCAATACCAAAATTAGGATTTCAACGTAGAAAGCCCACTCCAAATTTTATTTCAGTTTACAGATTTTTATTAGACAATTATAAAGACACAAGTTTTGCACTACCTTCTCTTTTTGCATACTTTGGATGTGATGAGAAGTACAAAAAGCTGCAAAGAAGAAACATCCACATTGTATATTCAATTTTTAGGCTTATCGTCCGTAATGGTTCCTTTATGAGAAAGACAAACAATGTTTGTTTTCAATGACAAAAAAAAAAGAGAGACAAACAATGAGTTAGCTCACTTACTTTGCAACCTCTTTCGCTAGATTACCAACATCCATATTGTAGCAAGTATGATCTTTATTTACCTAAACTTACTGCATGAATAATCGCGTTTCACATCTCGCTATACGAAAACGTCCTGTTCTATCGTTTGCACCCGGCGTAAACTGTTCAAATATCCTTCTAACAATCACTGAATACCCCAACGTGACTTCATTTCTATTGTACCATTATCGGGTCTCAACACATTTGGCACATGACGTGCTGGGTTAGTTATAGGAAATTGAAGATTTACGTCGCCGAATGAAAAACCTAGTTAAAGGCCGTATGTCATTTTCCCTTGTGGAAGCTACCGTTTTTGTGGGCTATCATTCACGCGTATACGTCACCGCTTTTATGGAAGATTCAGACAATAGTTCTCAGATCATTGGCTACTTTATTTCGATGTTGTACCAACTACATACGATGTCCCTTTCAGCACACAGTTCTATTTTATACGTTTTTAACTCGGGACTTTATACCTTAGAAATTTTCACACTCTGGTCAACACAACTGCAATGTGCTCTTAGTTGGTTTCATAATTTAAAAATTCAACGACCTTTAAATACCTCCAAAATTTATGAGTTAATGCGCCATCTATAAAATTTATTTCCAGAAATGTCAGCCACGTGCTTGTTTGAGTTATTGGAATTACGCTGTGAGAGAAATTCAATTGTATCTCAGTATTCAGAATTGATTTCAGTAACTTAGCCACCAAAAACTCGTTATGCATTCTTCAAGTTAAATTCAATATCATATATATATTATGGGTGGTTCATTGACCATTTTGATTTTTTTTTGTTTTCCAACACAGAAAGCAGAGCCAAATACTTGAAAAAAATCTTTTTCGAATTCTACGCACAAAAGAAACGTACATTGTCGTCTATCATCTTAATCAAAGATTCGATTTAGATTTCTCTTTGGTCTAATATTTTCGGCTAATATTCTTGGTGTTGTATACAGTTTTAGGTTAATGATTAATATCTAAATGGAAAAAAGATTATCCGGTACAGCAGAGGCTAATCTTACGTTATAAGATTTTATATTTTGAGCATATGCTATGTTCAGAATCTGGTGTCTTCGTTTTGCTAACGGTGTGAGTATAATTTATGAATTTCGGAGGTGGCCTTTATCGAAAATTCATCATTTCCGAAATTTGTCGAATAGGCATCACGGCTGCGAAATAATTGTTCATGATTATAAGTTGGGCTTGGAGAATAGCTCATAATGTAGTTATTTCTTACGTCAGGAAACGACTTGGTTTCTGGGTCTACATTGGAATCGAGATAGAGAGACCTGGCAGTTTGTACATGGTGGCGCCGATATCCTTTTCCAAAGGCTCTCTCGCTTCCTTCCTTTTCCAAACCCATAATTATACGGTCCCAGTTGTTTTGGTGGAGCACCGCCGCTTATCCCCGCATTGAACGATTCCACATTGCTCCGGTGCTTGTGTGTGGGTACTCGAATACAAGCTCTCGACGTGGCCGGTGAAGAAGAATCGTGTGATGGTGTATTGGCGTGGTGGAGCTTGTCGGAGCAGCGGTGTTCTTGAACGTCCTGGCGAGGTCCTGTTTCGCCGTGCACCATATGCCGGTTCCACTCCGAGGGAACGCACTACACGAGGCTCTTATACAACCGTCTCTCCACCTACAAGCCGCACTACTCTTTTGCCGACACATTCATACTCAGGCTCCGCTCTCGAGTAACTTGAGGCTTAATCCACAACAGACTAAATTTCACCGGAATAGGACTTGAAGTGTACTTTGCACCACATTTCTGCCATAAATGACCACTCCACTTTGCCCCAACGTTTCCCCTATCCCAGTTCACGAAAAAAAATCTTCACCCCAGTAATCGACGCAATATCCATGTAATGCAATGACGTTAAATTCCAAAACTACATTGTTCATTGAGCAGATACACGGAATTTCGCACTGAACTACAGCTTTTCAGAAACGTTATACTGTTTTCGGATGACACAGACAGGCAAACAGACAGGAAATAGTGAATTCTCTTTTTTGGTGTCGAGGGTATCCAACAATGTATTTCCTTGAGAAAGGGAGAGTCATTTTTTTGTGGATTGCAAATACCTAATTGTTGCACATCTCGTATGTAATGACAACGGCGTGCATTATAAGTAGGTGATCAAAACTCACAATATATGATCAAATAAATCAGAAGGATATTATAACATATTGTAACAAACTTTTGCTACATTTGACCAGACGTTATGAGTTCTGGAAGCCGTTTTGATAAATAATCAAGCATTGCAGAGTCAGAATGTTCATTCCTATTGTATTTTGGCAGTCGAAATATGGACCGACTGTCCTTACCCAGTGCATCTAGTAGGATATATTCATTTCACCAAAGTTGTTAACGAAATCATCTCCATTTGGAAGGTTGTTCAGTTGTAATTAGCATTCAGATGTCCCGAAGTAATCAGCATTAAGTCATACGTCATTGAAGGCAAGATGATAAAACTGCCGGAGTCAGCATACCTCTTTTCAAAGAAGACCGAAGGTATGTACTAAGAACCCTTCAAAGTTTTCATCCCGGAAGAAGTGCCCCTGTTATAGAATCCAGTACATGCATGTCTGCGAAACCTTCCAAAGGAAACACCATCTCGGCGATATCCCACGACGAGAGTTTTACATTCTCAATAAAATTGAATCGACCTGGAGACCACACCCATATCAGTTGGCAACCGAAGTTATCCCAGTACAGAGAAATACAGGAACTCGGGAACGGTGCAATTGCCGACGTCTCCAGCGAAAAAAAAAAGAGACTACGAGAATATATGCGAAGACAAAAGCCTCCGATATACCTATATGCTCTGTATATAGCCCACATAACAGGGGCATACCGGTACACAAAGCCGCAGCTCTCTCGCCGGAAACGCGCGTTTTCCTGGACTGCCTGTGAAGTATATCCCGTGGGCGAAGGATCTGGGTACAACGCGCGTGTATGTATTGATGCTCACACACACTTTGACGTTACTATAGACAGTACGTATTCATGGATCTTTCTCTTCGATAAAAAAAATGAAACATAAGAAAAAACGGATCGGCACGCAACGGTTATAAGTATATAAGGTATTTTTTGTCAATTCAGCCACTTTTTATTTACAAGCTCGCGAACGTTTTTCATTATTAGCCGAACTTCACTGCCACTCAACTTTACTGACTTTCTGTCTTTTATTGTCATATTTCATTTTGTAACAATTCTAGGAATCGTATTTTAAGAATCTCGAAAAAATTTTGTTCATAAAAACAAAGCTTCCTCGATAAGGAAGCAAAAACATTGGATATTGCTTAGGTTTTTTGGTTTTTCAAGTATTTTTGAACTTTTGCAACGCTATTTTTACAAGCTAACTAATCGATTTTTGCTAGCTCATAGAGAAGCCGCTGTCAATAGTAGAAATAAATGATTAGTTCGTAAGCAATATGCAAGATTCTTATCTGCATCCTTTTGTAAAGTCGGAAGTAAAACGTTAAGGTAAAGTTATAAGTAAAATTGATTTTTATCAAAGTTAAGTTAAAAAATTTTTACCTTTGTACCAACCTATAACTTCTATGACGAAACACGACTCTTTAGTACAAAGTTCTTGAGAGACGTTAATCCAAAAAAAGTTCATTCCGAAAATGTCGTTAAAAAATACTGAGTACTCGATGGTAGTTCGGGCTAATTATGAGAAATATCCGAGAATGTTGGGAGAAACTGTTACTAAATTGAATGTAAATGCCTCGCATTGGATATAGCGGCTCCTGTCTCTCTGTCTCGATTGGCTCTCGCCATTTCCGACTCTCATATTGCTTGC
Source organism: Clistopyga incitator (assembly GCA_947507545.1). Lineage (NCBI taxonomy): Eukaryota > Metazoa > Arthropoda > Insecta > Hymenoptera > Ichneumonidae > Clistopyga > Clistopyga incitator. The sequence continues at coordinate 10,064,444 of OX382178.1, read as the reverse complement.
CCTCGATCCCCTAGGGCGTCCTGGGCTTGACGGTTCGAGGAACGTTGGGTTCAGGACAGCTGGCGAAGCAAAATACCTTGGAGGTCTCATACAACGCGGCTCTTCGGTTTCTTGAGACTCTCTGACCTCGAATTTCGAGCGTCTCTTGGAAGCGTACGTTGTGAGTCTCCCTTAACGCCACTGGTCCCGGTCCTCAACGACCGGCAGACTCAGAGCCTGCTGCCCGCAGTGAAAAGGAGAGCCTCGGTGACGGAGTGCGGTGGAGAAGACGCGTGAGGGTGTTAGTAGTAGTGGTTGGGCATCTGTCGAAGAACACGCGAAAACATCAGCTGTGCGACCTGTACAGGCCGGCTGGAGCCTTTTAACCAGTCGTTCGTTGCTGGGCAGTTAGATATGGGCTTACGTATATTAACCATCATGCATGCTGTACCAGCAGTCGATTCAACTGCGTGATTATTACCAAATTAAACAAATTATGAATATTAGTGTCTCTCATCTCAAGGAGAAATTCAATTTTTGCACACCTAGGTGGCATAAAAATGTCTAGGTTAAGAGCTTTTTTGTCTCTTTACTTAATTAGACATTTACACATACACTGATATGTGGGAACGTCGACATTCCCAAATGTACACCGTGCATCGCATCTCCGGTCACACTAAAACTCACACAGAACTTCACCTGTAGGCGCTGTGACGGCCAAAACACTGAAGTTCCTTTTCTAGGATCTCTGTGTATGGATCCGTGTATTCGTACTTTACTATTAATCGGCGTAGATATAAAATATTAAGAAATTGCAAAATCGAAGTTATTTTGGCAGCCTTAGATTTGTCAATATTTCGGTTCTGCAGTAATTTTGTCTCAATGTAAGGGTAAATGTCAATTTCAATGAAAAGCATATGAAGCATTCTACGGTGTTTCACATGGTACAAAAATCCGACTGACTTCAATCTCCTCCTAACTTTTTGTATCATCAATGGAGCATTTGTGGATATTTTTTAAATTTCATTGCAAATGTGTTCCATTAATATTAGTGCTTGTCAAGTAGGTGGTTAACGAAATATAACAAATGTTAGTTGAGTTGCTTTTATACTCTCCAGCTTTTTTTTTCTATCGACATTTAATTGCAAACAGAGGATACCAAATAGTACAAAATCTTCTATATTATAGATCCACGCATTAGGACCGACTCACCTGGCTATAATCAACAATTTGATGAAGTATACCGCCGCGTCTGTGTAGCAATAAAATGCCCAAGTCGTCAATTATCATTTCTCGCGAATGATATTTTTGTTCACACGTATTCCGAACTGTTCGACATAAAGAGAGACGCAATTTAAAAGATCTTCCATAATCAGAGCTGACTTGTTGTGTGGGGTATAGGGGAGCCGAGTGGCGCGGTTAAACCACGTGTATCCACTGTAATTTCGAAGTGACCAGTTAAAAGGGAAGTTGATGAAGATTAGATATCCGGGAGAGATATAATTTTATCGGCTCTCGTGATTACAGGCCTTTGTGCGCCCAGAATAAAGGAATACCTGCTAGGAAAGGGCTACCTCCGCGGTGTGTATCAACAGTACAACGCTCAGCTGTGTACCTTGCTCGGTATACATGTTGCAATGTGTTTCTATGATGGCACAGACACTTGGGCCTGCATGTTGTGCGCATGAAACTTCGCACACGAGAATATACAAGGATACATATAGTTCGACGATAACATGAGGCATTCCCTGTCAGTTTACCTGCACCTTTCAGATATTTATCGTAATTAGCTCCATTTCAGTTTCACGTTGAAGTACATGCTTTTTAATATATTCAAACTTATTCAAACAACCTTTTAAATGTATTCAAACTTATTCAAACAACTGTTTTAATCTGTTCAAACTTTTAAAAATTCATTTTTTTAATCAAATTAGTTACACTATCAGTGTTTTTCGATCTATGGTTACGATTTAACAAAATATGAAGCGCGGTCGCAGGTGAATCGGCTAAATAACTAACTTTCAGAGTAAAATAAGCACATAAATTTCATTGTACAATGAATATCTTCGATTTCACATGAAAACGTAGAGAATTCATGAAAACGTTCGCTTAATTCGGCGATAAGTTTGCATCCTGCAAACGACTTTTTTAGCCGTGAAAATGGGACTAAATATATATAACATGCAACATTCGACGAAGAATAATTGCTTGAACAATTTGTAAAATTTTAAGTACCATGCCACACACGGCAATAAAATTTTTCACGTTTCGAAAAAAAAAAATATTTTCACATCAAGCTTTTGATTCTCCATGCGCTCAGTGATATATTAAAAATGAAATGTTCGATTTATATTGAACACATAGAGAATAATTTGAAAAAAAAATGCGCTTTCGAAAATGTAGAAAAAATCCTAGAAAGTACTTTCGTATGGTAGAAATATCTGGCTGATTATTTTTAATGTGAACAGGTAAAAAATGTTGCGAAATTGACAGGGAATGCATTGTACATGCATCGCACGAGTGTTTCACTGTTGGTGCTCTGTTGCAGGATGAAGGGTGTGGAGTTCCGCATCGGGCGTCCTCCCCCTTTGGAATGTCATCTATAGATACTGGACAAACAAACTTGGGGAGCTAATGTCTCGAGGGGCAGACACATCACACCTTTTGGCGTACAGAAACCACATAATGTGTGGTAGCGATGCTGTCGCTGTTGTTGCACTACGGGAGCTGCATGTGGTGCACGTATGCCTCCCGATATATCAACTCTTTGACGTGAATATTCGCGATCGGTGAACCTGTCAGGATAATGAATAATTGCTATAAGTGCATCGAGATCGATAAATACGATACGGAAGGGTGAGCGGGATGAATTTTCGATAATTTACCAACGCACACGTTGAATATCGCTGGAAAAGCGTATATGAACGGACATAAAAGGCTTATTCATCGGTTAACACTCGCCGATGCCGGTTATGAACAGCGGATAGTCGTAAATTGGATTCACTGGAATCTCGATGTTGTTCGAGCGCGCCACTTTGATTAATTATCTCGGAAATTCTGGTCAGAGAACGTTAGAGAAAATTGTACTTGTGCCAAATGTACAAGTTATTTTTATTGCCGATTTTTACAGCAAAATTAGAGAAGAAGTCAATACGTGGCTATTTGAGGTTCAGCAGTGAACCTCAAAAAATTAAAAGAATAAATTAAAAGATCGCAATTTTAAAGAATTACGCAATATGAAAAATTCACTTCTACGTGTCTTTAATTTTTTCGCAACTTACAAAAAAAAGTTATTTATTTTCGGGACAATTAATGAATGTGGAAAAATCGTGTACTACAACCGCTGTTAAAATAATGACATCAAAGTCAGCATGTGATAGCGTTATACTAACGTTAACCAAAAAATAGTGACATGGGCGAGTAACCAATATACCTATCACTAATTAGCATTGCCAAGACTTCGCGTTTCCTCTAAATATACCTGACATCATTACTCAACAGTGTACCGCAGTGCACATGCGTACGTGTGCGGTTTTAAAGTTCCTCAAAGCCAACTTCTGTAAAACACCGCTAAGCATACATGGCCCATCCTGATGTACACACATTGGCGATTTGGAAAACCCAAACGCAAAATGAGGCATGATACTCGGAACGGAAGAGCTTCGCCATCGAATTTAATCCGTGGAATTGAATCACCGGATGTCTCGACGAATTCTACGGATGTCAGTGAAAATCGCGACACGCTAATACGAATAATAAAAAGATCATTCATTTCTATATGTCAGCCCCTCTGGATACCTTTCGGCGCTGCATTGTTGTCGGCTTTATACCAACGAGGATATGGAGCCGAGCGACGCATCGAGGAAACGTCAATTCGATTATTCGCGGGCTGTTTAGCGTGCAGCTGGACCATCGAGATTTTCGATTTCACGCGCAAGCACAGACCCTTGACAAAATGCATTTAGCGTCCAGCTCGTCTCGTGCGACGTGGCGCGACGCGGGTAGATGTCAGAAATTGAAAAGCGTGCCGGTGCGGAACGCGGCGCTCAAATGGGCGCCCCCACCCGTGTCTTTCGGTGCTTTCAAAGTAGTTGCTTGGCGCACTAATATATGTATACATATATGTATGTATATATGCGTACGTGTTTACTTTATATGATTGGAGGATTTTTCTTTCAATATCATCAGTCAATTTTACACCAAAGATGCGAGTTTTATACAAAGACACGATACAAGCTTTGGGCTACTTAAAAAAACTCCCAAATCGTCTATGTTGGAGGTTCAGATCACGCGATTCGCTTTGAAAAAGCCACTTTTAAAAAACATGAAAACCGTTTAATGAAAATGAACCTTGCAATCGTTTTATGACCCTTTTGTGTTTTTTCTTCAGAAAACTGCTTTACGAAAACAACGGGTCAATTAATATTAGTATTCATTGGACTGTAAAAATGTCTAAAAATGTTTCGAAAAATGATTTTACTTATATAGGAAGCACCATATGCATAAACTGAATCTTAAAATTTATAAACAGTAATATTGAATTTTCGTATGAACGGTATAAAAAATAAGGTGACGTCCAATAATATTACTTTAGTCCTGAAATATAATTACGCTGCGTGTTGACCTTCACAACCATTTATATTGAATTTTCATGTAAACGGTATTGAACAAATATTTAGAGCTAAAAAAAGTGTCATCGGGGGTTCGAACTCGGAAAGTTCTGGCTTCAGTTGGCAGTCGTTCCACAGGGACCACAGATTGACTTGAGATTAACCCGTACTTTACCGGCTCAAGCTTATGGATATTTTCATAAAAATTGCTGCTCTTAAAAAACGTAAGTACCTGTTATTTTTGGCAGAAAATATGGTTGATTGTGGATTAATCCATTGACATAAGCAACTGGCTGATCATATACATATATATATATATATATTTTTTTTAATCCTGAATGTATTTTATCTTCGTATGTGCAATATTCGTGTCTTGATATAAAAATCTAAAAACGACTTTTTGCTCTGATACAGAAACTTCCTATGTGACCAGGCAAAAAATACCGTAAAACATGTGCACAATAGGGCTCTCATATATCGAAATATTTTTCGATTCTAGACACGCTCGGTAAATCGGATTGATTGGACAAAACCATCAGTGGCAGAAGGGGAAGATGAAGCAAGAAGACGGAAAAATAAATATATCCGAGAGTGCTGGACGGCAGAGTGAAATCATCGAAGCATCGGGACTAAATGGGGTAATACTACGGAGGAATGGGTCGCAGCTGCATCCGGATAATTCCCATCAGGACTAAGCGAACCGGGCTGCAGTTGTATGCCGTAGTGTGCGCTATTTGCCAGCACCGGTTCTCGCGAATCTCTCTCGTATGTCTGGCCCGGTGGTTTATTCCCTGCGGGTTATGCCGAAGGCAAAGGGACGACGAAACGGGGAGCGGAAAATAAGGCGAAATGCTGAATCTACGCGCTGGACATAGAAACTATAGAAAAGCTGGAGGGCCAAGAACCGTGGAATAGTCGGCCTCTGTCGAGGCACTTGACTGCCCGACAAAAGCTTTTTCCTTTCGACTCTGTGAGATTTAATGGAACTTTCTCAGCAGTCTAAACTAAACTTACGAAAATACACTGACGTAGAAATTAATCTTAGTCGTAGGAATGACGACTATGAGTTTTTCACATTTTGGACAATTTTTTTAGAAGTAAGTTCTATCGTCAATTTTTTAACGAGACTCTTCATTGAAGGTTCTATGACCATTTAATTTTTGGCAAAATGGATGTAATGTTGAATATAACCGACTGCCATGAAGCATAACTGAGTGTGCTCTTGTTTTTACCACATCAAACACCACAGCGATCTTGTAAATCTAAAAACTTTTGACTATATTCTACTTATTTAATTTTATATTTCATATTACGGTCATTTAAATAGACAAAAAGAATTTGTATAATCATTTCATATAAATTATTATAGTAATGTAAAAAATATAAATATGTTTCTTCGGAGACTAATATGTAAAATCATGTGGAAAAAGACACTGCATATTTTGTCAAAATTAATTATTATCGATATTTCAGCAATTTTAGCTTAATAGCACAGCCTTTACTTCAGGCTAACAGGGAAATCGATAAAGGAACCGTACTTTCGAGTGTAATCCAATTAGGGCTGTCTTTCGATTTCCATACCGGGGCCCTAATGTGATTAGGCCAAATTAGACCAGACGGACTAATTTTCTGCTTGGGTTAAAGCGTCGTGTACATTGCAAAAAGTTGAAAGTGCAACGAAATTGTTATTTTTTAATTGTCGATTCGCCACAAGCAATTCAATCACAACCCTTATTGGGTGATAGGTTATATATGGACCTAAGACTGTAAAGCTGAAAACCGTGTATTAAGCTACGTGAATCCGCATACACATCCATATAGTATACCCCACGTGCAAACGTGTTGCTTGTTCGAAATTAGAGGCTAGGCACGTGCACACGTCCGCTGTTATGTGAAGCCACGTCAGGCATTTGCGTAGTCAGGCTGTGCTGTAGCCGGTAAGCTGAAGTTAAAGTGGAAGTTGAGTTACGAAAGCCCTTTATTCAGCTCTGCTACTTGCAGCGTAATACGGTTCTTTTTCGTGATTACTTCTGACATATCAAGCCCCTCTAATGGAAATATTAACATACTTTAGTGGGTAAAAAAGAACGCGATCATTTTATCTCAAAGTAGCCAATGAATTTTATTTTTACAACGGAAAATAGTATTCATACTTTCTCACAGAAAGCGTTGTTTTCGTGAAAGTGTCGGGCAAGTTTTCATGTCCGCATTATTTCTATGAGGAGGCAAAATGAAATGATTGTCTTCGACTTGACGTGTGAATAACAAATATATAAAATTGCGAAATTGAGAAATGAAAAAATACAATTGAACAGGAGATCGGAAAGATGAATAAAATGTCTTGTATGGGTTGATGTGTGATATGGAAAAGTGGATGGTGGACACGCTGAGCTATACCGATATATAATAACATATAATAGATATATATGTAAGAAAGTTGTGCTGAACTATAGCTGAATCTTATAATACAGATCGTCTTGTCACTATTCGTGGGGGCGACTAGACACGCAGATACCGCACGGCCAGACCTATCGATCGCGTCTACCGGAACCTGGCAAGTCGATCGATAGCTTCAGCTTTTACGAATGGCGTGTACGCCTCGGATAGTACGTGTGCGATCGCGAATACGTAAAAGACAAGTCTCGCCGGACTTGAGATATCCTCGAGCGTGATGGGCGGAAAAGGTAGTAAAAGAAAAAGTTAGAAATAGAAAGAAACGCAACGGAAGCAAAAAATCTAAACTTTACGGCTATATTATGAAGAATTAGTTACGTCAATTGTCCATACTTACCGTATAAATGATTTTTTCATATGAAGAGAAAATTATTCGATAATAATACTATAAACTGGTATTAAAAAATTATTGTTTTAAGCAGCTTATTAAGATTTATTTCATCAGATAAAAAAAAGTTTTCCCAAAGTACTAGTCTTCACTATCGTTACTACTAACGTATGAATTTTTACTTTCTCATCACATACGAAATTGTAAAAAAAAAACTATGGCAGTCCAAAAAAAAAAAATGGACGAGTCAACAATTTGTCACAATATATACCCAATATCGTATTGAATAACTGCAATAATAAAGAACGATTAGCTGTACATTTGAAACGTCATTGAAAAAATGTATTGAATCTTGGGTGCTGTATTTGTCTCGAAGTGCTTCACAGAAGTTGAAGAGAAGTTGCTGCTCTAGTCGTGTACCTTGATTCAGCTCGATTACTTGGCTTGTTCTTGAAATGCAAGCACTTACATTTTTTTAACCTTATAATAAGTCCAGTATCTTGTTATAAAAATGTCCATTTATTTTTTACATACTATCAAAGTTTCATTTATGTGTAACCAAACATATGAAAGTTCATGCGATCATACTTCCTGTGACTCCGAGCCTACGTGTGCGTATGCGCTTATTAATTAAACACTGATAACGTATTGAGAGCGTGTGGCGCGGCGCGAACGTGAAGTCAGGGGATCGGGACGGGGAGGAGGCTTATCTCATCGAGAGAAAACGGCACGTGGTCGGACCGAACCGTGGCACGTGATCAAATATCAATTGACGTCCAGATCGGTCGGTCCGAGAAACCAGGGCTACTTCCGAGAAATGTTCTATACTGATAACGACGTCATCACACAAATTAAAATTTTCTTAGAAATGATTCTCAAATTTAACTCGTTAATTCGCTTAAGGGGGCCGAGTCACCTAAAGAAAGTCACAAGCAAAAAAATTCTGTACGTGATACCCTTCACGCAAAAAAGCTCGGTTAGGACAAACAAGTTATCGGTTAGACTAACTGAGCTATTTATTCAGTGCTTTTAAAAAAAACCTGCATTTTAACCTCATTCAGTAGGCGCACATACCAAGCATTTTAATTTTGCAATTGAGTAAAGCCATACAGTGCACTGATATGGTGTGAGGTAAAAAATAAAAGTCGACATGAAGCTCGTAGACCAAACCGGTGGACAATTTTAGTTTTCGATGTTTTATTTAATCAGTTGAAAAGTGCATTCTAGTGTGACTATAAGAATTTTTATTCGAGCCCTTAATGACAAAGCTATCATTTTTAATGTGTAAATAAATCTATTTTTTATTAAGAATTCACTATATAATTGGTCTCAGTTAATTAAATTTTCACTGCATCTAGGATTGCTACACTCCTGTACATCAAAGATAACTGTAAAGTGAATATATCTTTATTATTAAGATATTGCAACAAAAAGGACGAAAAAACCGTAACAATTTTGTGCAATAACGACATCGAGATTTTTCAATAGACTTTCTTTTCCCGGTATCCATCGTGCGGCGAAACTCCATCGAAAAATGGAATCCGATATCGGGTATATAAAATCCTTCAAATACCCGAAGAGTGAACGAAAAGAAGGAGCGAAGAGTTTCCTGTTTGCCTGGCTCGGTTAGGTATGCAGCGTGGAGAACGGCTCGCCAACGGCGAATAGAGGAGCTTGAGGAGGCGGAGAGGACGAGAGAAGGACGTGAAAACGCGTCTTGGATTTCGCGTCTCAAAGGAAGTGGGCTGCCGCCCTCAGCGTCGGCGTCGCTCGAGATTCTCGTGTCCGTCTACACTCCTTCACAGCTATTCTCGAAGTCCCTAACACGCGCTGGTGCCTGCGGATAGATTATTTACACCGCATCCGTGCTTTCGCCTTCGGGAAAACGGGATTCAAGGAAACCATCGATCTCGTCTGCAATAAGTCTTTCGATAGTTGGAAATTGATAAAGAAAAGTGAGAGAGAGGCCGAGCTGTCGGCGATAGTCAGTACAGAGGAAATACACGTTGAACTGGATCACGATACCGAGCTGTCCATCATTCCTCATCTCAAACAATTTATCGCGTATGTGGTTTATAGCGCAGCTGCAGCGATACTAGAGGGCTCCGCGTCTACAGTTACAATTGATTACACTGCCGACAAGCCACGGAGATTTTTATAGCCATTGGAGATACATAAGTCTAATTGATTCTTCTAATAATACCTTCGTGAAACAAAAAGTTTCAAAAATCTATATCAAATAACTTAAAATTTTTCTCTGCTTAAAAAACGAGCTTTTCCAAACGACGAATTATTATGTAAAATTGCTTTCCCTAAAACTTCACTTCTTAAAAAAAGGAGATATAACAATCATCGAAGATGGGAGATACTCGGGAGTACGTGAATATGAAAAAAACTACGATACCGTTTTTTGTATGTTGTTCATCGATTCAAAGAAATACCGAATATGAAGTTATAATATAAAAAAAAAGATTTTCAAAAAAACGGAGATTTCAAACTTCGGAAGCAATAAATGGGTCCAATATTTGAAGAGATGAGACGTTTTTTTCTCTATTCTCTCTCGAGAAAAATTGAGGACAAACTTCTTGCAAGGAAGCACTGATTCATACACACTAAAAACGTAATTAAAAGTTTTGTACTTTCATCGAAACATTCATGTCCACAAATCTTCAAGGAAACTTGAAAAAATATTTCCGCTTGATTTCTAGTTTGATTTTTTTTTAAATTAATATAATTACTTAAACTAAAAATTTCATCTAGAGTCTGACCAAAAATTTTCTGCCAAATTTTGAAATAATGCACGAAACGTGTCATTAAATTTTGACCGTGTGGAGAGAGTTTTTTAAAACTTTAAACCTCTTCATATTAACACCTTATGTAGATGATCCAATTGGATTTCCAAATAAAGTGACTCACTGTCCCTAGTGTCCCACTTTAACAGCATTCTCGGTGACCTCCTACGACTCTTCACCAATGTGAGAAACGTCGTGTTCCTGTGCCTTCGTGCCCGAGCGTTGGGACGATTCCGAAGAAACGGACGACTTCCGCTCGCAGATGCGGTTGCGGTAGTGGCGGACGTCATTCGGCCACCAAATTACATGTCAGGTGTCTGTATTCACGCGTTCCACGCGCATATCTCGCAACGCTTCGGCAAAGCAGAGGCGAGAGAGAGAGTAACTCAGGATGCGCACCTATACAAACCGAAGCGGAAGACAACGCGTCGTCCCTGACGATGGCAAAGATGTTGACGAAGATGCGGTACGACAGAGCCAAGTTGAGTTTTCATCTTTTACGAAGACGAAAGATATCATGAAAGGCGGATATGTGGTCGTTACCAAAGCTCCGCCGTCCGGTATCTTAAAAGACAATAAAACTCGAAGTGAAATGGGAGAGAAAAAAGAAAATATGCGAAAGGCGGTATTATGAATATATGTAGATGCGTAGATGTAAAAAACGGTCTGGCAGGACGGAAACGCTTGTTAGCGAATTGAGGCTGGCCAGTTCTGCGCCTCGCACCGGAGCAACAAATAGCTACCATCGGCCTTTCGTATGAATTCATGTACGAAGGAGTGAAGTGAAAATCGCATCGCGTCTTCCCTCCTGTGGCATAAATTTAATGCAGGGACACAGAGAGAAGTGGGGGCCTTATATGACTGATCTTGCCTCGACGTCGGGGAAAGTTAATTTAATGCATTTTTTCACTTCCAATTAGCGAGCGGACTTATTGAAATTAATGAGAGTTAAGCTGGAATTATTAGTAAAAACATATGATGTATGAGCACAAAAAAGTGACTGAAAAAAGAATCGTTACAGTTATTACAGATGAAATCCATTACGGTGTTTTTATGGTTACCTTTTTTAACGCTAACTTTGTGGAAAACAAATTAATCAAGAAATAGGATAAGTCTGTCAATGACACTCCATTATTTTACGATACGATATTTTATAAAGGACTTGTTGAAAACGCCGGTGTCCGAGAACACACAGCCAACCTATTACCTGGGTACCAAATTACAGCTATTTCAGAGTAAATCCCTGTAGCTGACATGCGGATACAACAAAGAATATTCATATAATACCAAGAATCTGTTTTCTATGAAAAAGGATATCATGTTTTACCCAGCCAATAAAAGAGCATCCTGATTATATCCGGAAATAGATCTCCCGAAGACTTATATTCTAATAAAATTGCAACCTTATCTGCAACGCCACGATTCTAAACATGTTTGGTGACATTTCTTGTGTGATGTGATACATAAGGTATTTCTGCGACTATAAAATATACAAGAAGTATTTGCATTTAACATTTTCCTTGTCATTTTTGGTCAGTACAGAAATATAAACATTGCACAGCTCTCGTATATACAATCCGAGTGGAGACTATAAGTTGCGAGTGTCTGCTTTTGAATGAATACATCTCAGACAATTACGTTATTTCGACGCTTTCTCCTCAATTTCCATCTTATTCTCCTTACTCGGTGAGAACAATAGCGAAATACGATGCACGACAACAAGGTTCTGTCTTCCGTCAGAGACAATATCAGAGGCAAGTCTGTGGGCCAATTTCCAAGGCAAACCTCTGGCACGCAGAGAAGCAGCGGGACCTGCAGAAAGGTCTTCCCAAAACCACTTCCACAGGGAAGCACAGAAGAGGCTCATTCCGTTTTTTTTTTCGTTTTTTTTTGTCTCACTCTCCTGCTGCTGGTTTTACTGCCGCTGTCAGTCCTTTTAAAGGGCTCGAGGGGAAGGTCATCAGCCCCGCATATGAGCTTCGAGGGCCACACCGTTGCTCAGAGGGCCCGGTGAGAACCGTATGAAAGCCGATCCAAGATTGAAAGTTCGAGGCCTAGGGTGTTCGTTGTCCTATGGTTTAGTACGCTGCAGTGAACATGAGCCCGTCGTTTTTTTGCAGTTGTGTGCGTGAATAACGAATAAACGGGAAAGCCCGGACGAAGAAAGCGAGAAATATGTTGTGAATTGAAAAAGTAAAACCAATCGCCATCTTTTTAATCGTTCACTCAACTTTTTCCTACCGTTCGAAATATTTTTCTGTAATTAGCTGTAATTATAATCTTACCGTAGTAAAACCGTGACATCTTTTATAATAGAAAAATAGAAAGACGTAAATAAAAATCACTGCATACATTTTATCATTGATAATGAAAGATTATTCATTTCAATAATCATAAAAAATTATTCATTTTAATAATAATCAAAAATTCATGGTTACTTCACTGATATTGTACCGAATTCTATCTCAATCGAATTAACGGTGCTTGAGCTTTTTCTAACTCACTGTTCGCGATGTTTTGGACCATTATGAGTATCTTGATGTCCCGAAGAGAAAAAAAAAATCATTAAGACAAAGCTACAGGAAGCGAAATGCAGAAACTGTATATACATAATAAATATTCATATTCGACATATATTTATTTCATGCGAAAGAAGCCAGTCCGTGAATTGGCCCAGGTGATGTGAGAAGAAGTTCGAAGTGTGGTGGTGTCGGTGATGAGGTGGGAGGTCTCAAACCGACCGCCGAAGTGGCTGGCAAAGGCTGCCTGTTGAATGCGTGAGCCGCACTATGGTTTGAGTCTGGTCGTGTATAAGAAAGGAAGGATGTGGTCAAGGAGACACAGAAGAAAAGCTCACGTAGCCGAGCAACTGCGGTAGCAACAGCAGGTGACGCTATCGCACCGACATTATGCAAGCTACACTTGGCTGTAACTATACGCTCACGCGTTCCTGTGGGAAATAACTTAGGAAGTCGGTACACTTCGCTTTAAGTGTCTTTTGAAATGAGCGGTCAAGAGCCAGTCTTAAATTCGTATCGTTTCGTAGATAACCGAACAGTGGTGCACACCAATAAGGCTCGTCTCTTTTTCTTTTTCGCCATTAAAAAATTCAAGTTACATGTTGTGTGTTAGGTAAGTACGTCTTTCAAGCTGCCATACATTTTCGAGGGGGCACACACACACACACACTACGCTCACTTTCGTCTATTTCTCTATTTATTTACGTGCCGATCCTTTCGTTGTTGCGGATCAATTCGTTGAAACCTTTGTGTAAAGATGCTAATTGCACAATGAGAAATATATTCGTCGAATTATATCCGTTTGAGTTTCTTTCTTGTTCGCGTATTATTTACCGTGAAGCTTTTCTCGATTTGCATGGCCGAGATTACAGCACTTACCGCTGGCACCTGCAGCAAATTCACACTCTTCAGACATTTTTTTTCCCCAAAGTTCTCAGCATACACACAAACTACCACAAATACACTGAAACAAACTGGTACAGTTGATATGAATTGTCTAACTACCTTTTTCTCAAGAACGGCCAAAAATGACCTACAGACCGTCATTTAATTTGTTAACATTTGAAGACTAGTGATAGCAACGTCGCATCATCTTATTATTACAAAAAATTGCGACGAGTTCACGATTTCGGAAAAAGTATATATATACAGGCTTAGAAATATTTGTCGTACAGATAGATTTTCCGAATAACTTGACTTCATTATCGCACATCATCGTCGGAAAGTCAGACCGCTGTTGATGTTGACGTAACGCGTTACGCGTCTTATCAATGCGAACGTTGCCGTCTGTCCGGCCGAATGGAGTTCCGCTGGCACGGCGGCCGCGACTCGACGCGAGATATCGGTCCAGCTGTCCAACGGAGCAGCTGTAAGCTTCACCTGCTCGCTGGTATACCCTATACAGGCTATTACGGAGTCCGCGAAACAAGCGCGTGCGTGAGCCCCGCGAACTCGCGAATACGTACATACATATTTGGTCGCAAAGACTCTGCTTGAGAGGGAAAAGCATATAGGAAGGCAAAACGTTAGTCGGAGCGCAGATATAAGGAAAAGGTTGACCACCGTCGGTACTATTTATACACATACAATATAAACACTGTGGCAGAACAACGTATATAGGTACGTAACGTGAATATCGCCTTTTCAGGAGTAGGATAAATGTTAATATGCAAATCAAAGCCCTCTGGCTATGCGCATCCGCTTACGTTGCAGATGCGAGCGAGCGAGTAAAGCCAACTATGTGATGTACGGGCAAAATAGAGAGTTTGGGATTCCGAGAGATACAGCAGGAGACTTAGCGGTTGCAATGAGGACTCAGAACCGATACTCCGGATATACGCGAACCGACAAACCGCAAGCAATGCAGTAATGATGAAGCACCGCAGGGAGTTTAATCGCGGTAGTCGGCACTACCATTTTCCAAATTAATTGAACTATTCCATTCTGAGCGTAACCAGCGCTCTTATTTGTAACTATCGATTTGTTCATGCGCATAAGAGAATATTAGTTTACATATCTGAATAAGGGAACTTACGTACCTATAAATGAATGATCTTGTATTATTCGTCGAAATACATTTTGAGACACTAGCGGCAGGTTTTGATGGACGATTGATCGCATATTATTCGTCCAGATACGTTTTCAGTCTTTTTGCAAGTTTGGATGAACATATGATCCTGCAAACGATAATTCGGTGATTCTCAGGAACAATAGTCGTTGAAGCCAAAATTCCATCACTTTCCGGACGCGCAACCACAGCGGCGTTCAAATGAATCCTGTTTTTCGACGCAACAAAAGGTCTTTTGGTATTCGGCGTCGCGACTTCCTCTTTTAGGTAGAATTTATGGATAAATGAACTGAAATTCGGGTCGAAACTACCACCGAATTCGAAACAGTGTTCCCAATTTATTCGATATTCAATATAATTCAGATACATTTTTTTTTCATACTTCATGAAACGTTCCCATTTTTTGCTGTATTTTATGTTCTCTCGTTTACTTTCAAAATGTAACTAATTAAAATACATAATAATTACCAAATTTATAAGAAAAAAATCTGCATAAGATTTTGATGATTATAAGGAGTCTCTAAGAAAACTAGAAAAATCATCGCTCAGCTGATAGAGAATGTCTCAATTGGTAACCTGCGGTAGTTGTTAATAGTGTTGGGAGAGAATAACTTTTCCAAAGCGCTGCACTCTGCCACCACAGCGCAGCGATTATTGCTACTTTCGTACATCGTCAGGAACAACGACATGTTGTATGTCATGCGTCCGTTACGTCCGTTAGTTACACACGTGCGTGCTCACTTGAAACGTGAGTGTACGGTCACGGCAAAGTTTCGCGCGTGCGACACGCGCCTAACCATCAGCACCAGAATCAACTGCGGTGTATTCCGCACCAGTACCCCTTCCTCCCGCCCGTCATCGTTCAACGTACGTCCCTCCAGTTCGGGAGGCTCGAATGGTCGGCGATTGGTCAGGTGCACGTAGCTACATGTATGCTACGAATCCCGAATTAATTTCGGCGCCTCTTTTACTGTATACTATATAATAAAGAAGATAAGAAATCGTGATGAGGTCAAGGAAAGAGATAGTGACGTGAATGTAAGTTTATAAAAATCTCGAGATTACTATAGGCCCTGAGTGGATCCTTCAAGAACCGCATTTATAGCTATCTCATAAAATGGGAGATATCCCAATTACCCTTTTTTTCTTCGTGTACACGAAATTTTATTCGTCTATCGGAATTTCCAAATTGATTGGATATTTATCTTGACGAGGAATATGTTATTGTTCGTGTGGATTAATTCATTAAATTCCGATATTACCATTTAATGGTAGCGCCATGAATTTTTAATTATTTTTCTAATTAAATTTAGTTTTATTATTATAATTTTATTATAACTATATGTAAATATGTAGTCTCCTTAACCCTTTTGATATCAGTGACTCATTAATGTTATCATACTAATGATCTTATATATCTACTACGGAAATCCGGACATCGTGCGATCCGTAGATAAAACAACGAGGTAACGTGAGCAATGCGAGGAATGTTTGTGCGTAACTAAACTCATGTTTGCGCGTAACTCATATCACGTAAACTCGTGATATGAGTAATGCAGTCTCTGTTTGAAATCGTTGAAAATCGAGACACTGTTGCGAGTATAAATAAAATAAAGCCACAGATCAACTGGATAATTTATCGAGTGCAATAAAAGTAAAGACCTTTATCTCTGAGAATTCCTTCATTCTCCAATGAAAGTCGAAACTTTGGTCATCTTCGAAACGACATGCTAATTTTTACGAGCAGAACGCCGCGGAGTTCTTTGGACCCTAAGGAACACGAGGACCTCTCAAGGAAAGGTCTCTCGCTCTCGTTGCTCCGATACAACGACCCCGTCCCACGCGCTTGGGCACATCGTGGAAATTAACAAATTTCATTACCCCGAAGTAATTTGAAACGGGGGATAATCCAACTTATTTCGCTGAGGGAATGCTGCCCGCCCAGTGAAGTTTATCGAAACTTGGCTCTCTCATCGTCCCAGAACATAAGACTCGAGCGAAACTCCTTCGCGCGTATAAAGCTGTACAATATAGTACGGTATCACCTGCTACTTCTGCCGATGCTGTTTCCAAAGTTGCTTCTGACGTTGTCTGAGAAAACAACCTCTTAAAATGCCCGAACAAAATTATAACTTCGTTCTCGATTTTGCACGATGTGCGCGATATATCATATTTGTTAATCCGTTTGATAATACGCACGGAAAAAATGACTTCGTTGCAATAATGAAAAAATAATAATTGTTCAACCGAAGATGGGTCAGCACTTGGATGGGTAACCGCTTGAGTGTTGAGCAGGGAAGTCAGTTTTTCTAAGTGACTGATGTATACTCATGCATCAGAAACTGAAAATCCTGAATTAGGCGTACGGAGGATTAATACAAATTTTATTTATTATTATTTCACGTACGTGATGCTCGGCCGTTTCTCGTACGCTCGAGCCGATCATTGGCCATATCCGACTACCCTTCATGGGAGGGGAATCTATTACTACTTTATTCGGGAGTAATGGGACTGTACTGAGAGTGTGAGGCGAATTGCGACTGGGTATTCGTTATTGGTGAAAAATCGGTAATTTCGCCTGCGCGTAGAACGCTGGGAATGGGGTCATTTTAGCAATATCGGGAAAAAAGGATTTTACACTTCATTCTCTTGCGGTCGTATGATGACAGTTGAGAAAAAATCGACAGAAACATCGCACAGTCAAGTACAGTAGCTTACATACTATGTACTCGGTTGGATCATCGATTCCTCTCACTCGTCGCGAGTTTCCGGTCGAACGAACTGCATGATCGGCTCACGACTCAGAGGCCGGGTTCGCTGGCCACGTTGACTGTATAATCCATCTGCATAGATGTACATGCGGCATTCGCTGTTAGTTCAGAATCATTTTTTTCCTGAATCTCTTAGATATTTTTCATAATTTTTCGAATATTGTCCTAATTCTTCGGAATGTTTCTTCTAAATTCTTACACATTCTTATTTTCGCAAACAGCTATCAATTTGTTACAGTGAAGTTTCATTAATCTTCGCTGTTAAAGGGGTTCATATTTTTTATGATGATTTCTATGCAATTTCTCTTCGTCATAGTGAAAGCTTTATTTACGAGAAGCTTTATTTTTTCGTATATAATATTAAAAAACAATTTACTGAAAGTCGATGCCTCATAATCAAACAGGCCTTTTGTAAAATGAACAAATTATCTCACCCAGCTAACACTGAATATTTATTGCCCTGAATATATAATTCGAGAAGAGTATGTCAAATTCCGTTGAATAATTTTTGCTTCGCGGGCAACCGGAAGTAAGAAAGTAACAGCACAAAAATATTTATACTTTCATTTTAATTCATTATTTTTAAAGGTACGTGAAATATTTCCCGATCGGACTGGAGCCTATTATTAAATACAGAATACCTCATATAAAGGATAGGCATAGAATTAAAGTCACCGGTTTCAGAATATAAGGATCTATTGATAATTCTATGACCACGACATGGCAACACCAGGCTTGGAGGTTCGATACTGGCAAGAGGATCGCACATGAATGCCCAAACGAATGTGGCGGGTGTTATAGTGTTTATAGTGTGCAAGTGAATAGACATATAGCTACGAAACTGTATCAAGAGCGGCTCCTCCCCCTTATCATCGCCAGTAACCTAGCTGTGCTCTTGGCTCTCGCGTGACTCTGGTCATTAACGAAATCCCGGAGATTGCGATTAGCCACAGCGACGTAGCTGCTGCTGCTCCTCCAAACCACACTATTAGTTGCTTATTATCCTAACATTTAGATGTTAGATTAATTCGACCAATTTGTTAGATATTTTCAGGTGGCTGTGCATAGTGATAGACGTTGTTACGTACCGCATGTATACCATTTTACACTGTAGTGTGATCCAGTGGATTTTCTCAACATTTCAGTGTCCACTGGTTTTAATGTACGTTGGGCACGAAAGCATCTATCATCTATCATTACATAAACTAGGGGATTATGCAGACTGCGGTGAATATACGGATTCGTCGGGTCTGTAGACTGTTAAGATCTTATCAAGATCGTAAATAGTTTCACACGGACATTTAATACGGTGGCATACTAGAGGGTAGAGAGCATTACGTATCCAGAAAATTTCATGCTCGCTTTCTATGCTCAGATGTTCGGCCACATTCATTCAATTTTTGAATTACCGAATACGGTTGTGTAATTGTCAATTGAATTATTGGCTTCTATCGTATTTTTTGGTCCAACTCCGAGGTATACCTGTGTGGATTTTGCATTGACTCTGGTTTGAGGCTTTAATTTTACTTTTGCTTACACTCCTGATCCGCACTTCACTAAGCTAACCTAACTTCCAATGCGTTAACAGCCGAAAAAAATATCAACGTCCACCCTCGTTCAGATGAATTTGTTAGTTGGTGTGACAAATATTTTGGCTATCGCAAATATATTTCGACAACTGAATCCAATAACTATTGAGGAAACTGCGAGCACTTAATTAATCTAACAAAAAATTCGTTTAAACCAGGGTCTATACCGATTCAGTTAATTCAAAGATTTTTTTTTGCAGTGGTGAGAGTGGGTTGGAAGAGACATCGAAATATTTATGGAAGTAAGTTCCCGATAATAGAAACCGAGCCCAATCCGAAAGAGGATATTGCGGGCTAACCTTAACTCTCACTAAATAACACTAAATACTTTACACGAACGTAACTTGCTTGAAGGTTTCAGATAAACTGATCTGTCGCTCACTGATTGATGAGCCAACCGGTGTACGGATCGAATTCCAATAACATTAAACTTATAACGAAAAATGTGTTTATGAATCAACCTTAACATTGCACGGAAATGTTTCGATAGTAACTTCTTCCGTATGGAAGGTGCAGAGTTCGAGCTCTGGGCCGGCGGAGGTTGGGTAGGGCAGAGCGATGAGTAGGGAGAAGTCAGAAAATTTCCACAGCTTTTGCAATTGAAGGACAGGAATCAATCCGACGTTCAAAAGTAGAGTACTTTTTTCTGAGCGATGAGCGATGAGTAGGGAGAAGTCAGAAAATTTCCACAGCTTTTGCAATTGAAGGACAGGAATCAATCCGACGTTCAAAAGTAGAGTACTTTTTTCTGACAATGAGCCTACTATACTCAGAGACACCTTTCCTCAATACAAGCAATGAGATTTTAAATCCCTATATATAATGATCGGCATGGTTTCTCAGCGATGTAGTATCATGAAATCTAAATAATAATGGGGATGCAATATGCAAGCTTCCACTTTTCACCCAAATTTGTAATAATTAAAACATTTTTTCCACTTTCGAGTAATCATTTTTGAAAAATAATTTTCTTAGTATCCCGAATTTTATTTTTATTTTTCTCTTATAGCATATTCTGTAAATTCCGAGCCAAACAATTTTTTTTGCTGCAGATGTGTATGCGTTACATCCTTAACCGAGTGAAGGAAAATCCAACTGGTAGTAGAAGTACATCTAATCCTATGCAGAGTGGGCCTAGGTCTAGCGTGACGGCCTCTCTTACTCAGCAGCTCTGCTTTAGGAATTTCTCCTCCTTCCTTTCCTTCCTCCGATTAATCCTCGTGTGTGCGTGCATCTCATTACGTACTGAGCGGGATCTGGGGAATGTCGGTGTGATTTATGTGTCCGTCAAGCAGAAAGCGACCCCGTCGAACCTGACCGCTGTAAACGCCTTGTATCCCCACTTTTTTATGCTCTCTAACGCGACTTGGAGGCGTCTGAATGAGGGGAGGGGGGGGGGGGGATTTTTTTTACTCCTGGTCCATTTACTCCATTTTGGGGCCGAGGGTAGCGCGAAAAGCAAACGATCCAGCATCTCCAGACTTTCTGCTTGCCTGCCTCGCACTCATCTTGCCATTCTCCTATACTCTGCGCACAGAGGTCTGCCAGCCTCAGAGCGAAAGTAACTCGAGAAAGCCTTTCTGCTAAGATTTAAGTCCCCGAGATCCACGTGGCAACGTCTGTTGCGAAACTCTCATAACGAACGATTAGCCGTTAACGCACTCGTTACGACCACGTTTACAGCAACTAGGATTTATATCCTTTCTTTCTCCCTACATTTAAGCTCCCTCTTTTTTTTTCATCATCTGTAATTAAAGTGCATGGTAATATACACGCGCGGGTCGATAAGCATTATTTCTACCTTGTTTCAATTAGTCAAGGATCATTTGCGAGGAATAATCATACATTCTACTATATTGATTTTCGCAGAAATTCAGGGGTTCTTTATTAATGTAGTTTCCCACAGCTGTTCAGCCTGAAAATCACCTTTTTGCTTCCCGATAAAGAATCATTTGTTTTTATTAAATTTTCGTTTTTCTAGGTTTCCATGTCAGGATAGTAAGAACCGCTTTAACGTTCGAACAGAAATTTAACACACAAGTGAAGCAGCAGTTCCTTTAAAAAAAAGTTTGCCAAATTGTAGTACATACAAACGTAGATTTCATATTTGTTTAATTTTTTAGCTTCTCCGTTCTCCCCTTTCGACGTTTTTTTTCAAGAGACCCGCCTAAAATATTGACCACCGTCACTTTTCCTAATGCACAACTGCTGATACAGGCGGCTTAATTTCCACTGAGCTTCTACGGTATGAGAATGCATTTGAGACTCAGAAAAACAGACTCCCGTCCGGCACTTGAGGCGCAAGTCCGCTGCTAAACGGTCACCGATCCAAGTTACGACGACAAGAAATTCTGCTTGCGTCAGAGAACCGTCGAAAACAGACATTGGCTGCACTGATGCTGGTTTCTTATCTGAATGTTTATAATCTAGTGAAAATACACGACGCTCGAGTGGTTTTCGACAAAACGTTTAAGCCATAGGATCAGAACTGTTTGTCCATTCTAGGCTATACGTAGCAAGGGTCGCCTTCTCCGGTACGGTAGCTTCGTATAGGGATAGAGCGAGACCGAAAGCCTCGTCTCATAATATTATCATTCGGTATAAAGTCCATTTGGACAAATAGTACGAGCAAGACGTAAATAGACGAGGGATTGGGCTCGGTATAAATGTCCCGAGCTAGTGAACGGTGGAGGGTCGTTCGGGCTCGGGATATATGAACAAAAACGGTATTACGCATTTTTTCTCCGGGTTCTATCGAGCCTCTGTTGTTGTGCCTGTCTGTCAGTCTGAGCGAACTTGAATCGCGGCGTGATGTCCTCCTAATTGAAAAAAAAAAAAAACGTTTTTATGCTGTATAAACGATACGACACAGCTTCCACTGCTATAAATGTGGCCCGATGGTTGGATGGATGGATGGTAAGCAGGTATCGAACCCAACTTATGTCCTACTCACGCATCTCTTTGCTCAGACTAACATCAACTATATTAACCGAGGTCTCCGATGACGCCTAGAGGATTAGTCACTATAGTGAAGGGTGTATGACATAACAAAATAGTGGGGAAGAAAAAAATGTTCTGCGCCTTTTTCCGATTTAATATTTCCGTTGCATGAATTGTTAATGTATACACGATAATTGTTAATCCAGTGCTGAAGATAATAATTTTTATCGGTAATTTAGAGACCCGAGAAGGGTCGCCCGCTGAGTGAGCGAAAATAAAAGTAATTGCGATAGTTACGATTGTCTGGGTGCTTAAGCACTCTCTCTCTCTAATCGCAGCAATCACTCCGTATAACAGAAACTTACTTAATTACAATAGCAAGTGATTAATGTAAGCTAATTAATTGAGGAATCAATTGATTGGCTCCCACGATATAGTAAGACGGGAAAATCTAACACCTAAGTTTACTCAACAGATTGGTATAAGAGATAACTTCACACAACCTTACAAATCCTATTTCTAAAGCTTCATTGGTGTCATTCTGTTCATGCCAATTAAAACGATCATCATAAAAGTAATAACATGATTGGCAGGACTGCGTAATTAGATATTTAAGCCCTTTTCTAAACTTTGCCTTCGAAGCCGATACTTACTTCAGCCATTTATTTCGAGAAATTCTATGAACCCTCGTAATGTAGCTCTGATTATTTTGAGCAGGACTATGTGTTTGTTCCGCAATCTGATTTTTTCAAGTGTCCCAATGAGACGCCCCACCAAACTTAGATTTTTACAAGTCATCCAACGACCCTCCAAAGCTCGAATTCTTCCGAATCTCTGAAGACTCCCTACAAATTCAATTTTTTGATAAATCCCCCAAGCCCCCTCCCCGCTCTTTCTAAGCTTAGAGGGGGGAGAGGGCATCCCTCATTTGTGGGGATATCTGAAGTTACAGGGAAATCAAAAAATCTAAGCTTGGGAGGGTGATCTCATAGAGAAGACGTAGAAAAATCAGACATCGTTGAAAATGTAAGTTTTTCGTCGCAGTGGCGGCGACCGAGAAGCAAACTTTTCATAATATAGAGACATATATGTTGTGTATGTGCACGAGGATGTGTATGCTGAGCTCATACACCGTTGGGCATTGACGCTTGTGCTTAGCTCGGCCCAGACTCTGGATACCTTGGCCGTCGTTGAACTACACGACGACAACGATCGATTCCCCGAGTTAATACGCTTCAGAGAGGGACAGTTGTACAAACACATTAGGCATATCCCGCGGCGGACACGAGTACCCGTGTCGAGCGAAACTGCGTATAGTATAGGTATTTACCCCATTATCTATGTTTATACGATGCACGGCTATGCATGATAAACGTTCCTATCTCTGTTTATGGTATAAGATTGATAGCGCGACTCGTGGCAGAGCGCGCGACCGTGTCATCCGTCGGCGATACGGTGCTATACAATAATGTGCTATATGTCAACGTGTTGGCAGACGCACACAGTATTGATGCATTAAGGATGTATGAATCCATATACCTATATACGTATGTCAAATATATAGAATGTCACACATGAGCCTTCAGGCTCACATATAGATCGCAGTGGGAAGCATTTCCCACAGTTTGCGTCAAAGAAACCGCGGAGGTCATCACAACTACAGTGAGATTCGATATTTAATATTAGATTAGATAGAAGATTTCATATTTAATATTAAGGTTTTCGGTCGGTGATACTTCATTCCGCCCTCGGCAAGTTTACGTAGCCTCTTGTCGAAATTCGCGGTTGTTATTTAGTTAGATGCATTATAAATTTGAATCTACATCGATGTCAATTGGAGTAACTATTTTGGTGCGTTTGGTGTTAAGGAGGCGATTTAAGATAGTCACTCGGAGATCTGGTAACCACGATTTCCAAAACAGTAACTTAAATTGCTATAATTGCTCCATCCATTAAAATTCATTGTGCTTGTAATCAAATTATTATTGCTAATTTCGAAAAACTACTGAGTAAGTCAATTCGGAAGAGTCTGCTCTATCGTGAAACTCTTGTGGGTGACATATCACTCACTAAAATATCTATAGATTATAAATCTCCCTATATATAACAAATTCACAATCATGCAGTTTTTTTTAAACGCTTGCGTGTATCGTCTTATATTTCTACTTTGCATGTAATTTAAGCAATATTAAAAAATAAAATAATTTATATGTTTCCGTTGAAAAGGGCAGAAGATACGACTTCACACTCGACTTATCGTGAATGTGTAGTAGAGACTGGTACCACAGCAATATGGGAGACTTACATGACCTGTGAAGAACCAAAGTGTGCTGGTCGTCTCTGTATGCTGCGACACCGCATCCCCTAGAGTAAAGCGCGCACTTTACGTTATACGGTAGGGAAACGCAAATGCGTGGACAGAGAGAGAGAGAGAGAGAGAGAGAAGGATAAGAAGAGCTTCGTAAGGTCCATGGGACTCGGAAGCCATCAGAGCCGCGATGCTCCAGAGTGCTTTCATTTCGTGAGTGTCTTCGGCTACGACGCACTTCCGGGCTGCTGGTGTTGAATGCTCACCACGTCGCATTCTTCAGCGTCTAGGTTACGGGAATGGGAAATACATATTTGCGCACAGTGCACAGCCAGCGACGGAGCAAGACCAACCGACTATGCGAAGCATTCCCTGTTAATTCAGCTACAATTTTTAAATCCTCTTAGTTATTTCTTATGATTAACCTGATTTGAATACTACTTTACAGAACTATATACATCTTTTTTCTGCCTTGCTAACTTTTCACTAGACTTTTTTTCTCTCTCCCATAAATCAAATTTTGTTTTCGTTAAAAAATGTCTGATATTATCTGATGCTTCTAAAAAAGATATTTTTTCTTTATACGTGACAATCATTATGTCTCACTCTTAATTGGTGCTTAAATACGCCTAATTATTCTTTTAATCTTGGGTTTTAAAAAAAAGTTGCTGAATTGACAGAGAATACCTCATACAAGGCTTCCTGGCAACGAGAGGATAAAACGCTTCGGATTATCCGGGCGCTACGTACGTGAAAGCTGCACGAGCACGTGCACTCTTCCGATCGAGATAATACAATTTTGTTTGCGGATGTACTTTGGAACGCGTTGATTGCCTGCCGGTGACTAGGTCGTACTCGATGCTTCGATATCGAGCCAGGATTAAGAAAGGTTGGGAAACAACGTTGGCAAAGTTTCGCAGGATTATTTTACCAGACAAGCGCAACTTTTGTCCGAGACTTTTGTACTTTCCAGAGTTGAGAGAGTTTTTAACTTATATTCAGAAACTTTCATCTCTGCAGATCAAAGTTTCTGGATATACTTATTTAGTGAGCTAGACGTCATTTTTTAAAATCTATCGGGCATATTTTTCAATTTTATAAGACATACTGAAACTTCGACATCTCTATTCCTTGTGAAACAATTTGAGCAACGTAACCCTTGCAGAAAAAACTGAATTTCGATAGTTATAAATCGTGATTACTACTGAAATAGGTACTATACTATATAGTATTCATAAATATCATTGACCACTGGATCACTAATTATTGACAAGTGTGAATCATTAGAATGCTAAAGTAGACACTACTACAATCGATACTAGTGTCGACATTCAACAGTTTACACTATTGTTATGCCGTTCATTGGATAGTGCTGACAATTGGTGTGCAGCAACTCGCAGTATTGAACTATAATTACTATAGTACTCTCCAGTACTAATGAATAGCGGTGCTGTTGGACACTATCGTCGTTATCGACACTAATAATGTGTACAGAACGTGAAAAGCATGACGTCGAAGGTTCGCACGCCGAAAGATTGCGCATAGGAATTTAAGTTCAATACAAGTTCAAATATTCGAAGCCGGTCAAGTTGAAACATAAAATTGTAATATGCATTCGTTAACAACCTTTGTTACCTTATTTCAAAACTGTGCCTTCATGAATTGTTTTCACATTTTAAAGTTGCTCATTTCCGTAGAATCAAATATTGGAAATGATTTAACGTTGAACAATCTTTACAACAACTTCGTTCGAGTTTGAATTTTAGTTCAACTTTCCAACAATATCTTCTAAATCTAAAAAAATATCGTTCATGTAAGAAAATCTGAATTTTTTTAACGCCCTTATTATTTTAGGCTGCTCTGAGATACCTGAAACGTTCTACCTACGGTACGCGAAGTCGAGGAGGTAAAATTTCTTCTGAGACATTGCAGTTGACAGGATTTCGTTTTCAACTTGAGTGACTCTTTTCACCAGACTTTATTTTGTTTTCTAAAGGGCCTTCGAGTGGTTTCATTGAATGATAATCGGTTAATAGAACGTTTCTCCGTTCTGCTGCATCTATTCACCGAAATATTCAATAGAAATTCTTTAAGTGGCTAAAGACCATTCGAGCTTTCACAGCCGAAATGTGACGAAAGATTAGGGTTCCTATTAGTAGAACCACAGCTCCATCGTATTATTACACACTCAAACCATTATCAACACGCTTTGACTATTCACCTTCTCTCCGAACATCGTCGATCTCGAATCATTTTAAGGCACATGCGTGCATTAATCGATCACATTAGACGCAGACCCATAGACCCGTGCGTGAAGTCTAACTAAAAAGATACACCCACAAATATATACAGCATCAGCCCAACACTCTTCCCTAAACGCAAGACCGAATGTTCCAAGAACGAAATGCATTCAGCCTGGCATCTCAGCTAAATTCCCAATTAGAATCATATGGTAGGGCCCGCTGTAGAACAACAAAAAAAAAACGTACCGTCACAAATGATTTCCAGTAAACGAAAGCGAGTGTGAGGTGAAGGAAAAACTTTCAAACACCATTCGCTGAAGTAAAATGGGTAAAATTTGCCACTTTCGAAGATTTTTGTAAAGGCCCAAAAGTCTAAAAACCTCATCTTACTCTGTGGGACCTAATTGGAGGTCCAAATATAAGAATTTCAATCATAGGTAATCTTCGTTCACGCCAATTGCGTACATATCTCAGAAGAGTGGAAGTGAAGACGAAACAAACTAAGCTCTTAGTGTTGCCGAAGAACTTAAACCTTTGGAATTCGATTGAACACTTTAACATCCTAACTAAATCACTATTTGTAGTATTTTTGCAGCTAAAAAAGTTTTTCCCTGCATAGATTTAAATGAATACATTTAATTTCTTCCGAGTTTCGCTTTCTCATGAGCTTTTTAAGGGTTATATTTACTTGTCGGCAGTGGAATCGCTGTTTCGTAGTGAGAGGCAGTGGAAAATTGGTTAAATACATATTGTAGCAGCAGCTATAGTTAAGGATGAACGGGATGGCCGGAGAGTCCGAAGGTGGGCCAGTGGTCTGCCAGGCACGTGATAATGCGCGCAGGTGTACCTGCAGAACGGACCGCGGATCGCACCTGCTGTCCGCAGCGAGACTCTTCGTTCTTGCTGCTGCTGTGGACTTTGGAACAAACGGACGACGATCGAGTCCACTGCTCCAGCTTTTGCCGATCGTCGTATACCACAGTTTTCCCAAGACACTGTTTGTCTTTGCCAGTTTGCCTTCACAATATACCGCGAGCTTCATAGCCCGGTCGAGGGTCTGACTAGTGCAAGCCTAGCTTTGTGGCTTATTTCGACAGGCCTAGATCGTTTAAACCCATCCACTGAAAGCAAAGGTCAAACCTTACTGGCGCTTGAACACCAAAATGCTGGCCGAGCTAATAATGTTTCTGAAAACGAAGATGAGGTACATTATCCTAAAAACTTGAGGTCTTTTGGACTCAAAATTAAGCACCTTTGACGTTAAACAAATGAATTTTCCTTAAATGTCGAACACTTCTGTAAATAAAATCAGTAAAGAAATTATAAAATTCTTACATTTAACGAAAAGTTTGCACCCAATATCGATAGAACCAAAGAGATACTCTTGCGGGGTCTTGAAATGCTGTTAATATTAACACCGATTTTTTGATGTGCAGGTAAAATGCCAGATATGTAAGCAATAATAAAGAATCACTGTATGTAACCTTATGTAACTAATAGTGTGTGAACATTTTCTGGCATCACCGCAATTTCTCTGAATGTGCTTGTCCGTTTCCATGTGAGATGACCTAGCGAAGGTTTCGTAAAATCTCTACGTGATCCTAACGACCATACTCTTGTAGCACCTCGAGACTTTCCCAGTGATCATCTCACGAAACCCTCAGTGAAAAATGTATTGTTCCTGGTGAGATGATGCTTTACAGAATAAAAGACGGAGGGGAGAATACTGAAACTGGCTTGATGTACAGGACAGTGAGAAGTGACGAACGAGTATAATACAATTTATCTTGTGCAGCTAGGCTGGAACACGAACTGAAGTTTGTCTTCCACCTGATACGTGCGTCGCTCTCTCGAAAGCCCGGACAACACGCCTCGATACGGAATTTTTTTTTTTTTTTTGAATGGGCTTAGAAGCGTTTAATCATTGTAATGCCCGACAACTTTACACCGAGATGTATATACGCAAGGAAGTCCCTTCGTATGGACTCTACGAAAGAGCCATCAAGATATTTAAAAAGGTACGGAAGAGATACATGTCAAACTAAAGTGGGATCCTGTCACGGCTAAATAGGTTAGTAATTGAAAAAAATCACTGTAATCTTGAAAATTTGTTCATACCTTTAGACCGGTTTTTGTAATGTTGAGCCAGAGTTTGCATCACCTGATAGAAACACGGCCTACATGGATATTTATGTATGCTGAGCATAAGTATAATTTATATTCTATATATATAACAGCATTCTATACCAACTCGACCAACCAACCGAACTTCAACTTCAGATTTAATAAAATTGTGATTTTTCAAAAATTATGTTCTTTGTTTAGCTTTACCAAATAATCGTAACTTATATTTGGAAAGTTTAGGATCTCAATAATTATACGAGAAACAAGACCCGTTCGATTGTGTCTCATTTACCAGAATTACAATACTTTCCCTCAAAAATGTCGATTAATCCGTCTTCGGTTCATACTGCAAAGTTATTTAAAAAATTTAGTATCATATTTCGTCTGGAATCATTACTCTGAAATATTTTTGAGGTGATTAAATTTTTGTCACTTTCAACAATATCATACGAAATTACAATTACAAACTTGCGATTAAGTGTCTCAAATTTTTCAACCATAAAGTTGACAAAGTTTTCACTGAAAGTTTGTAAAGTTAGAGACGTTTAACTTGCATGTATGAAACTATTTTTTTTTAATATCAAGGGATGTCCCATATCGAATAGTGGATTAAAAATGCAGAGTTAACATAACAGTCCAAACGCATATATATAATATTTCATAGTAATCTACATTTTCCAATTCAGAGCCCCTATATTGCCTGGCCTCAGACTCCCCGACAGATCACCTTGAGAGCCGAGAAGGATTTTAATTTCGATAACGAGTTCCAGCTCCGCGTTACTATGAAAAACATGCTATCAGATCGAGCATCTGGTATCTGCATAATTCGATGTATTATGGAAATCCAATCGATCGTGTTTGTCGTTCAAAGCCGCTCGGTAGCTCCTCGTGAAAAATCCCTGCTTAGATTCCAGTAAAAATTCTGACAGTATACCTGTAGCCCATCCCTTTTTCAAAATTTTTTTTCTTTACCTTTTAAATTGTGAGGCTGAAAGGTGAAACTGCTCTACAAAAAATTACCGAGGCCAAAGGAAATACGAAAGACTGTGGATATATATTTTTTACGCAAGTGGGATACGCGTCGTTTATGCTAGGGTAGTGAGAAAATGTCTTCTCTACAATGGTTGTAAGTACTTTGTATTGAGTACCTGCAAAAGAGTCCAAGGTCTCGTTTTGTCGGAGCCTGCTGAGATGGAAAAGCTGAAGTTCATTCAAAGGTACCTGGATTTACCACCCGCAACTTAAACATCGGTAGGGGTCCTTAGTCGCTCGAAACTATCCGTAGGCTGCGCTGCAGTGTATTACCCGATATATATACCTCCGAGACTGAGATTGCCGACGTCAGCGTGACTATGTACCAGCCGGCTAATTCTAACCGCAGTATATTGCCTGCTCAGCGCGCTCGAGGATGACGGTTCAACTAACGACGAGCTGCGGGAGGCCGAACTACCCGGCTGTCGATGAATTGTATGTACAACACAGTGTCATAACCCACCAACTGGCGATGAAGACACCGGAGGAGAGAGAGAGAGGGTGCATCGAGATTAGGAACGAAGGGAAAGGAAAGTAAATAGGCCAGTCAGTCGAGATTGTAAATTGGAACGAAGTTGCTACAATTTTGGAACTCTGCAAGTACATTGACACTGATTTTTTCATATTTATTAGTCGCATCATACCAGTTTTTGGGAATAAAATCGAGATTTGTATGTCAGTTTACACAGGAAAAAGGCTGTATGTATTGAATTAAATAAACAATTAATTCCACCATTACCTGCTTGGGCTTGATTTGAAAGTTACGACGAATACAAAAAGTTACATACACTTTACAGCGAAATCTTAGAGTGCATCATATGACAGTACAAAATTACACGCTAATAGTACTTGATGTATATTATGAGGATTAAATGTTTTTTGTTGTGAACTGTATTAGTATCATCAAGTTAATGTTTTATATGAACATTTTTTTTTTCGGTGACTTGGTTCCTTATGACGTTCAAATTTTATTGCGATTTTTCTTTGTTAAATTTACACCACTTCCATTGTTGACAGCATGTAACAAAATGGCCGTAAACTTTGATACCGTACGCAATAACACTCGAAAGTGATTTTCCAAATTTAGGAATAATCAAGTGGGGCGTTCCCATTCAAAAGAACGCTCGTTTCTTGAAGGTTACGTGGAAATAAGTTTGAACCAGTTGAAAAATGGTTGTCGACATGTTGTGAATTAGAGTGGATTATATATTTATTGTTGAAGGCTTGATACTTTCCTTGTATGGTTTCCGTTTATTTTATTTATTACAGCAATAATCACAGTGCGTTGTAACGCAAAGCCATCGGTCGCCATCTTGGTTAGTCTAATTTTGAAACCTATTTTCTCGCAAAAGACTCGACAGAAATAGCTCAAATTTTGATAGAATGTGCGGAAGTATTGCACAAATGGGCTGAACTTCCGGAATTCTGAAATTCAAAGCCATTTACTTAGAAGAATCGATAAACCAAAAGCTGGGGTGAGTTGCGAGAGAGACAGCCCTATAGGCTTTTAACATTGGGCGAAGAAATGTTCACCGGTGTATCACTGAGCGTTAAGACTAAATAATTAGTATGCCTTATTATATTATGCAGTTCACCTTTCAAACCTTACAGTATAAGGAAGCAATATGTGAGACCCATCTATATACTTTTTTTTTCAAATTTTTCAGATTATTCGACTATTTGGCCGTCTTAAAAGATCAAACCGGATAGAAAAGGATGCGATTATCAGACTGGTCAACCACAACGTCCAAAACAGCGGCAGTAACGGAGAAAATCTGGCAGGTGTATCTGCCGGTGCCCATTTCGAATACAGCCTCGCTGTTTATTAGCACTTCGGGCTAAAATGTATCGCGGCGTTCGAATTGCCCCAGCAATTGCATCGAGCGAGACTGAGAGAGAGAAATGTTAGTCTATATCCTGGTGAGAGGTTGCTTGCTCACTCATCGAAACCTGCTTTATTTATAACACGCCAATAAACCCCGTCCCTTGGGCCGGTGTGAATCTGAAGAGATCCGTGTCTGCCTTAAGGGGAGGTGAAATACCGACGCCAGGTTCTCAGTATAGGAATCGCGCGAATGGAAGAGAGAACACACTTGGTGTCACGTGGTATAAATTGGAGGGTCTTTCACCTCGCCTTAAGGCGGTAGTTCACGTGGTTGCGCTCGCAGTGCAAAATTTCGAATCACGGGGCAACCTTTTGCGGGCTGTATTCTCAGGTTGAAAAGGTTTGCATTCATTCGGATATCGGATAAGATCGCAACTAAGACGATCATTTTTCTCAGAATTCACTCTCATATAATTTGAACAGGTGCTAAGATATAGTGTAAATGTATACAAACAAAGAGAGCACAATTGTTCAATCAGTAAAGCTGTTTTTAAGATACAGAATTTAGCTTCGCGACACCTACGCGCTTTGTTGAATACTTAAGACCAACGATTGTAACGAAGTCGTATGAAAATAAATCATTGCAAGCATACCCATCCCCAAATAAAAACACGTTGTGTAAAAAACTTGGGACAAGTATGTTTGTGTCATTCACCTCAAATGTGTGCAAGAAGTTTTGAAATAGACACAAAGTATGCACGTGTACAAGTATGTTGTCAATTCTTTATGCATATCATACCTATATATCATAAAACTAGATAAAAATTACTAATTGTTGCAGTGAATATATATATATATGATCTAAAAAAACGCGATATAATTTTTCTTCAAAATTCAATCGGAAGAAAAGTAAACCTCAGTACTTGTGAATTTTATAAAATGCTCTGAATTCGATGATCCTTGAATTTTGATGTTACGGCATTAACTGAAAACCCCAATAAACCCCTGTTCACAATTATTTGAAAGACAATGTGTAGTTGTGGGTTTTGCAATTGTTACTATGACGCTTAACACCTAACGGAAAATGCTTGGAGATTTCACATGAGTAACTGTACAGGTCCGCAGTGGTTAAACGCAACAGCGAAGATCTCCAGTGACTTATTACAGACACGAGGCGTACCAGCACCTATCTCAACCTACGCCGACTAGTGGGGGCTACTATAGGGCCAGAAGCGAGAGCATGCTTCCGTGCTTAACTGATTCTCGGCGTGCGCGGGTCCGTAAGTGACTCCATTACGGGCTAGATCGAGGCGATCACGCGGCGCGCACGTTACCTCCGGCT
The DNA here is from genome assembly GCA_947507545.1 of Clistopyga incitator. Taxonomy (NCBI): domain Eukaryota; kingdom Metazoa; phylum Arthropoda; class Insecta; order Hymenoptera; family Ichneumonidae; genus Clistopyga; species Clistopyga incitator. Next base: position 10,031,520 of record OX382178.1, on the reverse strand, counting down.
TTACGTTCCTGTTTCTCCCGCTGATGCCGCCACCGCTGCTCGTAGCTGTTAATTATGTAATCCGAGATTCGAGTTTGACCTCACGGTAATTAAGTTGTCCGCAAGGGGAGACAGGCCCTTTGTATGCCCGCACGGACGGAGAGTAATGGCGATCGCGAATGCGAGTACCGATATATATACATACATACACATATGTATTTGTATATACATGCATATATGCATATGGTGTATTGAGTAGATAATACAGTACTCTATATAGGCACATACGATTCTCTGGAGGATGCTTGTGTTTCCTGACACTATTATGCTGAAGCAATAAAACATCGATCGACAATACACCGGCAGACTGCGCTTTACGAACGCGCAGCCGGGGCAACAGTAAACGGTGCAACATGCAAAATTAATGGCTCACTTCAAGTCGTATACATAGACAATATTGCTGGTTTTACCAAGAACTAGCAAAAACGCTTCGGGAGCATGTCAATTCACCGCTGCCCTCTCGTTTTTCTGCGAAGCTTTTTTATATTTCATATTGTATTTACAATTGCGACGAAGAAGTAAATTGCGACATGCGCATTCTCAGGCGAAAGCTTAAAATTTATAGCTGATTAGATGTAAATTCAAGTGTATCGTTCTTATAATTCGTTACGCTATAATGAGACTCTCACTGATAGCCAATCATAATCGTATAAAAATGTTTATCGACCCAAGAGTTACCGGGTATTTATAACAAATATATGTCATTTACATAACCCGTGGTACTCGTTATATCATGGTTTACGACGTCAATCTATATAATATGTATATCATGCATATTTAGGACGCTGGATCGTGAGGGTGAGGTACGTTAAGGCATAAATACTTATCGGGAACGTGTCGATAGGCCCCTCGACGTTCGACGATAGACACTTTTGTTTAGTCCATAAAAGTCAGAGTGCGATCAGTGGGTGTAAGTAACGACTGCTTCACTCGCTTGGCGTTAAGTTACCCTTATCGCTTTATATTACTCTCGCATTTTGTCTCTTGTACTTGAGAATTTCTTCCCGTACCGTACTGGTAGTCTCAGCGATGCAACAGCGTTATTTACGACTTTGCCAGCCACTTCCACGTCGTCTTTGTTGATCGCTCAGACAGCTCTCGAAACTTTGTTTACCTTGTTTGGTTCCTCGCGATGAGAAAAACGCGTTAGAATATTCTTTAACCTACCGATCCCCAAGTTTTGTACATAAATGCAATAATATTCGTTGACGATAGATATGTGATTTAGTAAAAATTGTTACAAGCGTTCTATTTTTATTCCATCGTGAATTTTTCTTTCTTATTTCACGACGACTTAAGTCAAACTTCTGTTTTTTAAATTCATATATACAAAAAGGATACGAACAGTAGAATCCGCCATATTGCTTCCTCACTGCTTTTCGCGTTCTGCAAAACGTCTCTAAGGATGCCAAAATTGTTGGACATACTTCATCAAACAGCTTTGTAAAAAGTGAGAAAAAAATTATACTAGCGAGAAAAATAAACAAATTAAAATGAAAAGTAATGCGCAGCAACAATGTTGATCTAGCGTGACAAACCATGAGCTATCAACTCGTGGTTCAGTATCAAACAACTCGGTGACACTACCATAAATATGCAACTTTCAACGACTTGCGTCTGGAAAACTTCCTATAAGCGTTCAACTAATACCTAGTTGAGTATAAATAGTTTTCTCTGCCTTTCTGGGATCACTGTCACCTATGTCTCGCCACTTCTACGTAAGGGGACGAAAGAGTGGATATGGGTAAGACATAAGGCTAAAGGCTTTCGTCTTATCGCTTTATTATGGCTTCTCAGCGACAGGGAGAACGACGTTTTAAGAGCTTTAGCGTTATGGCATACCACAGGTCAGATCGAGCATGTTCTCAATTCGAACACCATCGTGCTGGATCTATCCTATAGCGCCCAGAAGTTATGGGTTTATAAAACGAGGTCGTTGGTTCCTCGTTCCTTATTCACTACCATTCCAAACTGGGATTGGAAAACTTTTCTAAACGAAGAAAACGGATCGTTTCAATTACTTCGATATTCTACAAGAACAGATATCATAGCCCAATATGTGCTCTAAAACATTATTGTAGCCCAAGCTTGTGAAACGACCATTAATTACATTAACATTTAATGAACGGCCGTTGCAAAAAACAAAGAGTGCGCGTACAGAGTGAAATAAAGAAGGGGAGTAAAAGGCAATTGAAGCCATACCATGCTAAAACTGTTAAAATATTGTTAAAATAAAAATATCAGTAAAAATTATGTCTTAGGGTTAATTCAACATTTGCAATTGAATGGGTGGAATAGGACAGATACCTTTTGGAATAAAAGGAAAAAAAAAAGACACACCGTTCGACCACCAGAGTCGGTTGCTTGTAAATGGATTTTACGGTCCCATTATATTCAAGGTTTCTGTTCTGTTAATAGTCTCGTTTATTGCGAAGCAATTAATGGGGTGTTATCGAAAAATTATCGATGTAACATAATGTTAGTTGCAGTAAATTAGTAAAATTCCGCGATCATGTTGGTTGAACAGGAATTCGAAGGAAAAAGTATCAGTGAAAAATTAAGAAAACAATTCACTAACCCTTCTCTGTAATACGAAACTGCTTGGAACTATGGGCAAAAACAAATTCCCATCAGAATCACTATATGAAATTCTTTAAAATCTTCTGATCGACCTTATATCAGTAGTTTGAAGGATATTTGCTCGCGTTGTAGCCGAAATTACCAAATATTTTCCTAATCAAATGAAATGGAAGCTGTGAAGGAATTTCGCTTGAAGCATACCCCACACGTTTTCCTCACAGCCCTTGCATCTTTGCTCGTACTCTGGCAATTTCCCAGACTTTGTTAAAGTGAGTGGTACGGCAAACTCGTAAGTTTAGCCCAGCGTGTTGTAGGTGCTTCGAAGTTGCTATCTGTTGGCAGTGAGAACCCAAGACGCGTTGGTGAAGACGGCGTATGTCGCCTGGAATGCATAATAAGTTCGGGGCGAAGGGCTAATTAATGATTCGTGAAGACAGCCTCAGACAAAATTTACGAGTGTGTGCTCCTGTATGTACTGTACATAAGGCGCCATCGCTACCCTACAGTAACTGCAGCTTTTTTGGGGCATTTCTTCTTTATGAAATCCGTTTCGTAGCACGTGTAGATAGCAAAACGCTGGATTTAAATAAAGTCATGTCTTTACGATTTTAATGAAAAATGTTAAATGGTGTAGGTAAAAAATTGATAACCTTTCCGTTATTCGTTAGTTCGGTCATGTCTGTTCACACTGTGAAAAAATTCTACCTGAAATCTAATGTCCGCCAAGTTTTTATTCATAAACTGGTATACTAACTTTACTATACAAGTACGACATCGAATTTATTTTTAGTCCAGTAATTTTAATCAGTTACTTCATTTTTATTGTAAAAACACTTCATTTTTTAAAATTTGCTTTAATTTCATTGCAAAAGTATCTTAATTATATAACAATCGTACATTAACTTTACTTGGCGAGTTTATGAATAAAAAGTCCTATTCTTTTTTTACAGCGCACAATGAGTCGTATGTGCTTTCCCCAAGTATAAATTTTGTTGTATCTGCCGAATTATTCTTGAGGTATAGAAATTTGAAATCTTCAAAGTCTGAGCTTTAAGAATTAATAATGCATTTTGAATATCGTCACATTAAAAACGAAAGAAAAAATGGTAATTCCTAATATATAAGAGATAAAATGAATTTTTTAAATGTGCCTATAGTTGGAGGTAACTACGATCGCTGATCTGTAGGTGGTGTCGCACATAACACATTGTAGATGTGCTTGCCTACCGTGAAGAAGAGTCTTCGACTTATCGCACCCATCTCGCTCCTCATGCCAGGGACCACACGCACCGTGACGTCATATCCTGGGTGCGCGCGTCGTGCGCATGCGTGAACATCCTAAACACGAGCCGATAATTAAAATACCGCCTATGCTAATAGCCCTTTTCCCACTACACGTTGTCCCTTCTCAACGTCCTTCTCTTTCTCGTTCATCTCTCTCTCTCTCTTTCTCTCTCTTCGTCTTCATCTTCTTCATCATATCTACACTTTTGTTCTCCTTCACAAACTTCGTCGAGCTTCTGCTTACTACCAAGTCTCGGACCATTCGCCTTGTTAGTTATATCCTCACTCATCTATACATGCGTTCTATGCCAATTGAAACACTCGCATAACCAGAGTTATCGTAAAAGTAACTTTTAGGTGCGGTTACTTATGATATTATACTGAGAAAAAAAAATTTAGTTGGGCTTATTAAGTTCTTGGTTGAATATTTTAGCAACAAGCATTCAGTAGGCGCATCCAATTTATCGAGTAGGGTCCCATTGATTTTAGAATCGCTTTCTTCTACTTTCATAAGTTTGTTTTAACTCTTGTCCGAAAAAGAATTTTTTTTATATTTCTTTAGCCCATTCCAAACTGATGTGTCAAGAATGCACGACTCTGGTTGAATTCTCGTCAGGGTCAAGTCATTTCGTTACAAAGTAAAACTTCGATGTCGCTACATGAGAAATTTTGAAAATCCAGGTGGCTGAATTCGCATGGAACGACCGATATGCCCACTTCGCCGTGCAGCGTTACCCGAAGCGTCTCACCTGTTGGCACTTCGTTTCGCAAGGTGCGCAGGCATTTTTTAACTCTTTTTCTTGTCGTATAAGTACAAACGGTTAAACCTTTTTGGCATTCTCACGAAAGAGTTTACCGTTTAATACGCGTAGTCTCGTGAAGAGTTGTTTTTCATTGTTTACTTATTTCGGTACCAATTTACCACACACTTGAAGAGCCCCTGTCTCGTCTTCGGTTACTACATGATTTGGGAGAAGTAGAGTATAAGAAGAACAAGACGCCGAAAGAGCATCAAAGCACCTTCGAGAAATTTAAAACGATATGACACTGCGGGTACCCCTATCGACAAGCTCTGCTCTCTACGTGCGGGCCTCGCGAAGATGAGATCGGCCCTCGATTGCCATGTTTTCGTTCCTTCGGCACATGGGAAGAATTGTTGGGCACGAACATCGCTGTTCATTTGCGTGACAATGCTGATTAAAGTAGTGCATCTTTATTCCTGTGCACGTTTCCATTTTTTTTTCTATACTGAATGTAAGAAAAGGCTTTAGGAAACTTCTACAGTGCATCAGAAGTATAATTTTGTGATAACATTAACAAATATAAATTCTTATATATATAGATATATAGCATTGATATATTTGCCAATTCTTTGCACTATTGATCTTTTCACAAAGTAAATCAGGGAAGACCAGGACTTGTTGGAATAGGTACATGGTAACTTGAAACCCTCATGTTAAAAAAAAGGGTTGACATTCACTTATCAAATAATATATTTCTATCTGAGCATGCATATTGCCGTGCTTTCTACCTTCCCAACACATTTTTTGGGCAATGATGCACGGAGAAAAATATTTAATTACCACAACCAACATATTGATTAACACTACCAAACTTCTATGCTAACTAGCACATACATGGGCTTCGCACGCTTACCCAGTTGGTGTTACGCTATTTGATGACATTTTTTTCCAATTCAACTTTTGTCTATAAAATAAGCGGTTACCAAATGTTTTAATTATGATATTCTTAGCCACCAAACGATTACCCAATGACTCGAGATCATTAGTTCCATTCGTCAGTAGTATTCGGCTCATTAGTTGCGGTAACCAACTACATTGCAATATTACCTACTCGATTGCTTGACACAACCATTCGAGTATCCTGTTCGCAAGCAAATTCAGCATTGTTGCCGGATAATGGGTAAAATTGAAAGTTGTATAGAAAAACCGTATTTTATCGTCGATGTTACAATTTTTTGTGTGTCACTAATTATGTGTCAACTAACCCTGGCCCCTCGTACAGCAAAAGATATGGAGGAAGCTGGATAAAAAGGGTGTTGTGTTTCCAGGAGCCCGAGTCAGGTTACATGGGGTTTGAAGTATAGATTCCACACCATAAATGACAAACGAAACGATGAGAATCTTATTCTCATTTTTTTTGTATCTAGGAATGTTCTACAATATATCATTCAAATATCGATGCGTGGATTCGTCATCCGGCGACGAAGATTCACCAGGCCAGGCTGCCTGACGGCGACAGTCGTCCGGGAAACAAGAAATTCCTCGACGGGCGGTATCAAAGACAGTGTAGTAGCGGTATAATGTAGTGGCCATGGTCGGAACACTTCGATATCAGGAAATTAGTCATAGCATACTACAAACAAGTTTCTCGCATATCTACAGTCTACACGTAGAGGAGTGTAGAGCGTTAAGCCTGTCCTCGCTTCCTATATGAGTATTGTATATAATGCATTCCCTGTCAATACAGACCGTTCTTCGGGCGTTCTTGAACATTTATATCAGCTATCCACATTTTGCTAAATAGTTAATAGTATTTTTTAACGTTTTTCCAAATTGTCTTCCACAAAATTATATCCATATATTTTGAAGAAAAAGATGCACGAGAAAAATTGACATAATCAATTATTTGATTAACTTCAAAATGAAAGTTTAATTTACCATTTATAAAAAATTATTATAATTTTTTCGCAACACAATAATCAAATTAATTTTTTTTTCCTAACGCGGTACCTTTAATATGACTTAATATTTTACTAAATTAAAAAGGCTGGCTGTAGAATCCGCACATGAATTGGCACTCAAATTTGCATATTTACAGAGATGAAAATGAATTGTTTTAACGGAAAATTGTATGAAATTTGCTGTTGAGTCGGAAGTTTTGGGAAATTAGCAAATATCACAGGAATGAAGTACTCCAAATTAGAATTCAATTTATGTTAATTATGAGAATTAAATGTGGGTTTTAGAAAGAAAATTATTGAATTGACAGAGAATGCCTCGTACACCCGATACAAGTATGCAGTGTATTCCTCGCGTGTGCCGCTTAACGATCTACGCTGGTTTAAGTTGAATCTGTGTATGTCGGTGTCTGTATCGTGAGTCACACGCGAATGAGTCAGTCTCCAGAGGTTTCCAACTCTCAGGTTAGTCGGACCATGCCGCATACCTGTGGTTGATTCTCTTCGGTTTACGATTCATCATGCTGCACGAATCGGAGCAACCCGCCCGAGTTATTAGTGGGTCACATTCGTCTGCGAGACCTTTTACAATGAGAATCCGAACTCTATACATGGTCCGCATTCACAGGAAATGCTTTCTTGTAAAAAGCGAAAATTCTCTAAAGAATCTAGTAGGGAATGTCCTAAACATTGAAAGAAAATGAAAAAACCTTGTTATTCTAAATTTCACTGACCCGAACTATACTAAAGCTTCATGAAGATAACATTTATTTGAGGACGTGCAGTGAATGTTTATTTTGTTAAAGCCCTTAAAGTTCATGATCCATTTTCTGTATAATTCTTTAAGGCCCATGAGGCTGTCTCATAGAAAAAAAATCCACACGTTGAATAATCTTATGAATGAAAGTAGCAGAAAATGGTAATTGTTAACAATTTTAGCTTTGCCAAAGGACAAGACCAGACAAGAATTGGCTTCTTATCGTGTCGTCTCGACTCAAAAGTCGAGAGAGAATTTTTCTCTCGTCTCGAAATATTCTCGAATCTCGAGAACGGATTTTTCTCTCATCTTGATAGTGACTTTATGACCCAACGTGATTTCTAAACTCGTGCGTGTCTAACTTTGTATTTGTGATTGAGAGTAAAAAAAAACAATGAAATGTTTATAATTATTCAGTATACTATAAAGTTTGCTAAAAAATTGTGCGCTTTATCCGTCGATAAATCGAGATTCTCGATATTCCGTCTTGTCTCGAGTCAACCGATGAGACAAATATCGTTCTCTCGTCTCGTCTTGTCTCGTCTCTCGTCTTGTCTCGTCTCGTCTCTCGACTTAATTTTCTCGTCTCGTCTCGTTATCCTCGTCTCTCGCGGCATCACTAAACAATTTACATTTACAATTTTAAGGTGTCAATGCGTTTTTTTCATAAATGAAATACGCTTGATAGATTAAATGAGATTCCAATATTTGTTAAATATTTCCATAAACTTTGGAGTTCCATTTAAAAAGATATCTGTAATTAAAAATCACTATCCCTGATATGTACTGAAAGCAAGTTTCATACCATATTATACATCCATCTTCATATACCGTATTTTGTATCCATATTTTAACCGTGTCTATACAGAATAAACCTCTTATCCAAGACATTGTTCCATGTATCCACTCACTCCAGAAGTTTTTTCAAAATGTTTAGCAGGAACCCTCAAAAACATCCTTATCCTCCGGTCACCACGTGCTTTGATAGACATTCCGAAGCTTTCATTCTGAAGCAAGTTATTTTGGACTGTGTTATTATATTTGTCGATGGGAACATAGTGGACGCATTAGCAGATGAGTTTACTTCGAGAGCATCGGTTGTCGCGCACAGAGAAGCAAAGGGAATTGGATAGTTCATTGCTAATTCCCGATTCATTCGCTTACCGAAATCATGGCATACGTGCAAATTATTTCTGGGCTGCCAGCCAGTCGCTAGTGTATAACTCTGTTGTAGTACTACAGGTAGTCGTAGAGTTGTGTAGATTCGGCAACCGATGCAAGAGCGCAGTGCCGTGTAGAGTGTATCCGTGTTAATTCTAAACACACACGAGTCGAGGTTATATTCGAGACACCATAAACATTCTAGATGAGCATGTAAACAAATTGTATACATAATGCATAGCGGACAAGAGACGGTTATGTGGCTCACTCATTCGTAGGTAATGGGATGTGCGTCGAGCAAATAGCAATGGTTGAATTAGGCCGAAGTACAAAGTACCTACTCACTTCAGAATGGATTTTCATTGATGAAAATGCAATTTAACTTCCCATCGCGCGAACTATGTTTCCTTGAATTATTAATTCAATCCAATTTATCTTTGCGATTAAGACTTAAATCAATCGTGGAGTTAATTTACGAAAATCATCATATAAGACGATTCAGAAAGCCAATATTATTTAGTGATCTGAATCGTTCTATCTATATTTTCTAAGGTCTATTTTACTTGTTCAACGATAAACCTACAAATTTGTGTAAAACATTTCAGCTCGACATTTCGAAATTTTTCCAAACCAGACAATTGAGAAACGGAATTTTTTTTTTTTTTGGGTCTCAAGGAACATCAAATCTCAAACTCTCGACCATGTCACGATAAATTTCACCGTATATCTTTCTAGACTATACATGTGAACCGAATTCGAACGCATAAACAACGATGCTTTTCGTGACAGTTTTGCGCGGGCTATTCTTTCACTTTCGTCCCTACTGACTGAAATTTCTAGTCTCACTTTGCACCCTGCACAACTATCATTCAAAGTGCATTCATGCACTTGTTACAAAAAGTATAATGTACCACGTGGACCGATTTTACCGATTGCGATTGGTATAATTACAGCCTCATACTCATCGCAATTGCAATCTTTAGGTATTGTTGAAAAATATTCTATTATTTTTTTTTCGATTTCATAATACAACAAGTGTGCAAAAAATAGAAAAATGGGCTCGCGATTCTAAATATGTCAGCAACTGGGCCGCTTGCTTCATATGCTTTTGCAATAAAAGAAGAGCGGGTCCTGTACGATTCGGAGGAGTAAATTCGCAAATTTTTTTTTTAATATCCAATCAACTGTTTGAACGACTCTGCATGATCCACTACCACAAATAAAAAATTAATCTGTCAAAATTTCCCTCCATTGAACTAAGATTGAACAACTTTCATACTTGCAAACGATTTAAACGCTTTTCTGTGCCGTGCTTGTACAATAGCAACATATAGAAAAACGCCGAAAAGACCTGGTGCTGGACTGTCCACTACCACAAATAAAGAATTAATCTGTCAAAATTTCCCTCCATCGAACTAAGATTGAACAACTTTCATACTTGCAAACGATTTAAACGCTTTTCTGTGCCGTGCTTGTGCAATAGCAACATATAGAAAAACGCCGGAAAGACCTGGTGCTGGACTGTCCACTACCACAAATAAAGAATCAATCTGCAAAAATTTCCCTCCATCGAACTACGATTGAACAACTTTCATACTTGCAAACAATTTAAACACTTTTCTGTGCCGTGCTTGTACAATAGCAACATATAGAAAAACGCCGGAAAGACCTCGTGCTGGACTGTCAATGCTAGGCGTCGATGTATAACTTGTTATTATTCATATCAATGATCGCGGTGTGGGGCTCTATGTAAATGCGCCTAGCGCGCTGTCTAAAACATTAAAGAGCACGTGCTAGAGTCGTACGTGAATTATAATGTGCTTCGTGTGTTAGCTGGCAAAGTTGTTTAAATTTGAATCGGGTGCGCCTCTTCTTGTTATCTGTCGGTGCCGTTGTTTGAAGTTCTACCAAGTATTCTTTTTTACATTGACCTCTGATTAGCACTGTAAAAAAATATTGTAAATTAAATGTACTTACAAACATAAAATTTGCAATTTTTGCACGTGCCACTGTTAATCAAGTACCGGGTACTATAAATCTACCGTTTTTTTTTTCAAAATGAATGTATCCGACAATAGCTGCAATAGCAATAGTTATTATATATTTTTTAAACATATCCGGTGATTGCTTAAATACATAACGAGTCCTTAAAAATTGTTACGCTGAACTGAAATATGAATGAAAATTTTGTTGAATTTAAGAATCGAGAGTCGCATATTACACACAACGACGAGTGTTATTAAATCGGGCCTGCCACATTTTTACTGGGTCAACGTCGATGCGATACTTTGGGTTGGTGCTTGCTTCAATCTTTCGCCCTATGGTGGCGTAATATGTCAGCTAGCACCTTTCAAACTTGTAAAAATGATTGAAAAACATGTTACTCTTCTCTGCCAAAAAAAAGCTCACTTTCTACGGTTTTTTAGTGCTGCGATTCAAAGAGGACCTTAAATACACAAAAGTAGACACGTCCCGATAATCTTGCTTATTATCGCCTCTCTGTCGTTGTCCCTGCAGGCCCCAACACACACGGCAACGACTTGGCGAGACCACCAGCCTCGGTAGGCTGCTCTTGGAAAAAAAGACAACGAGAAGGACAAGAAGAAGAAGATGAAACAGATAAAGGTGAAGGGGGTTACAATATAACGAGTATAACGATGAAGAGAGAGAGAGAGAGAGCAAACAAGACAACAGCAACACGAATAGAAGGAAGAAAAGACAGAGAAAGGCCTTAACTTTAACTTCTACGACGAAAAAGAGTGAGACAATATGAGAAGAGGTCGCGTGGGCCTCGCACACCACGTACGCAGTTACAATACACAGTATTGTATATCTACTGTAATACAAACTCAACATACTAATGAATTCTTCTTCCTTTTCTTTCCCTGCATTGGAAGAGTGCGTTCTTGCGCTGTCTTGCCACCAGCGAATATACATGAGCGCGAGGAGAAGAAAAATAAATAAAAATCAAAATGGACGTAGCAAAGAAAGCGGAGAACTTTACTAAGTAGCGAAGTCTCATAGCGCAAACACGGATCATCATTCGAGCAGTCCTTCCCGAATGTTTAAGGTGTGGAAAAGCAACAACGTGCTCGCCTCGTTCGCACCTCTATCGTCTTATTTGACTTTCCCTGAGGATAAACATAATATTTGCATGTTTATACGATACGTAACTACGTGATTGTATTATTTTCTTCTTCAGTGTTTCGATATAATCAACTTTCGATATGCCATGTCTTTTTTTTTACCGGCAGAAAAATCACTCCACAATTGCGAAAAATAGAGCTATTCTGCAGCGATAATAACAGTCTGAAGTTGGCTTTGCATCAATGCCATCGACGACCAATTAGATTCAGCTTCGATCATTCAATTTTCAACGTAGCATGCCGTTTTTAGGGGATTCTCTCGCTCGTGGGTCAGCAAGCAACGTATACGTAGGAAGGTAACTTAGATTTGTAGAGTGAAAGAAGAAAGTTTAAGAAGGGCTGAAGATGTAAGCTTTCCTTCTTTTATTTTCATTATTGTTCCAGTGCTTTCACTTAACCACCCAGAACTGTTAATTTTTCACATGTGTGCACTACACACTCCCACGATTGAAACTATAAACCATTGTGGTAAGTAAAAAATGCCTATTGGTTGAGTTGCACATCAATATTTTCATTTCTTCTGATAAAAAACTGATTTACGCCACGAAGACCAGTGTCAATAAGCACTGGGCACTGTACTGTTCCAATCGGTTGGGTCAACGATGTATTGAGTTGCAATAATGAAGTCCAGTCTAATGTCAATGGTAATTTGTAGTCGACTGAACCAAATATTTCTTTCACCACTCGCGACCGCCGAATTCGGTTAACCCAATTCAAATTCTTTTGATGTTACTAGGCCTTTTTCTGGGTGAAGCAAATGTAAATGAGTGTGGGCAATGCGTAATTGCAAGCCACCTTCGAGCTCATATTATCAGTCAGAAGGGTGAAATAATGTTGCGTCGGGTCTGATTATGAAAAATATCTGAGAATTCTGGAAAAAAACGTGTCCAAACCAACAGGGTTTGAACTCCAAAATACGAATTCATACCCTATGACACTTTTATGAGCTGACACATAATGTATGCTACATCTGTACATAGGACTACTATGTACACGTAGCTTTTTTTCTTCTCTGCTTGATCGCCCTCTCTCGAGCAGCGTCAGTCCAGCGCAGCGTTGAGCAAGAGCGTATGAGGGAGACGTAAGCGAGTGAGGGAGCCGCGCGATCAAGCATTCTAACGACAGGAAGATAACGTGAGCGGGCAGGCGAGCGAGAGATCGTTAAACCCTTCGATGAACGGTATAGAGAAGAGCGTCAATCGTTTTTTTAACTCTCTCTCTCTCTCGCATCGTCTACGTCGTATTCGTCGGCGGTGTTCTTGCGAGGATTTCGCGGAACTCGCGTCAGGCGCCGCATAAAGGTAAAAGTCCGACGTGGACGGGGACAGAGAGGTCAATGTCCAATTACGAAGGCGAAAATGGCAAGAGAGGATTGGAAAGGGTCGTAAATAGAATAAATCGAAATCGATGGAACGGCGTTGACTGGACTGCAGTGCCTATTATGGTTATACACGTTGTAAATATGAATAATTATTAACAAAAGCCACTATACCGATACTATTCACGATGGAGCCATTCACCCATTATAACCAGTTCAATCGACAAATAACTCTATAATATACCCTTCGAGTCAGATACAAACGCTAACAGCAAAAAATATTAATCGATCGGAAGTGAACCATTCTGAGAGAAAGTTGTTTAAAAAATCAATGTCACTGACTTCATTTACGAAATCGTAGGGCTAAGGGCCACGGCGTGTTCATTTCAGCGAGAATGCCTCATACATAGCTTTTGGCTTTGCGGACGATCCATTTATGTATATATGAAGTAATCTTAGAAATTAGAACTTATTCGGTTCAGTAGATTCTGAGGTACGAAGCCATACGCCCGCCGGAAGGGACAGAAGAGGCCAATAAGATTTTTTTTTTTTGTATTGATGAGTGAATGCGTAAAAATCGGAATTTCGCCAAAGTCTTCTCGGTCCGAAGAGTCCATGGTCCCAAGAGGCCTAAGCCGAAAAATGGGGGACCAAAAGCTTGATACAAAAGGTTACGAAAAGAGCGTGGTCCGGAACTTTGGAGCCTTAGCTCAGCATTGCAGTGTCTGCTGATGATGCTGGAGGTGCTCCGTCGAGTATTCGCCGTTCCCTCATGCGCTTCGCGTTGCCTTCTTTTCTTCGTCTTCGTCTTCTTCTTCTGGTGATGCTTCGCCTGCGTCTAGCACGAGTGATTTCGTTGGCCGATCATTTTTCATGAGGACCACGGGCGACGACGATTCGTGCCATCATTTTTCACGTACTCAGTGCGTTGCGTTTCTCGGCTACTGCTTTCGCTGCTGTTTCTGTTGCTGCTGCTGCTGCTGATGCTGTTGCTGCTGCTGTTGCTGGTCTGAAGTCACCCTCACACCGTCGTCCAGCCGGTGAATGGCCTCGGCTTCCACGCGAACGCGAGTAGCCCGACCGAGCGTTTCTCCCTCTCTCGCTCTCTCTCTCTTTCTCTCTTTCAGTACGCGATGCAGCCGATGCACCGAGCGAAGGCTGAGGCCACCGAGAGTTTTATGCCCCGTGCGACGAACCTTATTTTTTTTATTTTATTCGTTCCTCCTTCTCTCCTTTCACGTCTCGTGCCTGCTCCGTCGTGTAGATTGTATAGAGTTCCTCGCTTGGGCTCTCGTATGATCACAAAACCCACATATTAATGGAAGTATATGCATATAATACAGTGTGCTATATAGCAGGCATCACTTTATGAGATTGTGCAGGATTGGCCAGAGGCGAAAGACCGAACGTACGGGCGTGACAAGATGAGGTGTCGAAAATCAAAATATCCCAATAACACGGCAATCCATACAATATATACCGCCTGCTAGGTACGATGACTTTTCTTTTTTCTCCCTTCTGCCGTTTATTATTCAAGGCTTTTTTCGCCGTCCTGGCAGATGTCTGCATTTATAAAAAATAACCATTGTTTTTGAAAAAGTTGTTGTTTCAAATTACCCGTTTTTCTCCGTGTACAAAAGTACACTGTGGAAAATATGAATTACATTGGTTTCTTCATTCAGGAAGTAAAATATAAATTTGTACAGTTCAGTTTTCACTACTCATCGAAAGACTCCTTCCCTAAAACGCATTTGGTGATGTTTTAGGTAATAAAAAATATCGAGAATTAATAATTGCAACAAGTAAAAATGTTCACGTTACGAAACTCTCTCTCTATGAAAGAACAGAAAACGTTTTGGTGAACATCAGAGGTGGCGGGGATTAGCGGTTCACGAGTTAGTGGCTATATGCTTATGCAGAGTAAAGCCTTTGTGTAGCACCCTTCCGTGCTACGTGATCGTTGTACGAAACATACGAGACTCCGAAATCATTTTGGACACGCCGTGCGGCGCTCACGAGCATAATTTTTCTCCTCTCAACGATTTATAGCGCGTGGGTTTTAAATCGACTGTGGTGTGTGCCACGGACGGTGAGCAAGTCCCTTCGCAGAGGGTCACACGGATTTGCGGTGATGTTGGGCGCTGCGATTTGCGAATGGTCTTTTTTTTCTATTGAGTTGACTTGAGTAGACTGGCTGTTTCACAGACCAAAAAAAAATTACGAAAGCAATTCTAAATTATTAAGTGATTCACCACAACAACAAAAAATGCATCTTATTGATTGCATTTGCGAAAATAATTTTTTTAGCAAGCAAAATCTAATTACAAATGATAATGACAACTTTCAAATATTTGCCATTTTCTATAACAAATCAGTATCCGATCGTTAACCGAGCAAACCGATCTTTCCACTAAACCAACTTAAACCTTCCGTGGAATAAAATAAAATTCACTTAGGTTTATGTAAAAATCTGTGACAAATCGTTGGGACTAGGCTTAACCATAGAATTATATTTTTACAGTTAAATCTTGTATATTGTATATCGAGTTTAGCTTGAGTTCATTAGATGTCACATGGTAATGACAATATTTAAGTAGTGCATCGAAAGGAATGAAAAAAGTGAATGCAGTTCTTGTATTGCTGACAAAGTCGAAATTTTCGTGTAACGAATTTGAATCCTAAGTAATTAAATGTTTAATCCCATAAAAAGTCTCAATAGCCGAGGGATCTTAATGGCAAGTTTCAAGTATGTTTCATTAAGAAATTACAAAAACCGAATACACAGTGAAAAAATTTTTTAATTCCTCTGAATGAATCTTATTGAATAATTTTATAGTTAACTAACCAGCAAATTATATTGTTGAAAATCAATTTCTTATCAAGTAAATCTGAATATAAAACATATCTCAGACAATTTTTAAGAATTTGTCAGACAAGAAACACAAAAAGTTTGCTTGCTGCAAGGTATAGTGACATAATTAAAAAATAAATTGATGTTCCTTGCAACATTACTCAATACCTTAATCTTTCCCACCTTAATTGCTAGCATGTGACTTCTGGACCAAGTTAGGTATGCGGATATTTTTAAGTAGCTTTTCTCTCAGCGCCTCCGGCTAATCGTGTACATATGAGAGGTCAGAGCAGTTGAAAGCAAGAACTTCTGGATCTCGCAGCTAGCGCAGAGCCCCCTCCCCCGCACTCTTTCTCATTCTCCACCCTCAGTAGTGACAGTAATGAATTCGATGGAGTCTCATTAGGCCTTATGATTACATGTAACCTTCTTCCTCTCACTCGTCTTCTCGTCTGTTACACTCAGCTTTCAGACATTAATCAAGCAGTGGAGAACGTTAGAGACACACGAGGAATGCGGTGAACAAATTTGCCGAGCGCATTCTATTATAAATTCCTTTCGGGTGAGTAAGGTACACCCGCCGTTTGTATCTCACGTCTCAAGTCCTTGGCGTACATATGTGAGATTAACGATGTTTAAGATGTCTTCACGGAAGTTCTATAAACAACTTTTCAATTTATTCATACGATTATAAAATTTAAGAAACGAAAACAGCATATGAATTTCTGATGAACTTAGCAAATCTTTGAACACAGCCTTTTGTAAATGTGGAACCAAGTCATTTTGGCCGCTCTGACATCTTCATCTAGTCGTATTATACGTTTCTTGGACTCAAAAATAATGAACTTCCGCGTAAAGTGTTTCCAACATGAAATGTTGGAGGCACGGGTACGTAACGAGATTATAATCATTCGCCAAACGCACTCCTGTTCTCTGATAATCCCAGTGAAACAACGGAGCGTTTAGAGCGCAATTACAATTACGCGATAATCCCTATTGGTGTTAACGAGGAAACATAGTCCTGACAAGAAGGAAGTTTTGGGTAGCGCGATTTCTGTGCATCAACCGACGCATATTATGCGTTGTGCATTGATCTTATAGGGGATGTTGTATTTATTTATCAAGAAAATTTGCGAAATAACCAGGGAATGCAAGGTCCGCAATCTTGTCGGTTTGACCTAGAATTGCCGATATACAGAGACATGGTTTTTTTCTTCTATGTACACGGTCCGACGAAAACTCACGCAATGCTTAACTTGAACAACGAAAACGAGAAACAGGAGCGCCACGTTATGGTACGACTGCCATCAATCCAAAAGTACGCACCGCACGCATGCGAGTGTAAAAGGGAACAAAAAAAAACGCGAAATGAGTGGCGTACCATATCGTTACCTACCGTGACAACCCTCCCTCTTCCTCTTCTCGTTCTACCTCCCGACGTGTATTGCGCGAATTTTTACATCCGTGATATTGTGGACTGCCGCTTGGCACATATATATGAATGCATTCATGTACTTGTTCCGGATCTTTCGTACAGTACGACACGATCCTCGCATGGGATTACGTTACTGGGAACCCGTGTTGGACTTGGGCCCCTCTTCTTCTCGGACCAACTTTGCGGACCCTTGAATTACCTGCGGAAGTCGTTGCAAGGGACCGCCTTCAATTATACCGTTCGCAGCCTGTGCATATTACCTATGCAATCAGCTACCGTACAGCGCGATACACAATCAACCCATTTCCACATAATTGACCCTATCCTCCTTCTCGAAGAAATTGGGCTGAAGAAATCCATTTTCAAAAAGCAATCTTAAAATAGTGCGTTTTGTTTTGAGGGCGAAAAAACTTTTTCTAACCAGTGTTGCAATCACGTGAGTTAGGAAAAAGATTTTTCGCACTAGTGTCGTAAAGTACTATTATTTTACGACGTGCGAAAAGTGAATGCTGCGCATGCGGAACGTGCGACTGCCCCGCTTATCTCATACCGATAAGAACCGTAGAAATGTTAACAGGTGTTTTCATTTTCAGACTATAATGTCGTAAGTAATGTGAAATTATAAGTCCGCTAAGCATTGATTCAACTTCTGACGCAAGCACATACTGAATTTTTCATCGAATTCACTTTTTCACCTTTTTCGAATATCACAGTTCTGTAAAACCGAGATAACTGTGATTTTGTGATTGAATTTGGAGAAATCATGCCAATAAAAAAAAGCTTCTTCTATGAGAAAGAAAAATAATTATAATAGAAAGAAATAATTAATATTTTACATCATATCGCTTATCTCAATCTATTACTCAAAGCATGCAGAGCTTATCAGATGCGAGCGAAGCAAAATATCATCGAGATGCGCCATCACGCGATGTAAAAGAAAATTGCATCTATACTTGACAGATTAAGTATGCCAGGTTGAGCGCTAAAGTGCGGTAAGACTTCCGGACTAAATTCAGGGAGCCCAGTAAAATGCTACGACCAAAAGTGGTGTTCGAAAAATCACGTGAAAAAAGATTTCATCACACATGAATATTCATGCATGACATAATTCCCACCTCTTCCTCCCAGGTTTTATATTTTCGCATAAAATCGAGACTCCCTGATAGGCCATAATTCATGAATTTTTGCTCAAGAGTCCATGGCGTATCCGCCTACTACATCCCTCTGCTTTTGTTTATGCATCCGTGTAACGGAATTCGGTCGAAACTGAAGCCAAAAAATATTGTTCCCGGCTGTGCAGTATGTTCAGACGAAGACATACTGCAAAAAACCCTCTGAATATGCGTACCTTACATTTCTGTATTAATAACTGTACGTACCGTTACGTACTTTTGCCGCAATGACTTTTAATTGTTTTATATTGAATAGACAAAAGTCCCTGGTTTCAGGTATTTTTCATTTTCATTTCTAGATGTTTATTCAGTATGTAGTTGCCGCTGACAAATCAAGGAATCGATCTTTTTTGTGGCGGTGCCAATGGTTATCAAGTTTTATATTTAATGTAGTACGTCCCCGGAACGGCTGTATGAAAAAATTTGTTAAAATCGGGCACAAAAAGGACGTTATTCGTGATCTATATTTTTATTTCGGCACGCCATTTACCTGGCTCCTGTTACTTTTATTGCTAAATAGTGGGCACAGTGGTTAACAGCGTAAGAAACTGCATTAAAAAATCCTAAGCACACGTTGAAATGATTATTTCCCGAAACGATATCGCAGGAATGGTGAGTTGATTGAAAATGAAGATTTACGGGACCGGGTTTTATCGGTTTATTGCGGATTTCACAAAAACTATTAGTGCTATCCCTCAAATATTGTTATATTCTTGTTCCGCGGTCGATTATACATGGCATCGACGATGAGCCAAATCTGCGAATTGACACTACGTATTGAAGAAAATACAATTTAAAAACAATTGAGATATAAATATATTTGAGAAATGCGTTTCGGGAATGCCCGACTGCGCTCACTTTCGTTCACTTTCCTCTTCCAAGGAATGACCTTTTTTATTGAACAAGGAATTACCTTTCGAGAAATCGACTCAATGGCGACACCTGATGGTCGGTACGGACAACGTGTAAGGCGTTCCATTGGATATGTCAATAAGAAAAGTTACCTGCTGAGACCAGCTGGACTCCGGTTAATAACCGACGGCGTTTTGTCCCACTGTCGGAACCCGCGAGAATCGTATATTCCTGCAAGCATAAAAACAATTGTATTAATAACGAAATCAGATTTTGAAAAAAGAGCAAAGATTTTTTTAACTCCACAATTATTCCAGTTCCGCACTGACGATTTTTTGTACGAATATTATTGAAAATAAATTTTAAGTAAAATCGAAGATGTCGCACCGTAGTTTATTGCCTTGCCCTCACTCTACGTCGTTGCCGATGACCCTATCTCCCTCGCACTCGAATCAACTCTATCGGTATAGTACATAATTTCAATTTATGTTTAGAATGTGTCCAGGGCGACACCTGGCGGTAAGTCCAATTACGCGGTCAGCTCTCCGACAAATGCAGTTTCACTTATGACAATCTGACAGAGACGAACGATATATAGTACTTTACCTTAAATTCACAGCAAAACGCACCGGCTGAAAGGGGATGCAGAATTAGATATCTCATAGCTTCGATCCCATTTTCATGCAAGCAACGTAAACATGCATTTCCACGACTTCAGGTTAGCGGCCAATCACAGAGCTTGTAGGCAAGGATTTTCATACCGCCACATACTAGTTCTCAAAGTCCAATGGAAGTTAGATCCGCTCGATGCTCTTTCTGCGCTGCCCGCGAAGCATCTATCTTGCAATAAATCTTGAATAAATATCGTTTCACATATTACTACGAATTTTCTTTCTCATATTCCCGTATTTTAGGGCGCAATCTCCACAAAGCTTTGACACACAACGCCCTCTGTTACGTTTGCAACGAACGCACAGTAAATATGCAATCACTCATTGTTGCTAAAGGAGGCGTGGGTGTTTTGTTGAACGTATTACAAAATCCACGCATATATATTTCATTTTGGACAACTTATTCGCACTGACTGAACGCAACGAACTCTTGCGCACGACTGCTTCTCTACCGTTTACATCGAATTATTAAAGCAAACTGCAGACACTGCCTGTCGGTAAAACAGAGTTGTCTGTCTAACGAGGTTCGTTGATTGATTCTATAGATTTATTTAGATTTTTCAATTAAAAATGTAGAAAGTCATTAGGTCTACAAAATCCCATAAGGTTATTTTCGGTTTTCTACAATTTCAGACAATTTCAGTTTCGTGCAATTCCATGCGATGAAACAGCCTTTGAGGTTTGACGGGCCTGCGTAGTTCATGACCGTTACCTCGCCGGCTAAGACATTGCCACGCGTCACTGTCGTCTACGTTTATTTCATTAAATTAAGTAACTTTCATCCCGTGAAGACAATAAACACTACTGTCTAAAGATGTCTGTAATCGCCGTGGTTGGAAAATTCTGGCAGGAGTACACGAAAAATACTCCGAAAAAACTCAAGATAATTGACGCATACTTGCTGTATATATTTCTCACGGGTGTCATACAGTTTGTGTATTGCTGTCTTGTTGGCACATTCCCGTTCAACAGTTTCCTCAGCGGTTTCATCAGCTGCGTTTCTTGCTTCATTCTTGCTGGTAACATGCATATTTGTTTTTTTTTTTAAATGCTATTTTACTCAGCTATATCATTAGGACTGCATTGCTATTATGCGGCCTGTCGGTGGTGTGGAAAAAGAATCTTTTCAAATTATTTTGCCCCATCGGTACACTTCTATTCTTAACTACAATATTCCCTTCTTATTAATGGGATCACTATGTGACCATGTGAAATTCATAAGAATGGTATTGTTTTCCTTTTGCAATGTCTAATACGTCTAATATAATAATACTTTGTCATAAGAAAAGAGTTTGTAAACAGTCAACAATTGGTGCTAGGTTTTTTAACCTCTTTGCTTTCTTACAGAGAAAGCTTAACTTTGTTGTAATTTTTCTTAATAATATTAATTCCCCAAATAATTTGTTTTGTATATATAAATACAGGTGACCATGGAAATCTAATATTCTCAAATTGTAAATAGTTGATCTGAACAATAACTTGTCTTCTTGGCTTGAATTATGTTAATATCTGATATATTGGACTAAAAATGTGCATTTCGTTATTACAGTTTGCCTGCGGTTGCAAGTAAATCCACAGAACAAGAGCCAATTCCATGGAATAAGCCCGGAAAGAGGATTCGCTGACTTTATATTTGCTCACATTATTCTGCATATAGTTGTCATGAATTTCATTGGTTGAGCTGTCATGGAAAGACTCAATTTGCGTAATATCGTGGCAATACTCTCTACATTTTGTATACAATAAATCAAGATATCAAAAAGTGTAATGATAATTCTTGTATGTCAAAAAGAAAATGAGATGATATCCTGCCTCCTAGATTTGCGCTCAAAATTAACACAGATGCATTGTTTTTTTAATTCTTCGAAGCCTGTTAAATGAAAAATCTTGAAATCCCTCACTACTAATCAGGATAATCATTCGCATAGAAGTTATACAAAAAATAATTGCATGTATCTATATATTTATAATATAGTAAGTTTTGGCAATTGAAGTTTTTATGTTTATTTTTTCATTTTTTTGTGTTTTTTCATTCCAAAAAATATATGCGGTGAGAGAAAAGTTAAACATCCCCCGAGTCCCAGATTTAAGTTCCACGAATGGCAAAGTAGTTTGTCTTTATTCGTGATGAAACTCCATGGAATGAGTTGAAATATGCGATTAGAAGATGTAAATCAGCAGTTCAGGTAAATTTAACAAAAATAATTTATGTAAAACAAAAATCCTATCATTCTCGTACCCGCTCCAAGAAAATATAAGAGAAAATCTACGAAATTCTGAAAACTTTTGACCCTCTGTTTAAGCCGTTGATGTCCTGAAACAAGCAAAGATTTTGAAATATTTGTGAAAAGTTTCAGATAAGTTCTGAAATAATAATTTCTAAGAAAACCGGAGGAATTTTACCACCACGATTCTTGTATGTTCCATATGATCATTCTCAACCAAAAGCAGGGTTTCCGTTGAAATATTTTAAACAAGCGAAAAATGGGATAGAAAATCCTTGACATTAAATATATTAAGAACATTGATTTTGAATTTTAGAAATACCAAGAAGTTGCTCGTAAATTAGTTTGTTAAGGTACTTGATTTGTTTTGCTCCTCTTACATTTCTGAACGAAAGACAAGCTTACACATGGTTGATAATACTAGCAATTGAAGTTATCGATCAGGTGATGGACGACAGATAAATTGATGGATTGTTAAAATAAAAATCTTGTAAGAGGCTCAATCGTTTTTGTTAACTATATATTTCGTTCATTTTCTAGTCATCAGCGGCATTTTTCTAAAACAAATAGCTCTTTTTTCATGAAGTCTTACATTAGACAAACCTCATCCTGAATAGATGGCAATATAGAGTTTGTTCTCGTAACTCTAATAGGTACAGATTATGACATTAGCTGATTCTCTACTTTGCAGCTAAATAGAAGAAAAATGATATAACTACAACAATTAATAATGTACTTTATTTGTCTTACTTCTCTTACATCCCTAACCGAAGGACAGGCTTACTCAGTGGTAATGGAGAGAATTTCTAAACTCACTTTATATTTACAAAGATATCATGGAAGGGTTAATATAATATATGAATATGTACGGACATAACTCCAACAATCTGAATAAAAACTGATACAATTGTTTTTCATTCTCACGGACATCCAACGGATATCTATCCTTAATATCTATTCTTTAAATACTCTTGACGTTTGCCGGGTTGAAAAAATTGCCTTTTCCAAAATGATGTTAAATTATCTTTTCATCTCTGTAGAAACGAAGAAACAAAAAATTATTGAAGCGATTAATTTAATAATGTGATAAAGTGACCATGGAAATGCCAGAAATTTGATGATAACTTGTTTGCAATAAGATAAATTTCTTTGTACATCATTTTACATCTACCTAATTGTCACTTAAAACTCTAGGCAATAAATAGCTCCATTAATACTTATGATAATAGTAACAATAGTATAGTATTTGTGAGTTTCATGGTAAGATGCGCGGTATTTTTCCCTTCTTCTTTTATCAATTATTAAATAATGCATGAATACTGTACGTACGTACATACACATGTTTTTACCCTTCCCATCGAAGGTCAGGTAAACTTTCATCGCAAAACATTGAAAAGATCAACGCTATTGTTTCCATTTACCAGATTGGTGGGCGTATGTTACTGTACATCTGGCCCAAGAACCATTATTACCATACAACAACCATTATTCACAATCCTCGGGAATTTATCAAAACTATGCTATAAACACGTAACGTAAAAACCCAGTAATTATCAAGTATCACCCATGAATTGCGAACAACGTTTGGGAAGGAATTTTATGTATAGCGATACATAAATACGTGATGTATGCGTACGTAAAGATCGATTCTTATCTTATCAGCCAATCCGAAATTCAACACATTATTAACAGTTCGAATAACAAAATGTCTTGAGTAAGGTGGTTTATTTTGAACCTCAGATCGTTTACTTCTCTGAATAAAAGCTCAACTTTTCGCCGGGACACTTGCGCGTGAAAGCAAATATTTAGAGATTTCAAATTTGAATTTCGTTTGGAGTTTTTTATTGAGTATGGAATACAGGAAAAATAAAAATTATGGACATCAAATATCTGGCAAGTAAAACACTTGATTCTATGATGTCGTTTGATTTTTAATATTCTAGAGTTTTGTCATCAGCTTGACAATTCGAAGCTCATACTGTATGAAATATACATTCATTAATCGAAAATCTGCAAAATGAAAAATTGTCCATTACCAGTAAACTAAACGTATTCGATTATTAATATTTTGGCCATTATTACATGGCATCGTTTTTTCAGATAGAAGACAGAAAAAAACCATTCAAAATGAACCACCTTGGTACAATTTTACGAGGCTGCTCTTCTTTTTATTGTTGAATAAATAGGATACCATAGTGGTGGTGAATACTTGTTGTATTATAAATCGTAGAGTTTGAAAAATGAATCGATTGCTTCACACACAAGGTATTCCAAACAGCGTTAAAATAAATATATCTTAAATAACGAGTGTTACGAAATGATTTTCTAGCGTATTAGCAAATCGTTGCTGCATATTGGAGTCTCACGGAACACAAAATTTATCGCTGCGATTTCGTAACGTAATGATTAATTTCTTTCAAGTACATTGCCCGAAAAAGGGAGAGAAAAAAAGAAAAACCACAATTTCCGTATGCTAATCACATTTTCAATCCGCAGGAGATATTAACGTAACTCTTGTAATCTGATCTTCCACACAATCACGTCGCTACATCGCACACAGTGCATTATGGTTTTCATTTCGTGTTATATAATTAGTAAGCTATTCGGCGAGTGTATAATTCACGAAGAATAAGAGATAATAGAGTAGTAGACGCAGTGCGAGACGGAGCGAAAAGCGTTATTTACTCTTCGAGCAGGCCGACGCAACATTTTTCCTTCTCTTTATTATAATATTAAAATCAACGGGGGCCCCTGCAGCAGTCGTATCCAGAGTTGGGCTTTACTACAAAAAACATAATTATTCTTCAAGTTGTCGTTACTTGACAATATCGAGAAACATGAACATGCGAGATTTTGAACCCCTTAGGTGTTAGCGAAAGCTTATTTCAGCTATTTCAATCCAAGCAATGTATTCCATACGAAAAATAATATATTGTGGAGTAAAAGCGAGAAAGTAGATTTTTGTGAATATCATTTTTCAAGTACCTTTATAGAGGAAAGTATTCAGCCGGGGACAATAATTTTTTTCTACAGGCAGGGGACACCGCACAGTTAAGGGGATAAACTATCGATACACACGCAGTCCTTACAGTCTCAGGACGAATAATAATACCAGATTATGTTAGTGTAAAGTACTTTCATAGCACTACATTTTGTCAAATTTTTAAACCCTATTTTTTTCATTTTTTACCTTTTAGACCCTGCTCAATAAAAATTACTATCTGCGTATGAGTTGGTAAAAATCGTTCTTATTTTTATTCTTGTGATAGAAATGAGAGAAATAAATATTTTTATATGAAAAATTTTCCCCTTTTCAATAAATATGTTCAGGATTGTATAGCAGTTCTAGAAGAAAATACAAATCTCAAAAGCCCCACATATATTAAAGTTGATAATCGGATGTTTGCTAAGATTTCCTGTCATAAGAATTTACATAATGAATTTTTAAATAGTGATGTAAATGGATGCGAATATATCATAATATCATGTTATTGACAGTAACAAAAAATTGTTATGGAAAGTAGATATGAAATCCGAGTGATAGGCGTATGTCGGTTTAAAGAAAATAAGTACCCATATGAATGACTCATGAAACGACAAGTCGCGAAGGAATTATGATTCCAATACCAATTATCAGTTTTTTTAATCCCCCGCTGAATATATAAATGAAAAATGGCTCAACTCTGACAGTAACGAGCTCCAGTCCCCGCGTAGCTCATTAATGAGCGGTTGAATGATTCGTGATCCATGGAGGACGCGACATTAATGTGCAAGGAAACGTAAGTAATTTCTTTTGGCACATGACGATGTATCGATCAACCAGGGAGTGCGGACCACACCACTGATTCATCGATCGTTATTTCCTCGAGGAAATCTAGGTTTTGTATCAATTAATCACTCGAACTATAATCTCCAGACTTGCTTAAATAGTGAAGATACGAAGTACACCGTATCGCAAGAACAGCACATCTTGCATCGTTAGGTTTTGTGAAACTGTTTTTCATTTTACTTGAAACATGGCTGTTAAGTAATTAGGTCAAACAGCTCGTGTAAGTGTTATTGTCAGATCGCGTTACGTTGATGACTTATTTATAAAAATCACCGAAATACAGATTTGTAAACATTCGATTATCTGAAACTCATACTATTTGTTGATTTATTCCAAAAATAATTTGTCGTTAATCATTCAATTAGAATATGCTATCACATTGGTGAGAAAACGCGTAAACACTTTATTAGAGACAAATAAATATATTTTTGTTTCTACTCTTTTTTTTTTTTTTTCATACATGCTATAGAAAGGAAGATAATGGATTATTACTTATTGCGTTGTCCATTACTTAAATTATCGTCAAATTTTTACCTCAAAATTTTGTGCTAAGATTGTTTTTCATTTGGGCAACATGATGCATTACTTTGTTCATTTTTTCAATTTTTATAACATTTAAAAATAAATCTTTACGGAATACATTTTTTTTTATCTTAATAAAAAGATTATATATTTTTTTACCAATGTATTAGTATATTCGCAGGAAGTAACGAATATTAAATTAACTATGGAATAAATAACCGAATGTGATAAGCTCATAAGTAATGGACCGCTTACAAATCTGTTGAGAGATAACGACGACAGACTTCAGAATACAATCGTATTGTTCCAAGCGGCTAAGGAGCTGCGTGCGTGCACTTTCGAACATTCGTATTATATGTATCAACGGTGGACATAATCGATAAGTCATTTGCGTCACATCGTTCATATTGAATTTTTGAGGTATCACAAAAAGAAATTGCCAAACTCAATTGCAATGGGTTGATTCAAAGGAACAGTTTGCTTTTCGGTTGAACTGTAAACTGCGACTTTTCCTCCTTCTTATAAAAAACAATGTAGCTGGCGTTAAAATTCAAGCTCAAGACAAAGTTTTGTTTTTGTCGATAACAAACATTTTTTATGATTGCAAAAAACAACGCAACGCATAACTATTAATTTTACGATGAACAGAAAAAAATCAAACATTGTGTTTCACTGTAGTATTATGAATTTTGTAAAAACCTCAAAGACACAATTTTTTTGCAGCATTAATAAATATTGTTTTGAAACTGTTCCTACTGCATGGAAATCTTTCGCACAAAAAACAGGAAATGTCCCGATTAATAGCTTAAAGGAAAAAGTGCTATTTCAGTCGCCTGTTGGATACACCGCGTACATGAATAATTTTGTTTTCAAATTTATTATCTTTCGAGGAAAACGCAACTCTGTACGAATGATAAATGAATATTATTCTAAAATAAATATATATAGATATAGTATAATATAAATCTTCTTCTGGATATCAAGAAAGAAAGATATATTAGTTTCTTCGTTTTCTTTTTCACGTTTTTGTAGATTCTGTATGAGTGACTCGACTAAATTTAAAAAACTCGTATCCTCCTTAGAATCACTGGTCTCTTAGGTTTTTAAGTAGAACTTTGCATAAAAACACAGCCTCCTCTCGATAAACTTTGTCTCTTGCTTGCCGTCAGCGATTCGTGCAACGCTGAGAGCACATCATTTCGCGAGTCATCACGTCGGACTTCCGTCACACTTGTCTTTCCCCGTGCACGCCGAATTTAATCTCAAACGTGTTCAGTTATGCAACGTTTCGCCGCAAGCAAATCCCAATAATGCGTTTGATATCGGTTTTAAGAACGCCGCGGCGGCGATTGAGTCCATATATGAAGCATTTAAATCGATCGTAACCTTGTATATTTTCTTTTATTTTCTTCTTTTTAGTATGTAGATGTGTTTCCTTTTAGTGTGTAGAGCAGTTACTGTGTATGCACAACAAATTCTCTACATCATTTTTCTTAATTTTCCGAAAAATTATTTCGTTACAATAACTGAAAACATTCATTACTGCGAAGCTCCATCGATGTATTTTTAAATCCAATGGGACAAGTCCATCTTGATATCGAATAACCATTCAATTTATGACCAATTAATATTAATTTAGCCCCCTTCCGGTGTTGATTCATATCCATAATTGAATACCGCTTTTCGCATGTATAGAGTGCCAAAACAACTATAATGAGAAAAAGGTCCTATTTCCGTCATCTTTTGAGTACTTTTACTAATGCTCGTTTCTCACATAAAGTGCTCGAATTTAAAAAAAAAAAATACTATCTTCATAGTAATCAACATTTTTGGTTATCGCTACAAAAAAATACACGTACATATATAATTACTGAGATGAAGGTTTTTTTGTAACTCTAAATCACACTCGAAAGAAGAAAAAAATTGAAATACAAGGGTTACAATCGCCTTGATTTGAGTTAGAACACACGATATATAAATAGGACGTTCGCCGTGTCCATACAAACTTGGCGTGCATCTGGTTTTTTTTTAGTGTCATTTTACCTTATCCCCACTAAATCCAATTGTTGTGGATTTTTTTTTTCGTATATTTATCGTGTTTATGTATTCGCAATTTGGCAAAACGTACGTAATGAGATTCGTAAAAACCGATGCAGATTCTGACGGAACTCGTCAGTCATGAATCTGCCATTAATCGTCAACAAAATATCGTTTCTCCGACATTTCCGTGTTACTTGTTATTCGCGCGGTTATTAACTCTTGGGATCTCGACTGACTATCAAGTTTTCAAGCTTAGGTTTCAAAAGTCTCTCTCTGTGATCTTCACGACCCCGTTTGTTTATAAATATTAAGAACGGGATTATTTGTTGTTTAAGACAAAATGTCGTCGGTACTTCTTCTTGGTGACTCGGTTTCAGGCTCACGATGCCTCTCTACATATTTTCGTCTTGCTGTTAGCAGCATGTGCTCCTTTCTACGCTGAAGAATCCTTTCCCTCTCCGTAGACGACTTCGAGAATCTACCGCCAAGGGTCGACGGTTCTTCGTCACTGCAATCATTTACAAAATGAGAAGTGAGATTGTTGTCACTTATTTTCCGAAGTTACGAATTTTTACATATATAAATATATTTCGTAAAAATGTCATTTCAAAAATGCATAAATAAAATCAATATATTTAAAAAAACAAACAGAAGTACGGAATCATGCGAGTATCGCAAAATTTCGGTTGAAATTCAATTCAACACATACATTTCTCTAGTCATTCAAAAAATGTGAAATGAGGGAATTAATGACGTGCACGGCATAAAATCTGCATTAAAGCAGTTATCGCCGAGACATCAGTAAAAAAATTGTTGTTTTTTAACAAGTAAGAACTTTGATAAAAATCGGAGCATCAAAAGTTTCCTGATCTGCAATAAATATAGAAACGTCCTAATATAAAGATTGCAAATTTACGATCATCTTGAAGAATCGAAACGAACAAAATAAAGTTTATTGAATGTCGCAGAAAAAACCATTATGAACAAGTACCTATCAGCGACAGGGATGTCGAATCTAGGATCCCATAACTTCTGGGCCAGTGGACTGGGCAATATGCGGCTAGTAGTCAATTGCGTCCGGTCAAGGGATTCCGATTCCGGTTCTTCGATAACGTGATGAGGCAACGTCAGTCTACCATCGAGAATATTCTCGACTGTGAGCTCGACGGATCTTGTAATTCTAAGGTCTTCAAGGACCACATTTGTCGGATAGTGAGGGAACAGCTGTTGCACCTGGAATAAATTCGTTAAGTAAATTGCCAATTTTCCAACAAACCGATTGCTCTAACAGTCTTTTATTCGCTGTGGACTCTTATTTTCCCGTGGACTCATCTGGACAGCATATGGTGTCCAAGCTGCATGTAAATTCTCCGAGCGATAACGCAAGTTCGAATTATATTTACATGTAATCAACAAAATGAAATCGCCATATTCGAAAAGTCAGGAAGGACCATTTGCTATTCTGCTAATTTTTTTCTCGACAATTTATGTCAAATTAGAATTAAAGTTTCTTTTATATACACCATAATTTTTGCATCAATCAGCATGATCTACATTGTAGTAATGAAGTGGAAGTGTATAAAGAAGTGCTGCGGAAATATCGCTACGTTTCTATCTCGATGAAACCATTCTATTCCTCTGTACGTGCAAATTTAATGAGTATTATTTTTTTTCTGTGTCATTGTTTCACTCCATTGTGTGTACTCACCTGTCTAGCCATGGCATCAAGTTGGGAATTGCTGTGCGCCAGAGTGAGGATATCACCCCTGAGACGATTATGGGTGACCTCAACTGAGAAGCTCGGTAACCAAGATACGTATCTCGAGCCGTCGAAATGAAAGAAGTGATTGTCGTTTCTTCCGACTGAATTTTGTGATTCCGGAGACTCCGGGCGGATTTCCGGTGTGTTCTCTCTTCGACTAGCTTGCATACTCAATGCTAATCTGCAGGTGGGACAGGAGGTGTCCTGCTCGAGCCACGACTGTAGACATGAGTTGTGGAAGAAGTGACCACACGGCAGCTTTCTCGCTGTTTCCAATTTTTCCCAGCAAATAGCACAATTGTCGGAATTTTCGGCGAGCTCATCTTGTGATGCCATGGGATAACTGTAAATTTGGCATAAACATAAAACATTTCAGCTATTCGAATATTTTATTGATCACCAAGGCATTGATACGAATATTTGGAAGTTAAAATCGTTCTAAACCATTCCTTTTTTTTTTGTCATTTTAAAAAACAATTTTTTTAATTTATAGTGAAATCATACCGATTAGTCAATGATCAATACTGGGCATGTTTTTGAGAAAGTCGTACGAAATTATCCAATTTTACGGCTTATATTATTCTTAAAAGCGTGTCGTTTTTTTTTTTAATTCAGCATCGAACATTGCGTCATAGCACTGCGGTTTTTTCTGTGATAGTTGATTATTGGAGTGGCAACGAGCTGTTCAATCGTGATTTGAATAATGTAATACTAAAAGCTTGCCGAAGTTCGCCTTCAATTCCTTTTTTTTTCTTTCTCTATACTTTTTCTGCCTCTCGTAAGTATTTCCACCATTTTTTTTCTTCACCTTCTTTCTTTGCCTTATTTCGTAGAACCTCTGCTCAAATTATGCACAAAATTACCTGCTACATATTCGAGTCATAATATTGCTATTTCTTAGTTATTATTCAAGTAGAACGCAATTTAACAAATAAACAGAGAAACTGAAGAACAATTCAGAACGGACAGGTATCCCTGACGTTGTTAATTACATTTGTGCGTTGCGTGCCAAGCTCGCTTTACAATAACACGCCTCAATTATTTTTCTCCTGAAACAAAAGAAGGTTTAATTATATTAAGTATACGTACTTCTGTTCCATGTGACTCAACACAGCCAGATAATTTCTGTGTTTCGTGATTCGCCTCTGTATCTCATGGAAGAGGTATCTCAGCTGCATGCAGATGACTAGTGAGGCCATGCTCAGCAATATGTTGCTCCAAAGCAACATGTGAACGTGGTGAAGAAAATCAACGGCAAGTACAGTCAGCTCGGAAATAAGTTCGGTGTAATAAGCCAGAGGTCCACGCTTATCCGACGACCTCGGTGACGATCGCGTATCGTATAGGTGGATGGCGTAGCGTAACATCACATGAACCGTTCGAACTCCAAGTAGTATGCACTATAAAGAAAAAGAAAAATGATTTATTAGAATTTACCAGTTATCATTGAACTTATGGTTGAAAAAAATAGATGCCACCAAAGTTGGGGTCTGTGACAGATAAAAAACGATAATAGCTTTTGTGGGAATTAAAAAGGGGGTATAAACGAGTGATATTTATTTATCACTATGTCTCTTGGTTGGCTGCTGATGTTACATGAAAAATAATATGTGTTTTTGACCAATTAAACAACGAATTTTGTTGCTAATTATAAAATGCTTTTGGCTGCCTCGGGTTAATTATCACAATTTGTTTTCTGACTACCTTCTGTAAAGAAAATACTTGTAAAATGTACTGTGAAATGTATTGTAAAAATACTTGTAATAAACGAGTGATATTTATTTATCACTATGTTTCTTGGTTGGATGCTGATGTTACATGAAAAATAATATGTGTTTTTGACCCATTAAACAACGAATTTTGTTGCTAATTATAAAATGCTTTCGGCTGCCTCGGGTTAATTATCACAATTTGTTTTCTGACTACCTTCTGTAAAGAAAATACTTGTAAACTTTGTGAAATGACGAATATCGAAACTTGTAGCCTACTTTCTCATTTTAAAAAATTATTTTTTAATGTCTTATATATCAGGAACTAAAATTGTCAGTTGTGTCAGTGAATTGGTCAGTTGTGTTATAATATTACCGATTTCGCTGCAGTTAAAGCACACAATGCCGGTTACTACATTTCGCGATGACTGTGACAACCTACTTTCGACTGTATGGAGGCCTCGTGAAAAATGGGTATTCATAAGGCAATAAGTTGCAAGAGCTTACTTAACATCCCAAGTTTTTCCTCATCAAAACAAAGGGGCCTCTGTGAATTTTGTTACGAAGCGAAAATCGGTGCCGTTGTTCGCTCATATGAAAAAGGCCATCATTTTCGAAAGGTCATATTACAGAGCTTTTCAAAAGATAGTACCAGTAAATTTGTATGTTATCATTTCCGCACCAGATATGAGGATCGAATATCCAGAATATTAATTCGCAGATGGTGCGACGTAACGAATTATGATCACACACATGACCACCCGGAACGTATAATGCAATCATTAGATGTAAAACGATAAAAAATGTTATAAAGCCTGTGACACTTCGGCTGCCAATGCAGAAAACTCTCGTCGTTGACCACGTTCACAAGCAACAAGAATATCATTGGCAAACCACATCGGATCGAACGAATAAAAATAATTATGTGGCGATATTTGATAATTGGTGTTTTCCTATCTTCGACTTGCAGTAAGTAAAACTTGCGAACTTCTTTTTCTATGTAGATACAAAAAAAACGGTTTATGCATTAACAACCCGTATTTTGTGTTTATTGTCAAATCCAGAAATGCATTCGAATAAAAATGGATTCAAAATTCATTATCAATTTGCGGAACGAATTTTGAGATAACACTCAATTGGCAGTTCGTAGAGGGCGCATTATAAATTTTCTTTACTCGCATGAAAAATCCTCGATTGCCCACTCTTTTTACAGATATCCAAAATTTCTGATTTTCGGACTAGTTTGCAAAGTTCTTTTCCGGTGAAAAAACCCGTATTTTCGGCACTGTTTGAGGTTGACATAGTAACACCGACGCTAATCGCATTTTGCATATCTGCAAACGGCGGAAAAACTCGGATTTTGTGTTCACTATAAAGAAAATTGTGCTTCAAAAAGGAAGCGAAACTCCTTTGCTGCGCACTGCTTCTGTGCAAGACAGGACTTTGCCTCGAAATCATTCTGCTTTCACCTTCGCAGTGCGGAAAACGCTCCTTCAGTTTCTTGTATCGAAATCCTCTACTTTTTAGTGCCACTGTCTACATCCGGAATGCTGCTCAATTCTTTGGAATTAGTTAACATTGGTTATGTGATCTCAAACGGTGTGGGAGCTTACAAGATTCACCACAATCATCTCCCTTGGAATGACGCGAAAAGAGTGTGTGTCGAAGAAGGTGGTAAGTTGAGGATAGAACATAATTTGGGATAGATTCGATCAGCACTTAAAGTGGTACTTCGGCAATACTGTCGTCTCGAATTATCGTTCCTTTACATGTTCGGAATATCTACCAATCTGAGCTATCAAGGATTTTTTGATTTTTCTATTATTATTCGCGTCACGGTCGGTTACATCAGTTTTTTAAATTTAATGTATCAAATGAACCAACATCGATAAACGTAATTCCTCATGAGAACTTCTCGTTTTTTGTCAACATTTTACTCGGTTAAGTTAAATTTTTGTAAAAACGGTAATTATTTTATTATCTTAATTTTCAAAAATGTATATAATAAAAAAAAAAGTACAGAATGGCTGAAAAAAATTCAAACTATGTAACAAAACAGTTATGTGCTTTATTATTTTTGCTCTGTGCTTCAGACTACTCGGGTAGATAATCCTAAGTGTATATATATTCGTTGTTTATGTAAAGTAGAAGAAAAAGAAAATTTTTCCCGCATGACCCCCTCATCACGCCGAGTACTTCGTGGAAAGTGTAATTTTTGAAACCCATTAAACTTATCGATATTACATTCGACAGGTAATTTGGCGGTCATTCAATCCGGTTTCGAACATTTTATAATTGACTCGATGATGAATAATAGTTCGATCGATCGGGCTTGGATCGGTATATATGGTAAATTCGATAATTTGCGATCTGTACCATACGGAAGGAATTTCAATATTTTTGCTTCGTGGGATGCTCCTGTTTGGTGCACGCATTATTCTTATAACAACGAAATGCTCTATGGTCCGGATGTCTGTGCACTTCAATCATCGGAAGGTTTGATGCTCGCCCCATGCGTTTACGCTGCACCTTTTATTTGTAAAATAAATATGTGACAAATATTTTTAAGATTAAAAAAACTAATTAATTTTGTGATAGCCGATTATTTATTGTCAATGCCACACGCATTGATTTTCCAATGATGTAATCGTAAGCCATGCTTCGATATAAATAAATATTAAAAACAAACATTTTACGGTTTATTTTGTAGTACAAAACAAGTAGGTACACTGAGAAGAAAATTTCGTTGGATGCCCGGCGTTCAAATACGTTCAAACGAATTTGTCATTTGATTCGGACGAATATTTAGTGAAGTCAAAAATCGTACACGTCAGTGGAACAAAATATGTTTCGTGCAAACAAATTGTTTTATTGTACTAACAATAGATTAATTTTAACGTATATGAACGGCGGCGTTAGGGATCCAACCAAATTTCTTTCTCAATGTACATTTGCCAGACTTTTTTTTTTTACTTGATTTTCCGATAACTCGTCTCGACTTAATTCCATTAGTTAAGAGAGAACGTAAATGATTTTCCATTCTTCTTTAAATTTATAATAATCGTAACTGCGTGCTTCTATGTTATGTATGGCGTTTCTCAAATTATCGTAACAAAGTAACCGCATAATTTACAGTGAGACTGAAAGAGCAAGGCGTAGGGAAGTTTATAGAAGAAGGAATGTATGTAACGGAGAAGTAGATATTTCTAGATCAGACCATAAAGAAGGTACGAACATGCTCGGGTTGTTGACCCAGACCTTTCCACTTAGCCACACGGGGTACCTGTTTCTTAAAGTCCACGCGCTTACATCCATGACGTATATTTGCACATCATGGATCTAAACGTCGTGAACAATTTTAATTGCAATAGAGCGGACAATGAGAATCAGCCTTCATTTAAAAAATCGTTATGATAATTTGGAAATAATTTATATTTATGCTAAGATAATAATATTAGTAATTTTTTCCAATTTTATCAAATATGAAATACTGTTGGGCAAAGGGTCCAAGGTTGACCCTCAGGTCAGTCAGCTGGTCAATTACCCAAATTTAAATTCGCTCAACCCCTTCTCGAGGTCAGAGACGGCGAACCGGGTAAGGAAGCTGGGGCAAACTCATCGATAGGTTACGACGGTTTCCTCGATTCAAATATCTTGTGTAGTTGAGACAACTACCGCATTGTTATCTTAACTATTTCTGTAGTTTCGTGCGGGTTACATATAGCATTGCAAGGGGCACCAATTGATTCACCCAAATGTCGGTCTATTTCACTCAATATGTCTGGTACTGTAATTTTTTAATAATTATGAACGTCAACAAACGTAAAAGTAGACGTCGCAAATTGTATATAACGTCTGTATAAGTTTTATGTAGTAATTTTAGAGAGCTTGGGTAGACCAAATTGAAAACGTACTCTCTTCTTTCCGTCCATCTTTCGCAAAGCCCCCTCCATGAGAAAGTACTGTCGCAAAAAGAATCTAGTCATGGAAGGAGTCTTGATAGGAGATTCAAAAAGATTCAGAGTCCGACAGACTCTCGGAAAGAGTAACGTATATAAATCCTGTCTCACACTGCCACTTACACTTTAGAGTTTTCGTCATGGTCTGAGAAAAAGTACTGCTCCGGATTTTAAGCGTCACTCTTTTTGATAGAGTCTTTTCAAGATTGGCAGACACCTTTCGAGATAATAGATTTTCACGTGGTATACATGGGCGATTTTTCAATGTTCTCGGAAAATGTTATCATTTTGTGGTAATGCAATGCTATATACCCTCAGAAAAGTACGAAATTTCATGAGCCTATGTGTATGTCGACAAATACGTGTGATAACGGCGCAAAATATGCGAAATTCTCGTTTTTTTTTTTTTTTTACTTACGCTTTGTATAATTATTTTCCAAATTTATCAAATATCGTAAAATTAGCTTATAATTTTTATTGTTCTTCTTTTTATTTTAATTTAAATGTTCTAATGAAAATTATTTAAAGGGTTATTTCTTCAAATTATTATGATCGATTGAGACATTATTAATCGCTGAAATCCAGTTACTTATTACATCGAGCTATCGCATAACGTCATACTGCATTCCCCACCGTTCATACGGGATTTTTATCGAATCCGGAAGGCACCGTTACGTAAACTTGTTTAATTTACAGTCTTCTTGAGGCTGGTCAGTCACCTTGCTCAGCGATGAGTTCGCTTTGTCGTAATCGAGAATCAGTGCATTACATGACAACCAATGAGCACGTGCTTTCTGTGCACAGAGAATTCTTCATGTATCGTATTCATGATTGTTAAGCAACACTATCGGTTGCCTTACTGCTCGACTGTTTCGAACGTTGTGCCAAGCATATTTTTCGCATGATTTATGTAACATTCTAGAACAAGTTCCAGACTTAACAATTTTTTTCACATAGAGAATCATTTGCACAGTAACATGTGGTAGTTTTTGCAGTAGAAAGAAAAACGTATTTTACCGTCACTAGATCAATGATAGCAGGTATTGACTGTTCCAATTAGACGAACAATTATTTATGTCCGATATATGTCGCAGCTTTTATCATTCGCAGATAAGACTCGAAATATTGTTGGAAAAAGAAAAGTATTTTTCTCCAGCTTCTAAAACACGTGGACTGTATACAAAATTCTCTACGATAATGAAAAAAAAAAAAAGCATAGGATTTTCCGCGGATACAATGTATATTAAATTTAATATACAAGTACGGTGTGAAATTAATGTATAATGCATTAAAAACATAATGAAAGTCCTGTTTATCGCAAACATATTTTTATTGCTATGAAAATATTGAATATAAATAAAAAATGAATTTCATACGCGGAGTATAAATGAATTTAATTTTCGAAATATATTTAACAGTGTAAAATGAGAATGAATTAAGGAAATGTTAATAAGACCGGCTTTGGGCCTTTCAGAATTTAATGCAACTACCTGGCCGTTGACCCAAGTGCAAAGTAACGGTAACACGAGCTCGAGGTGGAAGCATCTGAGAAACATTTCAGCTGTCCAGTGTAAGTTTGAAACCAGTATCGAAAATTTGCATCATGACTTGTACTTGAGCATAAATGTACAGAATGAACAGTTATACTACAGTATTTATATATGGATGCTCAAGCTATAACGCTCCGGTTTCCTTTCACAATAAATATAAAAAATGACAATTATAAAATCATTAATAATCATAGCGTCGAAACCAAAGGGGAAATCAGCTATTTCGAATTTGTCTGCGTCAATTTCAAATACCTGGAAATTTATTTCAATAGCATCGTTGAGTGCTGCCGTCATTTCGCCTGCGTCTTTACTGTTTTCACTCACTCCACTCAGTTGAGTTACTGAACATTAGTCGACGCGGGTTTCCGAAGTGGTCAGACTGGATACCATCTCCATGGATCCAGTCAAACTGAACTCCTTCGGTTCAACAAGAATTTCTGAATCAGGGCTGAATTTAGCGGAATTGCATTTAGGCTAACTAAGTTCAGTTATCTCAAATTAAGTTCGACCCGGGAAAAGGCTCTGTTGGGCCTACCAAGTGACTTTCGTAGCTTTATAACCGAAGTCGTTTCGTTTTATTTAAATCCTAGTCTTTTTGCCGTATTCGTTACACTGAAGAAAAAATGTCATTGATTCAATAAATCCATCATTTGCCGGCTGCCAAAAGAAATAGTTTTGTATTATCTCTAGTTCTTATTCGTTCAATCCCATTCAACATTGAAATAATAATCGATTATTCTGCTTCTTTTAGAGTTAATATTTCGATCTTGTATGGGAATTGGAGCCATTAGAATTGAAATTAATTACGCTTGTTTTTGGCAGCCCGCAAACGATAAATTTATTGAATCAATGACATTTTTTTCAGTGTACTTCTTGAAAATTACCTCCTACAGGTTCGGTGGATTTATCATCTCCACGCATGCCACATACCATTGCGCGTTGTTTTGTTTAATCTCAATGGTCCAGAAAAAAAATGGTCGGATGGGCTCCCCGTGTCAAAATTGGTTCGGCCAATAAGGTAATTTATTATGGGAACAATTCAGTTAGTGGGAATTCAGTTAGTTAGATTAATTAATTGGCAAGCAACGAAATGGGTGATAGAACCAACCGATTTGTAGGCGAACAAAAAAATCAGTTTATCAGAGCAATATCGCGTAAATGTTCAAAACTACATAATAGAATAATAAGGAAGTGATGATGGGACAGTGAATGCAGGGTGGAGGTCACACAGAAAAGAGGGCATGCATAGAAAAAAAAAAGAAAGGCGCCGATTCAAGGTC
Source organism: Clistopyga incitator (assembly GCA_947507545.1). Classification (NCBI taxonomy): domain Eukaryota; kingdom Metazoa; phylum Arthropoda; class Insecta; order Hymenoptera; family Ichneumonidae; genus Clistopyga; species Clistopyga incitator. The sequence continues at coordinate 9,992,677 of OX382178.1, read as the reverse complement.
TCGTTAAGAACATTGTGAGGTAACGTAAAATCGATGGTATGAGGAAACGAGGAACGAAGGCGCTCTGGCTCGCCGCAGGCCGCAGTTTGTGTTTACGGTTAATACGGAGTCTCTAATACTTGTACACTCACGTGAGATGGCGACCCGTACCATTACATAACATTATTAAATCATTATAGTGTGGCTTGGTATACATGCTGAAAAGTGACTCTCCCGGTAGTTGCGAATTCGACCAGAACTTGTTTTGCCAGACGCACTGCTGGCATATGCCACAATCATTTTTCTTTACCCTTACCAGCGACTGGTAGACAGCTCGACGGGGTTTCACAACCTCAACGCAAGTGTTGCTTTGATACACGGTAAACATATCCGTGTTTACAGTCAGAATGAATTAGGAAGAACAGTAATTATTAGACTCTTTTTCGATAAAGTATCTTTAAAACCATAAAATTATTGTGAAATATATACAACTTTTATAGCTTGGTCATGGAGGAAACTGTGTGAGAAATTATATATTCCCACGTGCACAATTATTTCCACGCAGCAAAAATGATCTATAATGCTGGGAACGTCGAGAAAAAAAATGCCGGTTTTCATCTTCCCAAAAATAGATCTGTTATAACTACAGAATTGAGAACCGAGTCTTCACCTGGGCCGGCAAAGAAGCTTCTACCCTTTCATCGTAATAAATTTGATGGAAATGGGTTCCTTCATTACTTTGCTACGTACTTTTAATTTCCTTTCTTTTCATATCTTCCAAAAGCCACCTCGCTAACTCGTGCAAACTTTAAGTTATCGAACTGACATTTTCTCCACAAGTGCAGAGTTGCAAATCCTCGCTACTTTAAGGAATGACGATTACGCACCAGATCGTTTCGTAGTTATGATTTCATTGCCATAACTTATCTTGATTATAAAATTATAAGTTCACCTGTGAACAGCTGCTAAAAAACTTCATTTTCCACAAAGTATTGAGAGAAATTGTGAATAAACGAAAGAGCACCACCCGCTATTTATCATTATTATTATCCTTTCTTAAAAAACACGTCGGGGATCCCAAAATTCACACCCCGTCTGGTAAAGATCAATAATGTGGATTCCATATGCACGGACCAGTTTTTCACCCTCGTTTCGGAAATACAGTTCATCTACAGTAATGAGACTTAAATCAGGCACAGGCCGTCGGTAACTTTTTTATAAAATTCACGTATTGACAATAAAATGTATCGCTTTATGACCAATAAATGCACGAGAATACTCGAATCCTGGCGGCTCATAATGTCTTTCGTGTTCGGTAGCTGAGCTTTACAATCGACGTTATCGAAGGGCGTCCACTTTCATGCAACTTTATGCATTGACCGCCTGGTTGCACAATAATTATCTTATTAATCTCAGTTTACGGTATATATCCATGTAGTTGTAACGGCCCTCGAAACGGTGATTCACCTTCGGCAAGTTTAACTCGATCACTATTTTCCTCGACAGTCGAGAGCCCAACGGCGCCTCGTATATCGCAAACAATCAGCCTTGACTTTAATCGTGGCGATTAAATGCATCAATGCTGGATTACAGTGGTATTGCATTAATACACAGCATTCAGCCTTGCGCCCAATCAGTTTTTTTTTAGAGCGGAATGCCGTTATTTTTTCGGCGTTCCCTCTGCAGCAAGCGAAAAACATTCATGACATCGTGAAGGGTCAGCCTGTTGCCAAAAACCTGTTATGTGTCGTCACGTGGACCTTGTCCCGTCGTTTCATTTAAAGATGCACTGCGCATAAATGCTCAAACAAAAAACTGAGTTTTTAAACAATTGAAGTGATCAGAGAGAAGAGAAACATTTTTTAAAATCTACTTTAGTTACGAGCCTAAAAATATTAATTTGGAGCAATAATAACGCCAAAAAATAAATGGTAAGTAAAACCTGCAAAATGGAAACTTGCTCAATGCTTTTTTTTAGAGGTCATAATGAAAGAATTATGCATTCTTCGAAACGATCTGCAACATCGACCAAAGTGTATACTAAAACATTAATATGTTATTTCAAAGTGTTATTAAACCTATACAAAAATCGTTAAAGAATTTTGTCCTGTCGTTCACTTTATAAATGCCTAAATGTGGATTAATTTTACCGTTGGACAAAATACAGCCTTTAAGTGACAATTATTGCTAACCACATCATTGGGCTGACCATTTATTTCATCACAATTCTGTACGCCACACACGCACTCGCGAGTTAACAAAGTCAGACAGAACTTACGAGTAATAGGTATGAGAAATTTCAAGGCATTTCTCGAAATTGTCGGGGTTATTAACAGTTTATATTATATGATAACCGGAAGCGCGGAATAAGGCTTGCCAAGAATTCTGTATGTTGACTTGTTAGATTCACTAGATCAGGTGACGAGTTAAAGGAACCAGACAAGTATTGTAACGCTGTCGTTTTGGCATGTACCGACTTATACTTTCGTTAAGTTGCTTATGCCAAATTGATTTAAATTGTTCCTGAACATTTTTATAACAATGAAAACAAAAAACGAAAAAAAAAAGAAGTTGTTCGAAATTAGTGACTCTAACATCGCTATTTATCCTTGTATGTTTTTTTTTAATAGTAAAGAGTATAAAAGCTAAATCTAATTATTGTCAGTGAGTGAATACAGTTGTGAAACTGTAAATCGCCCTCTTACCCATTAACAATGAAACTGAGCTATTAAGTAACCACGACTGATACTCTATTCTACTTTCAGAAAAAGAAAGGCCCGATCTCTGTTGCTGACGGTGGCAATAGACTGCATACGATGCAGATTTCCTTGGCATAGTAATATCGACACTATCGCATAACGCCAAGAAAGAACGTTTGTAATATGCATCTATTTAGTATTACTAGGCAACTGCATCTACTCACACGACAATGGCAATGGCGTACAGTACTAATAATGCACGTGTCGAATGTAATTACTAAATCGAATGTGGGAGGCATTGTATTCTCACGCCATCGAAAAATTGAACGAGAGACGTAACGATACATGGCTTAAGAGTATCACACGCTACTCACCTCGGCTGCCATGAACGCGTAGGTATTGAAGGACACGAAAAAGAAGGCCGCCGCGGTTGACAGAAGTAGCATGAACGAGGACAGCGCCAGGATTGCTGCGAGAAGTCCTAAAAGGCGTGCATGACTCCAGCCGGGCGTCGTTGGCGAGAATGACAACTGAAAAACAAAAATTTCTTCAGCATATTGTTTTTTTCGAGTGATTGAGTATATTTTATTCTAAACAGATGGACCACTCAAAACCATATCGTTTCATTTATTTGTATTGAAATATGTTTTTTTTAAGCTTGACGTTATCAATGTTTTTATCAATGGCAAATGCAGGAGATTTCGGTGATGTGGCGTTGAAAATTACAACTGTGATATTAGAAAAAGAATGCGACGTGAAAAAATGTGAAAACTAGAATTTAATTTGTCGAATGATAAGAAAACGATACTAAATATATAATTACACTTTGTTAGGCTGCAGGAAGCTTTATATAAACAGTTGAAAATCATTATTGCAGTAATTACTTAGTGCTTATTCTGTGAATGATTGATAAGTTGAATATTTTTTTGTTTTAGAGAAATGCGGTACAACTGTTGGGCAATTAAATTCTATCGTTTCCTTTTAACGATCTCAATATCAATTTTGTTGATGACTAGTACTTAGACTGAAAATTGTGGTATAATTTGCTGCAAGTATCACAATTTATGGGCAATTATATCATCAAATTAATGCAATTCAAAGGTAATGATCATATACATGTTAGCCATTAATTAATAGATTAAATATGCTATGAAGATAATCAGTCTATTAAATATAAAAAGAGTTTCATGGAAAGTGAATTATATTTTAGACATAATGACAATGTCAAATCGTTTAACTTAAATTTATATTTTTTATACATATTGACTTAAAGTACTCGGTATGAAAAAAGGTGTTGTGGCAATTAATTCCAGCGCATACCACGTGCTAGTCACAGAAACCAAGTCGGAATCGTGGTCTGCACTATTTTTCATTGACAACAAAAATAGTAGAAATGACTAATGACTTATTTCTTGCGACTGTTGCGGTGCTGTCCAATCTAAATGATTCGTTGCCCCAACTAACCGATGAGTTGTGGTTGTGATGACAGCTGCTTATTATTATTATCGGTACTCTGACAACGTGGTTCCGTAGTTCGTTTAGTCGACTGAAGACTTAGAGCTATTGTAACAATTCCGGTTTGTTGTCGGAACCGATTTATCACTACTTTCAACTACTTTGTCTTTTTAGTGTACTACTACAATAACAATTTATAATAACTACCAGTTTGGCATTGATTAAAAGTAAAAGAGCCACGAACACTTTGAAATGTACAATTGTTAATTAAATCTATCGGCTGTACGCTTCGAAATATTTTTCAAAGTCATGTTTGGTATTACGATGAACCGAAACTGCAGTATATGGGACATTCGGTAGCAATTGTCGAATTATGGATCGATCTGACTAAAATATATATAAGATTTGCAATGTGATTTTCTTTTATCCAGCCGCTAGATTATGAAAATGTCCCAAACGTTGATTTTTGTGCGAATGCGTCATCGGTAGCCGTGGTACTCATCTTTTGCTGTCATCCAGCTACAGTGGTAACCTCGTTATCTCAATTGGATTATGTTAACGGGATTTTGCGGGACTTGATTTTGTTGCGCAACGAAAACGGCGAGGTTCTCGACTCGTGTCTCGATAAAGCGGTGCTTTGGCGGTCAATAAAATAAACCAGTCGTAGTCGATATCCAAACCTGATATCAGATGTGGCGAGTGGCTAAAGTGGGCCGCGAATAATTAACTTCATGCTTCATCTACAGAGTAAAATCAGGAGACAACGGAAGGTACATTGAAGTCGTAACATCAAGAGATAAAGGAAGTTACCCTGTTGCTTTGATTAAAAATAGATTCACAGTAGAACCTTGCATTTTATTTCCCCATTATTTTCAATTTTTTCACGCAGCTAACTTCATGAGGACGTAATAAACCAATGCCTTTGATAAATAAGTAGATTTTTAGGAAATATCACATAGCGTTAAAAAAATGTTATTTTAACGGCCTAAAATGAACAGACTTTTTTGGGTTACAGAAAACGACAGTAAAAAATAATGAAAAGCAAACTTATACTTTTCGAAGCATCTCGAACAACCATATCGGAGCACAGATCGCAGATTAACGAGTCCAATATGAGACCATTGACTGTTGAAAAGTGAAAGGCGTTTTTCATTATTGCCGAGAGCCTTGAATGGCACCACTGTATTAAGTACGGCTCATTTTATAAATAGCATTGCACATGTATGCATTAGCCCGATTCAAAATAGGTTTTTTGTTTGTTTGTTCAATCACTCCACTCTTTTACATCAAAATGGCTCATACCGAAACTGGGTTGTACAAAAAAAAGTCACTGCATTGATATTGGATATCCGTAGAAGCTCGTTTCCCGCAACTTCAGAAATGAGATGTGCAATAAAATAAACATTCTTGTCAATTTTCGGCTATGTGCAATTTTCTTAGCGTCTAAAAATTATTGTTCGCATGTTTGCAATGCAATTTTATATTTATTTGAAGATACAAATTTATTTTGATCTTGCACTACTTCAAAAGTATCCTCTGAAGAAATGGAAAGTACAGTTTTTGCAATACCCGTCGTAACAACTCCAGCTGTCCCAAGTTTTCAAATATCGAACTCAAGTTCGTTTGAAAATAGGCTATGATAGAAATAAGATCTGCAATGGTATTCGGCGAATCAGTCGAAAGCTTGAAATTCGAAACGTTTAAGAAGTTTTTGAGATGAATCTTTTAAACCATTTTTACTTATTTCCATTTATAATTAACTCATTCAGTGCTTATATATATAAAAGGAAAATTCTTTTAACGATTAAAAATGTCGACATAATTGTCGTTCACTCACGTAGACGAATCGATCCTTGCATAGTTGACTGAGAAGGCCAAGAAATCCGAGTGCGGTGAACCATGCCCACCACAATACGACCTCGTCCATGTACTGAACATTAAGTACACCAAACACGAAGATAAATTTGTAGAACACGAAATTTCCAAATTTGTCCTTGAGGTGTTGACGCTCCGAGGCTCGTAGCTCACCGAAAACGACCTTTTGGATCGATTTGCCCAGTAATATCAGCGCACAATACGCCATGTTCATCAAGGGCTGAAAAATAAGAACAAAAAACGTAATGATTAAAAATGTGTGATAAAAGAGCTTCGTCGAGAGAAAGGTTGTTGATTGATCCATGGAAAATGACACTCAGAGTGTCTGCATGACATTGAAATAATATTTTAATAGGTTTAGCATTGAATAACGGGAGACCAGCAGAATCAGCGCGGCCCTCACATGTGTCATTGGACTTGACTTTGGCTACTGCAATAAGAGAGTGTGGAGCTGATTGCGCCAACTCTACGACATGACAAAAGAACCGGCATCAGACAGGACGCGACGAGTCCCTAGACTCATTGTATAAAGGAGCCTCAGGTCTGTCGTAAATTAGAAATGATTGAGAGGACAGCAGGTTGTGGAGTATGAAGCAAACAGAAATAAGTGTCGGTCTCTGACGAACTTTCTGCGCCGTGCAGCGACTGTCTGGTGTCATTGTACAGCATCCACAACGTAGAACTCTTGGCTCTTGCACTCCAGCAAGGTACGCCTTGTACGTGCCGAAGTAGCCGTTGCGTATTTTTCCTGAGAATTGCCATTGAGCCTTTTGCAAATATCAATCGACAAACGAAAGACTGCAGTATTAGCTTACGCACTACAGTTCTTTATTATTTTTCATCTTTCAAAACGACTACTATGAAAAAGTGTAGTGGACGCTCGGACATCACGGTTCTTCATTTTATTCCACTTCCACAGAATCTACTATGTATGCGAAAATATTTTCGTTCTTTCCTGGAGAAAAAATTATAAAATTATGAGAAAGCAATAAGTGAGGACTTTGCATCCTTATTTATACAATTTAAATATCAATATAAGGTTTGGTTGGATTACGATTCAGACAGAAATTATTAATTACAATATTGCGACAAAGTAATAGCGACGTTGAAAGATCTGTACAAAAACAAGAATTCTGAAACGCAAGAATATCACAAGCTCAATTTGCTGGCATAATTGTCAGGAGCTAAATTTACAAACAGTAAAAATTCATTTTCAACTTTTTACTGTAGTATTGCTCATGCATTTCACTATTGCTGTGTTATTACATTCAATTATTCAAAAGAAAAGTGCAGCTATATCCTCATACATTTTTTTATTCCAGATATTTCCCACCAAACATTTTGAAAACTATACTCAGCACGTAAATAGGGTCTGATTATTATTAGATAAAATGAATGGAGGTAATCAAAGTATGTACAAAATTCATTTTTTTTTCCTATGCTTGAATAATTATAACATTGTTCAGATGATATTTATTATCAATAGTATGAAGAGTTATTTAGAATTTCCTATAAGACATATATTCAATTAATGGAAATTATATTCGTATAATTGGACCTAATATTTTACTATATTATTTCTCAGTGTAGAAACTTCGCCTGGTCGAATAAGATTTAAGGGCTGAGCTAGTTGCTTTCAATACTCTGCTTCAAATTATATTTCCGTGCATTCACGATGCCCGTGACATTGGCCCACCGAGACCAGTAGCATTTGTATAAAGATGCGCGTTTGGCTGTCGACACAGAACATAAACGTGTATGTCTGAATGCTGTTACTCCGTTGCCAAATAAACGTGCCTGGATGGATAAAAGGTCGCTTAATTTTAGACGGAAAGCACCTAAGCCCGTCTTGTCTTTTACCGCATGTATAGAGGTGTGAAAGGGGAGACATAAGGTAAACGTCCCAATTAGTGACCATGTTAGAAAAGTCCTTCACTCTGTAATCGTGCAAAATCATAAGGGAGAGCAGCAATTTTAGAGCAACTTGTGCGAAATATAAAGTAATGTGTACATAGCAAAATTAAATTAGCCACTGTTTTATTTAAAAAAAAAAAGTTTTTCCCAGGGATCGTCTACAGACGTTTTTTAGTGCTAATTTTACAGAAAAATTTGGTCAGTTTATTAAATTTCCATTACCTATTTAACGAATTATTTGCAGACTTCTATATCATAAAAAAAGTTTTTGTTTTCCAAAAGCTTTTAATAATTTAAATTTTGTTTTTACCACGTAATTCAGTGAGTTACTATTTTTTTTACCGGTGATTCAACTTTTTCATCATCTTCATATCAAAGTTTCAATTAATTGTCCGAAACAGAAAAAAAAATTCCAAGCGATTCATACGTTAATACTTTATGAATTTAAATAGTGTTGTATTAGAATACTGGGAACAAAAAAGATATGTAAAATTCTTTTTCTGTTGCTGTGAAAAAAATCTACATCAAATTTAATGTACTGAAGTTTTTTTGCATAAACTTGCATACTAAATTTTCTATACAAGAGCGATGTTAAATTTGTTTCCGGTACAGCGATTTGCTTTAATTTTATGGTAAGAGAACTTTCAATTTTCGAATTTGCACCATGCCATCTCAAAAGTGCGTAATTTCATATCACAATTATATGTTAAGTGTATTGGACGAGTTTATGCATACAAATTTCAGTCTTTCCTGACAGTGTGTTAGTCCACTGTTAGATGTGGGGAAAGCAAGGTAGGTAAGACTATATCTGTATATAGCAGCCACTATTATAGATAAACGGTCACTAATTGGGACATCAACCATAAAGTAGATCATAGCAAAAGCTCACGCGACACCCTAGGGTGTACGCTCAAATGAGTGTTGGGTCATGCCCTATACATGGTCAAACAAGGCGGTGAACACTATTTTCGTATTTTCTATGCGCTTCGCTGAGTGAAGGATGCTTCGCATATACGTTTTCAACTAAGTGTTTATTCGAATGAAATTTTTGTATTTCGTGACAGAAAGTAAATTTGGATAAAGGGGTAGAACCTTGCACGTCGTTTCCTTATTCTTAAAACGACCCCCATTATGATGTGTCATCATCGAGATTGACTCTATCATAGAAGAAGTATTGCGAACAGTTCACAAAACTGAGAAAGGTTGAACGAGAAACTGCAAGGTTCTTGTGTGCATGTCTGATTTCTTTCCTTTTACTTTCAAGCGATGGAGTAGCTAACGACGCTCACAGATTAGCTAACACCGTGCAGTCACTAAGGTCAGTGTTTCTTCTCCGTTTGAACCCTGTGTATTATTCCAATATAGTCGGCCGAGGTATACCATGACCCCTAGTATATATCTTTATATCGTATAAAATGATCTCAAACTAATGGAATTTTTTCCAGAATTCTACCCCAATTAACGTATAACACAGAAACATCAAACTGTGAACCAATCGAAACCTAAGCATACGTATGTTGCAGCAAAAGTAGTTAGTCAAGATCTTATAAGAATATGTACAACATTATCACATATGAATACGTACGAGCTCGAAAATGCCTGTAAAAATACATAATATCAGAAAAAGAGATTTTGAAAATGAAAAGAACATGATCTCGGCGCGTTATGTCACGATTCAAGCAGGCCAAGGTCCAATGGCATACCAAGCTTTGATGCCTGCGTTGTCCCAAGTCCTCCAAACCCTCATGATTTTCCTGAGTCTCACTATGAGTGTTTTGTATGCGAATTCAGAAAAATGGCTGAACAAGGCGCGGATAACGCCATCTCCTTTCGGAACATGAGCAAGTTTGGCATCAAATGCGAGGTCTAAATACTTACTTTTAAATAATGAACGCTTAGAAGATTGACCCTATGCTAACAAGATTGATTAATTCTAAAAAATTCGGTTCGACTCTTCACGTTACCTCACATCATTCCATTGTAATTCTGAGAATACGATCAAACTATCTAACATAGACTTATCGATCGCATATAACAATGGGGAACTGTCAAGTCCAATCACCTCATTGGATGGACAGCTATATTTAGATAAAGTCTGTGCTCATCTGACTTCTTGGTCATTTCAATGCTATTCGCAGTAATTAATAAGATTGCTAACGCAGAGACGCTAGGTATGTTCGTGTGGTTGGTGTAGCCGTATTTTCTACTTCTGGACTTTGACACTTTTCGTCGTGTGTAGTAGTGATTGATGTGGTTGTGCTTATGCTCACAAGCGAACATGTCGAAGCCAATGAACGCTATAAAGCAATTTCTCGAATGCATCATCATCATTTTACGACGGCTCATAGTATTTCGACATCGTATTCGTCGATTATACAAGTCGCCGTAGGTCAAGATATTGTGCATCATCGAATCTACTTGTTAATGAAAATGTATTCAGCATCGCGTGTCAGATAAATAAAACTACTAGTATCTGAATATCAGATGTGTTTTCAGAGATACAAGGTTAACAACATGTAACTTTTATATCCTTGAATGCAATAATACATCTGATTGTTTGCTAATTTTAAATACACTGAAAGTTTACAGCTTGCATCCACGAAGCTTACATGGGTAAAGGGAGAGCCGCTTCCCAGTGGTTTGATTGGACGACTGTGTGAGCGTGAGTGAAATGCCTGAACTATTCGCGTGACTGAATGGTTCTTTACTTAGCTTACATGTTGCCGCATTAAGTAAGCTATAAGAGGTTCCACTCTAAGCGTATTAGCAAACATCGAACATCAAACGGGAGGATTGGAATGGCTATATTTTCTTCACCTATGTTTTATTATCTCCAGTCTCACACTAGCCTCCTATTGTTTGCTTGAATTTTGGCCTTCCACATGCTTCAGTTGATGAAGAAATATTTAGAGGTCTTGAACTTCCACAGTCAATAAAAATATCGATTTTCCGGATCCACGTGGACCAAGCTTCGCTGTCATGGACACTTTTTATTTTTTTCTTGTTACCAGTTCAACTACTGTTTGAAAATTATTGTTTGAAAAGCTGACATATCTGAAAAGCTGAAATATTGTATTGAGTTAATGAATTATTCATAGAAAAACTCAAAACGCTCAGCAAAGAATATTTGTATATCGTTTCCTGGTAAATGTGACGAATTTGTACGAATTACTAATTATCCAATTGCAATAAATTTGTTATTTGCGAAAAAAAGTATATTAACGTCACCCGAATGAAAGAATGGAATATTTGAAAAATTGATCCAATTTACGAAACCGGGTAATTGCCTAGTGGACTTTTTATTAAGGCATATATCACAGAATATATTTTGATACCGAAACTTAATTCGATAAGAATAGAATAAATTGATAATAATCGACCACGGTTCCAAAAATGAGGAATAAAAAAAAATTGGCAGCGGTGGGATTCGAACCCACGCCTCCGAAGAGACTGGTGCCTTAAACCAGCGCCTTAGACCGCTCGGCCACGCTACCGTGTGTATGAGTCGCGCCCTATCGCCAACTTTTTATACGTCTCGTGTCCAAAAATAAATCTCATTGCACAAGCATTATATCTGACAGTCATAAAGGCATCAAAATGTCATTTCATTAACAAATATAACAATAAATAATAAATAACAAAATTTGACAACCTCTTCCACTTATCTGTTATAAAATAAAAGTTTATTTAACCGTAGAACCCTGAACATGAAAAAAAACTTAGGATAGGATCCCGAACACTAAATTCGATGTATACATTTTTTAAAGATTTTTACTTAAACAATAATATAGTCAAACAAAAGCGACGGATACCAACGACTTATATTCACGGTTTACGACTGCATTAAAAAAACGACAGGTTTCTTTAACTAAATTTATCGGCAACGTCCAAGTCAGAATAAATTTCAAGAATTTATTTCATGCCCATAGAAAAAGTCTTGCTATCCTTCATAGTCATTAAGTTAAATTAAAAATGAAAAAATTTGTGACCAAACGTAGTCCCAAGTATTATTCTCATCGAAAGAGCGTATTTGTTCGTTCACTGAATATTCAATATTATGAAAATGGGACTTTTTCATCGACTTCCTCGTGTGCAATAGAATATTTTATCGCTAATTAGTTTCTCTTTGTCTGACCAAGTCCGTTCCCATCGAGCGTTAGAATTACCGGGCGCATGTTCGTGGCGCGCCATCACCTAGGTGCATTAATTATTTGCGCCAGTATTATTCTCACATGCACGTAGCATTCACAGCCAAACAACGGGTATTAGTCAACCTTAAAAACATTTGGCACGAACGTGTACGTCAAACTACGTGATGCACTTTTTAACGCCCAACGTCACGCTTCTGCAATACACATGCGTTTCGCGCTATTCTATCCTCGTTTTTTTCTTCCCCTCCCTGCATCTGTACTCATCTTTTTATTTTTCTTCGACATTGGTAAATTGCCAAATAATATTGCGCGTTACTGTTAGGTAAGTATGTACGTACGGTCGCTCGACTGAAAGACGTCGAAAACCGGAAGTTCCGCAGCGATTTTAGGTTACAGCATCAACGACTACCATTTCATGAATTTTCCGTTCGATTCGGGAAGTGCTTTGCCTATAAATGTATAAGGGTTAAAATGGGTCACAGCGTTAGTTAAAAATCTCGTCACTTCGAGTTATAAAACTTGAAAAAGCTACTCTTACCAGAAATAATATATCCTATTATTTATTCATTGCAAATTGGGTGAGTTGCCCATTTCATTAAACTATGAACGATTCGAGTCATATTTGGTATACGCGATGCTAGGAGCTTCAACAAATTGTTATACTCGAAAGAAAATAATCACATAGCGATAGCATGTCATTTGCTGTTACGTCCATTTGTTCCTCTTACAACAAATTGTTGAGCTGTCATAGCAAATATTATTCTGCGACAGATAAGAATATGTTATCGGCTCGTGACGTACTTTTTTTATATGGAAGTCATATTGAATTCGAATGTGTTTCTTACACTTTTGCGAAAGGTATTGTGTATTTTGGATCGCACATAGACGTGGATAGACGTATAGGCAAACTACAATAAGTGAATGTTTTTTGGCAAAGTGACCACTGAACGCATGTATTTGCGTCACAATCGCATTACCGTGTCTTCTAACATGTTTTATCGGTAATAAGGAAGTGAAAAATGGAAGCTTGGGGCAAAAATTGCAGAATCCTAGAAAATTCAAAACTCTTCTCTAAAAAAGCTGTTATTTTGAAGAGCATAATCGGTTCTCAGCCACTATTATCATTTTTGGGTTCAAAGTCTCAAACGCAAGAAAAATATATGCTCCTACACTCATCTCGTGGCCGTGCTTGCGGATTGGGTACTTCCGTACCGCTAAATCGGTCGGCCCCGTCGAAAAGCTCCTTTACAGCTGAGGAAAACTTTGTCAGACTCATTTTTATTCTACTTTTAATATTCCTCGGACACGGGTAATGAGATGTATCTCTTAAGTGAGCCCAATTTAAACGACCTCAGGGTAAAATTATGCAATAAGTTGCGACAACTAACAAAGAAATCGCTCGGTAAATAGTTGTAATGGAGATATTCTAAATCGGGCTAATCTAAAAGAACGGCCAGGTCATCTCATAAATTACGAATGGTTAGCTTATGTAACTGAGATATCGAACGTTGCAGGTAATTATGCAATACTAAGTGCACTCGGTCAAGAGAAATAGGCAAATGACCGTCGTTTATTACTGTTATTGTCACATTAATCCTTTCTAATGAAAGTCGTATGCCCCACTTTCTGTGTCTAGGCGGCTAATCGCTCGGCTCCCAGAACTCGTGCGTCTGTGCAACAACTTTCACGTCATAGGATTCTAAAGGTGATTTCCGGGATACGATTGATTTTAATTTGAAAGCGCCGAAATTTGCATAATAAGGTCAACAACGTGCAATTTCAGTGAATCACTTTCAAAATTTTGCATCCACAGAAGTCTTTGCTGATTTTCCAAACATTTATTGATAAACACTAATTATTGTACCTTGTGACTTGATTTACATTGACAAAAAATAAGTATATCCAATGACGCCTCGAGAGAGTTATTAAAAATAAGATAAATTGCATCGGTACATCGAAACGCTGCTAGAAGAAATAATAATAAAACTACTTGCTACGGTTTACTGATTAAACCAGTGAGTGCATTTCAAGTTGCCCGGTCTCATTTTACATGAGAAAAAGTACCTCTAGTTTCGGCTCTAGGAATTTGGGATGCAGTAACTATTGACTTGACCATACGATCCAATTTACAGCACAAACGTTAGCAACGTTCCTTTAACAAAATCATTTATCACTATCAGGAATTCCCAAAACTTGATGCAAAATCAAAGCAGAACATTGAATTATTTAGCTTAGATCATAGTAATTTTGGTGAAAAAGATGATATCATCGGAGAAACGTAGCTATCTTCCTTGTTACGACGATTTTGTAATAAACGACGATTTGTTCACCCGATTAAATCAGTAGTGGTTACAATTATCCCAAGCATAAGAATGACGGAAATCTCACGGTGTGTTCACCTCCTGAGAGCACCAAACGTCTATTTTCTACATGACGTGTACATTTCGTGATAGCAGAATACATATTTGGTATTCCACGTCATTCGTATTTTTAGCTCGGAATTTCGACGATAGGAGGGTAATTTTTAGCCGTTTCCTGATGCAATGAGCGAAGAGGAGGCTCGTCATCGTTTCTCATATTGGTTGCATATGTCTTAAGCGAGTAGTGTCGCCACGTACGACGCCAAGTTATGCAAGGTTTCGCGAATGCAGCGAGCTCTTGGTTGCTTGCCTCGCTGGCCATTGTGAACACGGTAACTCCGGAGTTTCTGCTGCGGCTGTTGCCAGTCGTGTTTCTCTAACACGCCTCTATTGTGTAGAAGGAAGCATAGAGTGCATGCAGCTTTGCGTGCATCGGAATCGCTTGCGCGCTCATACTCTCCTCTCATTCCTTTCGTAGACGATGCAATGCGGCAACTAATTCCCCATTTTCCGAAGTATGTTGACGTGTAGTGTGCACGTCCGTACTATAGCGAGTCATCGAGTGTGGTGTATAGGTATACTAATGGCCGGGTAGCAATAATGGCCTATATGTACGATTTAGACGACGATGCTGGCGCGGTACGAGCACCCACCGACCCGTAATGCAGCGAACGATAACGGTGGCTATATGGCCATGTATATGCATGCATGTCACAGTGGCGAAATGCACACTGAGCGCATTCAGCATTCAGTTCCTGGACTTCATTATTGTCCTTTCTATTATTCGTATGCAGATTTTTCTGAAAATAAGAAGCTTATAAAGTGCTCTCTCATTATTTCGCAGCATTTCCGTAGGAATTTTCAGGGGGAGCCATAACAATCAATCTTAGCTTCCTCGCAGAAGAAGAGTATAAAATGTAAAGGATTTGTAAAGAGATGCCAAGATTTGGGAGAGTCTACATTGAGACAAAATTATAATGTCTGCAAATATAAACAAGGTTAAACTGACTACAGGGATGTACACTTTAATTCCATGATAGATGCATTCTAAATATAAGTCGCAAGGATAACTGACCGAAAATTAGGAGTGAGTCACAAGGGGAGATTTAGTCAGTTTTTCGGATACCTTAAACTCATTTTAAAGTCACGTTTCCTAATTTGGGAATCAAAAGTGTTTTTAGATTTTTCACATCATTGATTACAAACGAAAAATTGTAAACTAAAAATAGGGGACTTAATATGGAGTAGGGTATGGGTCGTCAGGAGTATTTGATGTCAATCTAATCCAGACCGAAACTGATATTTGTGAGGTATGCCAGATCAGGCAAGTATGATGTCAGTCTGATCTGAATCACATTTATAACCTGATATGGAAATGAACGCGATTCGCCGGATCTGCGAGTAAGCCGATGGTAAACTCGCCTGGGTCGAATCTGAGTTTAACACACAGATTGGATATATTACTATGTAGTATTGGAAAAATGCAGCAATGCATATTTTATGTATATGAAATGTGTAATTCAATTGTGTATGACGCGCTTGGTTCCTGCTCATAGATATTGCGGCAATTGATGTGACGAATGTCGCCGTTTTAATTCAATCCCATTGACAACAAAATTATCATTTTGAACAAGAAAAAAGGTATTTTATAACCACCCGTTTTTATAAATTTTCATACATCTTTTTGTCTGTCTAATGCTCTCCATTGGCCGGCCAAATTTACGCATTTGAAAATGCAATATTCGCTAGACTTCACGTTTCCAGGTTAGCGGGAAACCCATTTTAAGTTCGGCTTGCACAAACAAGTTGAAAAAAAAAACACCATTTTAAGGAAAGGTAAATACTACTTTCGTGGGGAGTTAGTGTGAATGAGGCAGAGATGATTTTTTGCATCTCCTCAAATTTTGAATTCCGGGATATAAAGAGAGAGGCATTAAAAATCGCAACTATTGCAGGACCGGGACACTTTGTGATATAAGTACGTCGACACAATTTTGCCGCTTCTTTGGTTACGATTCACCGTACCCCAAGTTTCTTACTCCCCTCGAGTATAAAAGAAGGAAGGCGCAGGAAAGTATCCGGTAGAGCCGGCGGGTCCACCGACGGTGGACCGCTCGATAATCGATAACCATAAGTATGTCAGGATTGCCGCGTGCAGTGCAGAAACCGTCCCACAGACTCTGACGCACTTTCGCTCTTTCCTTATCCGTTCCTCGGAAATGATGAAATCTGTAAAACTCCGTTAATTCGTCATAAAGCGATAACTACATAGTTGATACACTTGCAACGCTTCAGAAGTAATATCCGTTTCATGGTGTACCCTAATTAAAATGTCTCAATCGCTTTTCGCCGTCTTAATTCATAGATCTGATCTTCCAGTTTTTACAAGAAAATTATGCAACTACGCAATTCGCCGATTTTACCTTTTTTGTTAAAGTTAAAGTGTATTAATGAATCGTCATTTCGTAATTTAACGAATTCATGATACCCGCTCTTTTTATTTTCTTCACTTGAACCCTAGCAATCTCAACAACCACGGTTTTATCGTAAAAACGACCGGGTGGTTTTTCGCAAAAACAAAAAAAAAACCGAAACTTGGTCGTAACGTAAACGACAGCCCGAAAAAATTTTATGCGGTGGTTTTTTTCAATTTACCATGGATAACCGGAAAAACAACCGAATAATACTTTAGGACAGTTGTTTTCCCGGTCGTTTGGACTGATTGACGACCGATTTCCGGTTTATTTTTTGCAAAAAACCACCCGGTTTTTTGACGGTGGTTTTTACCGTGAATCAGCTGGAAATGACGGTGGTCGAAATTGCTAGGGAAAAGAGTTTCTTTACTCAGTAGCATACGTTGCTTTACTTTGCTTGATGACGTACACGCTTGAGCAATGCAAGAAGCGCGATTATGCGCTATTCTTCCTGTTGCTTTTTGACTGTGAACGTAAGGCAATGAAATATAAGAGGAGATGAGAAACTTCACTGATTCTGACGATAAGCAGATGCTGCATTGAATGGTCCAGGGCGAAGACGAATTATTAAAAGTATAAAATATGATATTGGACTGCTAGATAAGCGCGTTTTTATATATTTTAGTGAACACTCCAGTTTAATATCCCATACAACCTTGGGAGTACCGAGTTACTCAGTCGTGAAATCAGTTTCTATAACACAAGGCCTCGGCAAAAGTCTAATAATTCTGCGAATCGTATAACGATTCTGCGAAACGATGATACAATCTAACTTAGAGATTCCTAAGGAGGTTGCAATTTTCTCAAGTTCTTGGTTCTTTTGATAAATAGAAATATTCTATCCGTTATATTTTGTAATGTTTTCATTGCTATCTGTAAAAGCAATTTATTTTGGGCTTACGAATTACAATGTAACTCATTATCTAGCACCAAAATTTCATAATTTACGCCCCACAAAACGCCGTAATTTTCGCTGTGCAACAATGTTCCCACAATGTTGACACATTGTGCCCCACTCTTCCCTACATCTTGTAACCGAATTAATTTTAAACTACAATCATAAAAACTCATCGACAAACAGACTAGCTCCTGAGTCATACATGCTACAATCTCCTTTTTAATGTCTTCATTACTGTCTGTGAATGCAATTTATTTTGCGATTACGAAATGCAACGTAACTCATTAGTGACAATCGAAATTTCATTATTTACCCACTACAAACCTCCTCAATATTGGCTGCGACACAATGTTCCCCACAATGCTGTCACATTGTGCCCCACTCTTACCTCCGGCTTGTAACCAGATCTATTTTAAACTGCAATCATAAAAACTCACCCACAAACAGACTGGCTCCTGAGTCATACATGCTACAAGCTCTTTAAGATGGACACCGGTGGTTCTCGTGTCAGCAGTGCTGTCATTAGCACTAACGTTGTCCCCGTCGACGGTGATGCTTGTGTTATTCGTTCGCCACGTGGGATCCTTGACAATTTGTGCAGCATAGTACACGGAACAGGAAAGAATTGCCACGCTGATTGTCGTGTAAACACGAAAGCTCGGGACCGGTATCCGGTCCAAAAAGACCGTCGGCATTACCGGATCAATTTTTCTAACACTCTGCTACCGGCCAATTCTGAAAATTGGACCACCCTGCAACAAAGAGAATTAACAAACATCAGTATAATGTATTTCGATGAAAAATGCAGCAAAACGGCAACAATTAATGGAAGAAAAAAAATGTTTGTGTGCTCGGATAGAGTTTTAAAGCACGTCCACGAGGCGCTCTACCATTGGAATTAGCTCTATACGCTTCCACTAGCTGAAACGTGAGTTAAGAAAGGCGTGGATATGAATTAATCGATAATCCACGAGATACTCGTGCCAGAGAGCTCGCGTTCGACGGAAACTTTAAAGCATTCGTTACGAGGGGAGACGCGTCATAACTCTTAGCCCACGGTCATGCAAACTTCATTATCAGCTCCAATTAAGACAAGGCTATTCGGTTTGTACAAGACATTTATACAAACCGAAGACTTTTGTCAAATAAAAAACGGCTGCTGTCCCCTACAATAATCATTATATGATTTCTCTGAACTTCTTCTTCCACGTGTTACTTTACTTATTATTTTTCGTTTTTATAAGACACGGAAGAAATGTTGGAAATGAAATTTATTTACAATATCGGTGAGAATAAGTGAAAGAGGATTTTAATATTTCTATCATGTACAAAATTGATTTTTCATAGTCAATAAAATACTGAAATAAGGTCTCTCTGTATTTGATGGGTGGGGGTCGAAATAGCGAATAGATAACATAGCGAATTCCTTAATGATGACTATTGTAGATTCCCACGGTTATTATTTTGGAATTGGCTATTTCAGCCATTCGCTATTTTGGCCCCCACCCTATTTGATATAGCAGAAAAAAAAATTTAATATTTAGGGATAAAAAAAATTATTCTGTTCAGGTAACGTTATTATTGTCGCCTCCCCAGTCGATATAAAACATTGTAACAACACAAAGCTGGTTAATATTTTGGGCAAAAACAAATCAAGTTTCATTGCAATGTTTATAGACAAAACGAAACCGATTTTCCTTTTGCTTGAAATATGTGCGAATATCATTATACTTTCAAGATATAAAAAATTCACAGCACAAAAACAAGAATTAACCCATTCGTTCTTCTATACTTGGAAATCAGCAAATCGTTAACAAAAGTAAAACACTTTGTTAATATTAGATAAAAAAAAAACAGATAAAGTGAAAATCTGGTGGAAATGCTTCACAAGTACCAAACCCTTTAAAGTCCCTATAATTTCACTTTATTCATTGTAGGTGCACTTGCTTGAACTTTGCCTTTCGATAATCGATATCTTGATTAGCCAGAAGGATCAATTAAAATCGATCAATCAATATCGAGTGGATAGGAATGAACTTAAAATGGTGATGAAATGTCAATAGCCGACTTATTCGATGATCACTCCGTCTGCACCTTCACAGGTGTTGAATAATTGATCGGCGCGGAGGCTACTCGCCAACTTTTCTCTTACACGTGGCGGACCGTTAATAATTCAGGTGCATTCGCGTGCCTCGGTCAACAACAGTCCGCAGTTGCGTTTCACGTGTATCAGGCGAAACAGAAATCGAAAGCGTATCGTAAAGTCCGGATGTGGAGAACTTGTATGAACGTACGTTTATACGATATTTTATGTATATGCCAAGTATCGGTAACTATATATAGAGGCACCGATTGCACCGCAGCTTTAACCGGTACCGCGTACCATGTCCAACACAAAATAAACACTAGAATATTCTATCCCATAAGTGGATTCCGCAGGTAAAGTTTTTTTCGTAGAAAAACTGTCTCCATCTATCTCGACAAATTGAGAAATAACAAAAAGGTGCAAAATTTGATACCCACTCATCTCGATATATTAAAGGATTATAAAAAAGGTGCTTAATTTATTATCGATTTATCTCGATATATGTAGGAATAACAAAAAGGTGCACAATCAGACCTTGCACATCACTTGCTTATTTATTAAAAAGCAAATCTCTGCAAGGGACTGCACCCGAGCCCAAATTTTGTAGTTCTGATATATCTATAAAATCTTAAAGGCATATCAGCATTGACCAATCTTGACTTCTTATTAAAAAGAATTTTTAAAAAGTTGAAGTAATTTTGTGTGCGACAAATGAAGAAGCAATGTCGAAGATCCGATTTCGCGTACTTGTTTTAAGTAACAAAAGTAACATTCATCATTTTCAAGCGCTGCACTGAAAGAAAAAGGTTCTTTTAAAAACTAACCAATCGGCTGACAAACAATTCGCACGATGTCAACTACTACTGAGTCGGATAAGGGGGGACATAAATGTTGAGGTCATATAGTAATGAGTAGATTTCGAAAACTGCGGCGTTGGTACTGTGCGATCAATGACATTAAAACTCACTCTAATGTCTGCGACTGTCTTTACGATCGAAATGAGCTAATGACTGAGGCTGTGTGCATAATCGTTGCAAAGTTATATGTGCTCTATTTAACCTATTAGATTTTTTCAAAAAAATTCGTTGTCTAATAATATCTAAACAATTTATGCAATTGTATACATTATTGCAATAGAACTGCTTTTCCTGTCTACGAAATTTCTTACTTTATAAACTGTTCATGAGATACAAACGATTAAATTGGGCAAGTCTCCGAAACACACATTAATCCAGACAATTTATCTAAATAACTTCCCTTAATACTTTTAACTATTTTGAGTATCCCGATATTAAAACCACGAAAAAAATTCGACGAACAAAAAACTTTTCTATACTGCAGTGTCCTATTCGTCAGACTGCAGTCACAGAAACCAAGAATCTTTAGTTTCGATTGGAATCCCCAAAACGACGCGCCCTTTGAATGATCTGGTATAACGTCACGTGGGACAATGACCCGATGACAGTTGACGTGGCTGTTGGAATTAAGTCTTTGGAGCATCTGATCGACGGAAACGCCGGCACGCTACGGTTAATGCCATTGGCGGAAGCAAGCGGGAATAAACGATTAGGCGCCGGTGAGGGCTCGGTCAAGGCGAAACGATGCAATTTCATCAGACCATCCCATCATCTCTTCTCCTTATGTCGATTGAGTTTTTGCTACTGTAATGCGCCACATGTGAACATCACTTTGGCATTTACAACGGATGGTTTTTCTCCCGTTTCCACAAGGTCATGGGCTATATTTAGCAATTGATATTTATTATAAATAACAACACAATTCCCTACAACGGTCAAACTCTTTTACCGATCTTCGCCAAATCATGTGTCATCGTGTGGAAAAATTGGTGAAGCGTTTCGGATTTTGTAGCAATTTGGATTTTGTTTGCAATTACTCAACGACTGAAATCTTGAGGTATGTTCATTTTGAATTTTTTTTGTTTAAGAGATGGATAAATATCAGTCGATTAACATACTTCCGTATAAAGGTAGGTTTGCAAAAAGCGACAAATAATGAAGAAACAATGTGCAAGATTATACTTTACTTTTCTTCCCTTTTTCAAACTTGGCCCTCTGAAGTCGCTACCATTTTTTAACTGATCCATGTATACATTTTCGTGCACACCATTTCAGCGATATCGATGTTTTCTTGTGTATCGAAGCTGAGAAAAACCGCAGGAAAAGCATTTTGCCGATTTCAGATAAATTTACTCGCTAAATTTCAAAATTCAAAAACGTTAAGATGGTTGGTGATTTTTTTATTCTTCAAACTTTTGCTCCAAAAGTATGTCCCTCCTTTCTGGTATACTTAAGGTGTGTAGCACAAGAGTAATTATTGCTCCGTATTATAAAAACCATTTTTGAGAATCAAGGAAATAATTCGGACGAGTGCCCCTACAAATTGCCCCTCCAAGCCCAGATTAATTTGTCTTCCCATAAATGGCTTCCCCTGGCTTGGATTATTCGAAATCCCGGAAGCCCTTATGCCCTGATCTTTCGAAGTCCCTCTACGTGTCTTGTGTGAGGATCCAGGACAAAGCCCGAATGAGGCCTGAACAGGGCCCTTTTCTTTTAGAGCATGAGCACGTTTCGTATTAGATACGAACGTGAGAAGTGCGCGATTCACACTGACCTCCCAGTATATAATAATATGACCTCCTCTGGTTTAATATGCCATTCTAGTTATCCAGTAAGTTTTAATTTTGTTTTTAAATTGGAAACATAAAAAAATAGTTAGAAAACGTGATTTAGTTTACAAGGCGTGAAAAATGAGGTTTACCGCACGCTTTACGTACTAATAAATGACATGAATAATGACAATAGTAAGAAAAGTGCTTAAGAAATTATCTTAAGAGCTGTATTTTTGTTGGAGCTATGAACGAACTATTTTTGTGGAATGACTACGATTTTGAAAACCCTGTTTCCTAGAACGTTAAATGAAACTGTAAGTTCAATAATCCTTAATTGATTGAGTGTGTTACGGTAGTTTTTTACGAAAACATAGACAAAATTAGTGTCCTTCAACCACACCCAACATTTTTCATATTAAAAAGTGATTGTATTCATCAATTTTTTTCAATGTCTTCAATTTCGTTTTATCGTGAATCATAGCTAAGGCGACCTTTTTTTTGGGAATGTACCCGAACAAAAAAACCACAGAACTTCGCTTGCGAATGGTACCAAATGTTTCGCCGTAAATATGATTCGACATGAAACAAATTCAAACCACAGTACAACAAATTTCGAGACTTAATTTCATCATCCTGACATTTCTAGGATCTCCGGGTATTCCCTGACAGGGGTCCACCATGCTATCTGCAATATGATATCTGCGAAATGAATTCTATCTCTATTTTCTCCCGTAAAATGGATTTTTCTCGGTACCGCTTATTTTTCATTCTGCAGCAGTTCGAGTTTTTACAATACCACTATATTTTCTAAAAACATAACGCAGTGTACAGAGGCTTTTATATCCGGATATATAACCTTTTGCCGAGAGTAAAAAAGCGTATATTTATATATCAGAGTAATTCGGTCTCCATCTCTGCGAGTACATAAACCGAAGGTAGCATCGCCGATCGGTGCGGCATGTGTGTCAATTAATTCAAGGGCGGTACGTAGGCGTGAAAATTTTCGACGTGTTAAGTCACCTCGAACGGGGACTAAGGTCGTAGAAACGCGATATCGAGCGTGTACCACAATGCAAAGTTGAAAATTTACCCTGTGTCCGTGGCGCAATGTACGAGCCCGAAGGTGAAAATTCTACGAGGCGGCCGAACGTCGACGAAGGGTGAGCACGTTGCCACCCCTACACGTCGCACATAACCAAAATCACTCTCGCACCACCACCACCACCGCCAAACTAAAGCATACGAATGCAACAACAAAATACGTCTCAACGCTGAGACATTGGCTCACGAAACTTAACAATAGTCACCACCGCCCAAATCCAATGACAGTTGTCGTAGCACAAGTAGCGTAGTAGTTACACATTAATAAGCACGAGAAGCCGAGAGAGAGAGAGAGAGGCAGGAAGAGAGAAAAAGAGAGAGAGGGAGAGGAGAGAGACGCGTCGAAAGCCGCAGCAACTGTTGTTGCACCGAGAAGACTGTTTCTGATACTAGGGACCGTTATTAACTGACTACTGCTTTCTCAAGCTGCCTCTGGCGTCTGCTACTACAGCCAGCAGCCCCGCTGCCGCTGATAGCAGTAGTGGGTGAGGGAAAGAGGAGCAGAAGAGCACCGCGAAGCAGCGACTATTTTCCTTCGCGTAAAGATTAATCGTCACCACAACGTTTGTTTTTTGTTTTTTTTTTCCGCGTCGAAAAATATGCGTAGCTACAGTTATATCTATTTATTATTTTATTTCTAACGCTTCGACTGATGCGCACAGACCGAGTGTTTTCGCAAAGTGAATAGTACGGCCTTACACTTATGGGACGGTTCGTTCCATGCGGCGACCGGCGCAGCACTGTCGTCGTGTTTTCTACCTTCTTCGACTATACGCGCAGTATTTTATTTACTGCCTACTGCATTGGGTACGAGGCGCCTCTGTGCATGAGGTACCCGGTCGTTTCTCTCACGTCAACGGATATTCTTATGTATTCTCCGGCTCCGCTTTTCTCTACCGAAATACAATGTAGGTACCGTCGGTTGGCTTAGTATCCGAGTGTGTACGTGGTGTTTTTTCACACGCTCCGGACTCTACCACACGATTGGGATTATTTATTTTCTTTTTGTGAGTACCGAGCTGCCTGGCACAAACTTGTGACCGCAACCTACGACGGACTCAGCGCGTATCGCACAGCTGTGCCACGACTTGTCTCGCGTTTTCTCCAAGCTCAGGCACTTCGACTCGGTTGGTAATTCGCGGTAGATGGCGGTAGTTACTGACCCGAAATAGGCTTATGTACCGGCTAATTTCGAAGAGGTACTGACGAGGGAACTAGTCGTGCAGCCCATTCGATTTGGTAAATAATATTTTGGTAGCTACCGAAGTATTTAATTTAAGAACGCTTGAAAACATGAAAATCGTCGTCATAACTGTGGATAACTTTTTTTCAAATGTAATACGGCAATTATAATTATAGCTCGGGTAATTATACAGAATAAGTATCATTCAAAAAATCACGATCACTGTCAAAAAACTTTCGGTAATAATCATGACCTTTGAGATAACTAAAAAAACCTCTGATCGTTTCTTTTTTGTCACTGAAACTAATGAGGTACCATCATAATGACCTTTACGTAAAACAACTTTCATATTCTTTCAAATCCGAAATGTCCGAAAGACAATCCGAAAAGATACCAAAGTTGTGAAAATGTGTCTTAGAGACATTGATTAATGGGTCATAAGGTGTTTGGACGATGTGGTGGTAGACAATCACTCGCAACTATCAGATACTTTGTTAAGTGAAGCGAGTCAGGCTCAAATTGTTTATATACATTTACAGACATCTGATTTGTTTATCGGATATCACAAAAAAAACTGTATTCTCTTGAACCCTGGAACGAAGGTGAAATCTTAATGCAAATGAGCTACACGAAATTTATGGGCCTTTGAACTTCTCTACAATTTCCTGAGATAACCGGTAAGAGAATTTTTTTTTCTCAATTTCTTTATTACACATAAGACGAATTTTTACGACAGCTATTAAAAAAAAATTGCACGCCAAGTTTTCGCATACCATATCAGTGTAGTTCTGTTGCAAAACGTGACCAAAGATGGTATTTTTTTCCATAATATGGAACCTTCCTTTTGATTCTTCATCCATATCATAATATTTTGTTTGGCCCATTCCAAAATAATATGTAGAACTAGACAGTTTTTTTTTAATTGTGTGGTGCAGTACTGCATATTAATAAATTCACTGTTTTTATTGCATTTGTCACGAATCACTTTTTTATAAGGTGTTGTGATTGGTCGAGGGTGTCGTGACACATATTGGGATCAAGTTTATACATTGAATTTTTTTGGTTAGTTAAATTTCAAATCTCACATAAAACTCATTGCCAACCTTAGTAATATAAATTACGTATGGGGAAAAAAACTAATACGAGAAAAATCGACTGTCACAACTCTTACTGGCAGTCGGCTATGCAGGTGTCTTTGTGATAATGTAATTTTGTACTTTCTCGTATACAATAAGTCACTTTATTAACTGTCGAATACACAGTTTCCATAGCCAGAAAAGGAACTTATCGACATTCAAGAGAAGCTTCATTAGAGCTCCGTTTGCGATCATTATTACAGTTAAAGAGTATAGATAGATGAATTGGGTATTTGGTGGAGAGAAATGGGTGGTTAAAAAAAATCTATATTTTCTACTTAACAATATTTGCCGTAAATAGTCGTTATCTTAACTATTCAATTATTTGAAATAGTAAATGTAATTAAAAATAAGGGATAGATGTCTTAGTTTTTTCGAATAATTCTTGATATTCTTGTATATAGACATTCTTGTTCACCAAACAATTACGCATCGATTGGTCGTAATTACAACATTTGGTGGTCTATATTTTTCGGAAAAACTAAGCAAATGAAGTTCCAGTCGATGCTGGTTTTAATGCTCGGCTATGTTTAAAGTGATGTATTACATTGACCGAGCCGCCATAAGTGCAAGTGAGGTAGCCGAATCTTCTCCAAGCGTTATTCTTTGCCACGATTGATTTATTTAACAAAAATCGAGATCCAGTGACTGCAGAATGCTAAAGCGCAGTCAGTACTTCTCGTATTTTTCCTGACACCTTAATTGTGGCGAACAACAACGCTTTACAGTTTTTGTTACTGACCTAGCAGTAACATATCATCTTAAGTTCATCTAATATACTAACTATCGACCGCCGAATGTTCAGATTAGGCCTCGCTGAGAAAGTTGATTGATTTTACCCTAGACATGAGAGACTTTTGAGATGTTGATTTCATACTTCTAAACAAACCTTGCTTACCAATCGACTTCATATTTTTTGTCAATAATTGGGTTTTGATTGGAAATTCTGATTATAAATGTTCAATCTAAAACGATAACTTGTTCATGGTTTCAACCGACTTCGATATCAAACATCCTAGAAAATATCACCAATTATGAATAACTATGAGTGAAGTGGATCAATGACATTTTAAAAAATGAAAGGGACCGAAACCTTTATTATTTAATTTATGTTAACGATAAACGCGACAGTTATGGAAGAAATACTGTACATATATACAATACTTCACATAAAATTGATGAAATTTTTCAGGCAAATTAAAATATTCCTACATTGAAAACATGGTTTGTTGGATCAATACAACTCACTTGGTGAACAATAAAAAATAAATAACTAAAAATCAGAAGTGATGCTTTCAGGTGATAAATATCGTTGGTTTATACGTCGATATTGAATCTCCGTGTTAATAACGCGATTTCTGAGTTGGAGTGAAAACAATTATCTATGAATTCAAGGCAGTCTTCTTCGAGTTTTTGCTGAATTTTAATAGCGATATGTGTGTTAATAAATGAACGCCGTTGAGTCGATGTGAAACACGTATAGCTCGAAGGAGAGAGAGATACAGAGACAGAATTAAGATAGTGCCGCCAGTGAGTGACTAGGAACCAAGATAGCGACGAAACTTGTTCTGTCATACCCTTTCTTTCGTAGCTATTGTTGTATCGTGCAGTCATGGGGTGGTCACATATTGGTTTATGGTCTGACTACCAAGGCATTTACCTGGATAGCAATGCAGAGTGAGAAAGAAAGACTAAGAGTATGTTCGACATCCTCTCAATAGTCGAATATGTGCTAAGTCATACGTCACTGAGTGTACAAGGCCACTTGGAGCTAACAGGAATAAAACTTAATAAATATTGGACGGCAAACGATTCTTCAGTTCACACAATTTTTTGGATATGTCGCTAAAAATATTTTCATTCTCTTCCCTTTTTTATTCCTCGAATTCCAATATTTTCAATATGTATCGAAAACTAGAAATCGCTGGGTAATAAGAGAAAATTGTTCTTGGATCTAGTTTTGTACTTTCAGATATCTATAAGTTGTTTTTCAAAGAATTTCGGTTTCAAGGTAATTCCAAACTGAAGCAAATCCTCATAATTGTTTAACAGCCTTCGTATGTGGTTGTTACAAATTAAGTCGTATTTTCTACATGAAATTTTGATAATAGAAATTATGGAAGTGCGTTAAAAAAATATGATTACGTTATGTGCACCTTTACGAATAATGGACGCAAAATCGATGTATAGCTTTGGCGGCTTTCATCTTCTGCAGAATTCTCGCGGTGTCATTATTCGGATGGGTAAACAGTGAACCAACCGAAGATGCGTGTTTGCGGTCACGGTGCGGCCAATTTCAGAATGACAACAGCAATAATAAGTGACTATTTCATAAGTTTCTTTGACGATTCGGGTTAAAGTGGACTTTCCTGGAATTTCCTGTTTTTTATTGGACACAACTTTCCAAAAATATCATGACGTCCTCTCCACGAGATTTAGGAGATATTTCCATTATTTTACAAATTTCAATGTAAGTTGAATTATCTGCAAAAATTGTGATCTTTACAAGAATCGATTTTTTATCTCTTAAAGTAATGTAGCACAAGTTACAAAACTGCGATCCGTATCAAAATCTGTATATGTGATGACTCAGAAGTGGTTTATGTTGGAAGAAAAAGCAAATTAGCTTTCACACCGACCATTAATTCTGCAGTGGAAGATAATTAGCGTTTTCTTTAAATATTAACTAGCTTTGAGTAAACACAATTACAATTGATGATACCTATTGCACTCTCGGAATTCTCCGTCTTTCAGATCGCTCCTTAACTTAACAGCACTAAAAAAAAATTATATCCGCTTTGCATTTTTATTTTGCTCATGTCAGATATATTTCAAGCTGACCAAATTTCGTCAGAGTAATTTTAAAAAATAAAAAATATCAATATCTAAAAAATAGGTACAAAAAATCCTGATTATTGATGAACTTATGGATGTTGGAAATACTAAATTAAGGAATACACGATCCTTTTCTGCAGTTGCGTTCAAACTGATTGGGAATGAAGGACAAAATTGCGTTGCCCATATAAATGCTCTCCTCTTTTCTACATTTCATCATTAATTGAATACTTCCTGACGTTTTGATCCGGACTCTACGTGATTTCGGTCACAATAAGAAGCAAGGTTACTTCTATCACCATTTGAAAACATTGTAACCAAAGGCTTTACAAATGGGATTCATAGATAGCTGTTCAAGAGATTCGAATATAAAAATTGCTCTTATGTGCGAGAGAGATCGATTTCCACATTGGACAACGACATTTCCACGGGTGCATCTCTGCCTCTCCGGTTGTAATTAATTAAATTGATTAATTCGCATAGCGAATTATGTATCGTAAAAATACTGCAGTTAGAATAAATACTGCACAGTTGCTCCATTCACACCATTGAATCTTTTCCGTCAATGCTTCAGGATCCTTGCCTTCCTCCGGGCGAATAAAAACCGACCCTATGGTACAAGTGGTCCCACTGCCCCATTGTAAAAGTTTTAAAAGTCCTCATAGAAAGCGATAGAGACAGCATAGATTTTATCACGATCTATGCGGGTTTTGTCCATTTCTATCCGTTTCTACCAGTACTTTTTTAAACTTTTGCGACAGGGTGCACAGTCTCTTTCCTGCGCAACTACATATCTAAGTCCCTCAGATGAACCAATAAAAAATCCAATGTTTCTTAGATTCAAAATACTCAGAATATTCGTTGAGAGTTGCTTTCGACAGCAATAAAAGGTAATTAAAAATTTGCTGTCACGATTATCGGTCACCAAGGCATTTTTGCTAGGCTCGTTTGTCGCGAGATCTTATGACTGCCACAAATTCCTTGGTTACCAATTCCGGTACTTATTCCAACCAAATTTGAGGCACAAAATTTGATTGGATGAACTCGATAGAATTGCCAGATTGCCCAAGTCGGTTGTGCAGTGCGCGTCAACCGATGGACAGTCGAATAAAGTCGTGTGGAGGCGCAACGAATGTTGTCGACTGAGCCGGGCGTGTCTACGTGCGCGATCCACGCACGATCGTGCCGTCTCTCGCTCGATCGTCGCATTCATCTTTTCCCCACACACGAACGGACGGACGCACGGCTCGAGCAGTCGTATCTGTCCGCGCGTCGCTACCGACGAGGCGATTCCCTCCTGGCGAAGCGACAAAACGACAAAACTATCGGCGAACCAGCAGTAGAGCGATCGCTTTCCGCCAGCGCGGACTTTGAAGCGCGTCATCGCGTTAAATACAATAACGAGACATACAGAGTGTCGCGGGTGAGCTTTCGAGCTTTTGCAGCTGTAACAATCCATAGCATAAGCACCACTCGTCTTCAGCATCAGCCCGAATAATGTACCCGTGAAATAATCTTCGTTCCCGTTAACCTTCGTTGTTGACGGGGCACCGAGCACGTGCTCACGATATCGAATCGCGCAACTCTGGCTAGCTTCAAGTTATACGATAAGACCAAACTGCACCGGTAGTAGCAGCAGGTGTCGTGCGTGTAGAAGGCGCCGCCGGCAACACGAGTCGCCGAATCGACGATTCTCGAGTGATGGAAGGGTCAGGAGTGGGGATAACACTCTGTTGATACTATTTGGGTATTCGGGTATACTATGGAGGTGGTATAAGCGTAGGATTGGAAAGAAGGTCGCCTAATGGAGAGCAACACGTGTACCCACACAACCAAATTTACAGGGTCTTCTGCAAAACGTCTCGTGAAAAAACACTGCAATAAGCAACCGCACTCCGCAGTTACGAAGAAAACGGCGACAACAGAGTGCTAACTGAATTTTTCAGCTCGTATTATCACGCGGTTCCAGATAACAATCCGGTTTGTTATTTTTATACTGGAATTCATGATGAAAGCAACCAATACTCGACTAATTGAGCCGAATTTGTGACAACTGTTACACGAAATTGTGAGCGTACTGTGTTAACGCCGTGTTATCGATAAATGCGGACGGATGTTGATGTGTTTTTTAGGAATGTCTTGCAGAAGTATGTTAACGCATGGTCTGTCCATTTTTACCGTCGTAATATTCTTTACGTAAATGGATGTGGTCGCTGCCAGTTAAAAATAACAGGCTTTTTTGGAACAGTGAAAGCATGCGAATAGTCCATCAGCTGGGAGAGTGATCTATCGCGCCATCTGTGGCGATGCTCCTACCCATAAACGCGATCGGTAATGCCGACGCCGGCCTCGGGGTGTTGGTTATATTGCGTTACACGCAGATGAAAAGCCTGGCAGAGGCCATTGATCTGCGATTGACTACGCACCGCGACATAGATTCGCTGCATCGAGCTTCGCGCTTATTGGCGACGGCTCTTAGCCGTTTAACATTATCATTTTGCTTCCGCGTTGCGAAAACTTCGTTTTTGGAAATTCTTTTTTGCAAGATTCTCATGTCAGTATATTAAAAATGCTTTAAGACCTCGAGAAAAGTGCATAAAAATGGTTTAATGTGTCGATTGCCAGATATCCGTTTGTATAGCACGCTTGCAAAATTCAAACCCCTATATATAAAGAATGAAATTATCAAGCACACCGGTAGAGCAGTTACGTTTTATCCGTTGCAAAAAAATTACGCAATAATTAAACCAGCCGGTCAGATGTTATCTTAAGACTTTGAATTTACCAGAACGCTTACCGCATTTTTTTCGCTCATTAGCTTCGCTGTCCAAATCAATACGCCTCTACAAATAATTATATGTTTTAATTGTTTACTTTTTTTTAATACCGTATCGTTCTAACTCAAATTAACTTGGAGTAATTCAGTTTAAACTTTGTTCAGGCACTAATTGACATTCAACTGGAGTAGATATTGAATTCGGTAAAAGTCCGTAAAGGGCTTCGGATTTTGTAGAATTATTATTGTTTCTAAAAATTGATGTTGTTGTTCTAATTGAACTTAACTTCTATTCGAACTAATATTCAGCAAAGCGGTTCGGATTTTACAGAAATTTAGATTTTTCATGTTTTTTTGTTTTTACATATTCCAGTTTATGCTTTCCGGCTTTTACTTTTCCCGTTACGTCCCTTTTATTCCCCCTCAATTCCTCCAGCTCCCCCCTCTCTCAGAGTGTTACGGCAGACGCTCTTTCCTGATGCACTGGTTGCATTTGCACAGGGAAATTGCGAAAAACCTGTGCCGTTGCAGGCGACTATATTTTACTGAGTTTCTGATGTATTCTCATACAGAAACTCAGAAAATTGCATCTCGCTCAACAGTTGACACGCAAATTGGTTTATGGCTAAGCGGTCACCCATCCAAGTACCGACCGCGCTTAAAACAGAAAACCGCCGAAGCCATACAGTTCTATATCATGTATTTATGCAATAGTACTCTTTGGGTACGGAATTATCCCCATTGTAAAAGTTTAAAAAGTCCTCATAGAAAGCGATAGACACAGCATAGATTCTATCAGGATCTATGCGGTTTTTGTCAATTTCTATCCGTTTCTATCAGTACTTTTTTAAACTTTTGCGACAGGCATAGAGATCATTAAAAAACTGGATCAAAATACTCTTAAATTCTCTTAAATACTATTAATATTCCACAGTATTTTAATATGGATAACTGATTTCCCAATTGCTGCTTTTACCAACAAATGGATAAATAAAATTTTCGTCCAGAAAGATTCGATTCATTCGTAAACTCTAAACTATTCAATTATTGCCAAGATTTAAAAAAAATGATTGCTCTTGCTGCGTCATATAATTAGTATGATGTCACGTCGTGTTTTATACATGATAACTTTTAGCAATCATTATTTTGGTATATCCTGAAAAATACTCCCGCGGGTTTGTTGCGGTCCACCGCGAAAATACACTCACTGCCCGTCGACAGACTACTTTTTTCTGTGTTGGCATTAACAAACTGCTTTTTTGTGCGCTGACATTAACAAGCTCGATGAGAAAGTCACGTTTTGCATATACGCCTTTTACTAATAGCGCCTTTTGCTAAAGCTTTTTATGTCGGCCCGTTTAATCACCTAGCCCAAAACTTCTTACGCTGGATTATCGTACAAAATTCCATTTCACAAGGTGCGAAAACGGGGTTTCACGCATGTGTGCGTGAAACCACGTTTCTCGCACCGAGTGGAATAGAATATTATGCGATATTCGCAGGAAGGAGCAGCCTTCTGACGGTGATTGGGTGGTAAACAGCACTAACTTCCTCTCGATCTACAAATGTCACTCAACTTCGCCTCGTGACCTTGTATCGAACTAGGTTTGCCGCAAACTTCCCAACTTACGTCGAAAAGACCGCTTTCTCGTACTGGTATCATACAATCCTATTTTTATACTTGACGAAGCGCTCGATCCACCTAAAGTTGCTTCACCCTATTGTTTGATTCTGATGTACTGTACATCACTGTTTTCTAGGCTTTCAGACTAACCGATTATTTGAGAAGCATGTCAAGGTAACATAATGTTCGGTGTTTATGATATTATAAGCTCATCTCGATGAAAAAATAGGCCATTTAATATCTGCGAAACTTCGCTTATCCGTTCCGCGTGAAAATGATAACGTCGTTGAGAAATACCACATTCCGTTGTCGAAGAAGCTTTTCCAACTTGTATCCGTGAAATTTTACCTTGGCCGCCTCGAAATAGACAGGAGCACCCACAATCTATACTCCCGAATCAGATATAAATATACTCGGTGTTTACACAGCGTCTAAATAAAACCTCGGGTTAAAAGTGTTACGTCTGGTTATTCACTGACGAATAGGTTTTATTCATATAGCTAGTATTATTGACCAACAATTAACAATCGACAAGGCGCAGAAAAAAAAAAGTTTGCAAAGTACATTAATTGCAAAAATAGTGACGGGCTTATAAAAATGATGATATATACAATAATAACTCTGTCGAGGATTATACAGCAGAAAAATCCACGTTACGTGATGTGATATTGTCGTATGATTGTTCACACAGAGAAAACTGGTTAGTTGGGACAATCAACTTTTAAATGTTCGAAGTATGTTAAATGTGAATTTTGGTGAATCGGTTATTTGACACTATTAATCAGTCAATTGATGTTGCATGATCCAAGCAATTAAAAGTTATCTCAACTACCCAGTTCCTTCCGTAAACCTTTCAATAACTTTTTTTTTAGTGTGCATTATTTTTACTTTTTTTATGTAAGGCATGTTGACATATAAAGCGTCCCTGGATATGACTATGATTTATGTCGATAGGGTTAGGTACGAATTTTTTAACGCGAGCTTGAATGTACGATTAATTTTAAGGGCAACTTCCAAAATAAACTTGATTGTGTTCTTGAGATTAAGTTTATTTTTGAACTTAAGTTTAATCCATTTTAACGCCTAATTTAAGAACGAACTAAACCCAATTATCCGCCAGTTCCGCGATTTATGATAGTGTAATTCGAAGCAAGTTAACTGCATTTGTGTATAGTTATTGCTTTGACGTACGAAAAAACGTTCAAAAAAACAACGAGCCTTCAGATGTGAATTAAAATTCAAGATCGATCTCCAGCTTCCGGAAAAAAATCGTGTGATGTTTTCCCGAATCTTATAAAACGTTTACCTTACAAAAATTGATATTCGCTCTTTAACAAAGTATTAGACAGTTCAGAATCATTCCTATTTACACGACCTAAACTGACTTCGAACTGAAGAATGCATATTTCCAAGTACAAACTATTTACAAATACAGTTACCCAATAATTCAAATGATCGCTATTAGAATATTATTTTAAAAAAAACATATTATACAGAGTTTAACATTTTCGATTAATTTTTTATCGCATATTATTTTACTCAACCTTCACTATGCCAGCGATTAAACTGTTGCCTAATCTCGAACAGAGTAAAGAGATTAAGCTCCAGACCTTGATAGCCCATCGGTGTGATAATCACTGGATCATGCGATTTTTTAACAGGTCTACTCGAGTGTTCTACATTGATGGCACATTAGCCTCGTCGACAGTTTCGGGAGGGATACGTTTAAGAGGACCGAAAACCGTGATATCGTCGTTGACACAGGATTTCATTTTCCGATAGTAATTGTATTGATATTGATTGTATTGAACCTTGCAATTTTCGTGAACGTTAGTGTGTGCGTCGGAGCAGCTAATGGTGTGTCAAAATTAAAAACGTTTACGATAGCTATATTAGCATGGAGTGTGACGACGTTCAAGAATCATCGAAATGCAAGGAAAGCGTGATTGTGCGAAGCGGTGCGACAGGATCTCCAAGTTCTGGTGAGTAGTCTAGAGAAAAAATGCACTTTTACGAAATCAATGATCGAAAAACATCGAACAACCGTACGCTAAAATATTTATTGAATTTTGAGAATTGTTATGTAATGTCATCATTTTTGTAATTGTTTGATGTCTTCTTCTATCGCTATGCGCAAATTTGTCGTGTTATAAAGCAGTTGTCATTCTTCTGTATTTTCATTAGAATTCAAACTTTAAATTCATCACACTGTATCAATTCCTAATTACAAGAATTTGATTCTGTCGTTGAAATAGATTTTAAGAACATTCTAATAACTCTTAGCCTATAGATGGCGTTGGGAATACATCGAGGCAAGGGTTTAGTCAAAATGACAGCGTACACGGAAAAAACGGCTTCGTTGGGCCAACTAATTAATTACTAGTTGAGTGAAAATTCGTTGCCACAACCATCAGGTTGGTAGATTTAACAACGTCGTATTAGTCACATTTACTATTCAGAGTTAGTTGGATTAAATAGGTCACACCACGAATTTTATTCGTATTCCAACTAAGAAAAATAGTTGAACCAAACCAACACTAGCGACTGTGTAGCGCAACCAAAAAGTGCCGTTACCGCGCCAATTCTAGTTAGTAAAAACAGGTGGCGGTTTTGTGTGAGCCTCTATTATGTATTGTATCGTGGAATCGAGCGAAGACCGGA